>CAKJVB030000002.1:3102500-3702500 GCA_918026665.1 Diabrotica balteata
TATTTTCAAGATAAAATTTTTTTCAAATTTGGCAATATTTCCTTCCAAAATTCCGGCTCTGCTTCTACCTGTAATTAGAAAATATTTAAATTACTTTGTGTATTTTAGTATGTGCAGTTATCAGTATTAAGAATACGATACATAATGATACATAAATAATAATAATAGTAATCATAAAAATATTGTTTGAATATTTTAAAAATTCTGACATAAAAAAAAGTTTCTAATACGTTTATAAACTAATATAAATATGTACCTTATCAACAATGAAACCCATAGGTGTCCAAACAATAAAGTAGCAATATTTTTCTGAGCTATTGCGAGCTGTCCATGAACTTGATACAAATAAATTATCGGTGTGATTTAATTTAAAAGTATTTTCGTCGCGTGTTAGGTATTTAATTTTTTTAAATTTAACAGCTTCTTCTGGGGACTATTTACAATCCGAATAGGGGCATTTTACTTCTATATGATCGTCATCAACAATGCCATCCGGACTCGCTGCAAGAAAGGGATTTTTTGTAGAAATGAATAATCCACATTCGCAAACTTTTAAATTATATTTTGCTCAAATTCCAGTTTTGCAATTGCCTCATGATCTTGTCCCCACCTTGTAGCAATAGATCCCTGAAAATCTGAAAAAAAATTTTTGTGGTGTTTGCAGGATTTTTAGATTTCCTCAATTTGCATACAATCCCAAAATTAGAGGCTCTCAAACGATTGTGTCTGTATTCTTTTCACAAAAAAAATTGTAGATTGGCCCCTGGTAGACTATTCTATTTTTGCAATCTCCTCATTACTTTTTTGTAAGGATTCCAAAACACTCTCTTTCTCGCTTGTTGTTATTTCGATATCTAATCCGTACCGTAATTTTTATCAGCTGGTGCAATTTTTTTTTATTACTGGGTGTAATTCTCTACGCAGTCTTCTTTTGTTCCCTACTCTTTTGATTTGTTCTATGTATTTGTTTGTATATTTTCCTGGACTTTTCATGGTCATTTTCTTATGTCACTAAAGTCATGTTCTCTTTCATTGAATGATATCGCTGCAGCTTTACATCGTGTGTCGTAGCTATCTCTCAAAACAAAATTAATTCTTTTACCCCCAACAAACTTTGAAATCACAGAGTTATAATGTTTCTGCTACATTATTATGCATATTCAACAATAAGCTATGAGTATATTGAATTAGTCTGTTCTCACACGAGAGAATGTCATTAAATAATCCGCATTCTTCTAATTTGATAACAAAGTTTATTTCGTTTTTTGTTTGGAACCTTTACAAAAATACATACAAACTGATCGCAGTTTGTATGTTATCCAAAGACATGGTACGGACAATTTTTTGTCTTTTATTATGTTTTTCATTTGAATTTCTATACTATTGGTTTCATTTCTTCTGTAGGCTATCGATGTTTTGATTCCTAGTCTTAATCTCATTATATTACTAGACAAACGTTTTCTTAGTTCTGGCGCCACAGGTTTCATTTTAGTTGAAATTTTTTTTGCTGACATTGCATTGCAAATGCATTAATTTTTTTTATTAAAATATTTGGACTATATAGTTTTTTATTAATGCATAATGAATTATTATACACTACTATTTCCATCACCCACTAATTGTAAGTATTTTAATCGATGCATCTCCGCACTTCTTTTAAAACCTTTAACTATGATATCAGTTTCCATGGACGTGGATGATCCTTCCCAATTTTTAGAACATGTATGAGATTTAACTGTTTCATTTTTTGTTGCAGCTCTCGCGCATATAATACAGTTTGTAGCAACAAATAAAATCTTTCCTGTTTTGGTTTGGCACCGACTATGCAAGCCTAAAAAAAAATATATAGAAATATTGTCTATCTTGTCAATACTACACACTTACTACACCTGAAGAAGCATGGTAGTTTACTTTATACGATCTTTTGGACCAAGCACCATCAGTTATAACGGTTATTAACTCATTTCCGTCGGAATCTACTTCACCAATTTCTTTGGCTAAAGCTAATTCCTCTCATCCAGCCTCTTCTACGGAACCACAAAGTGTTTGGCAGATGATATTTGAAACTGTCTCCGTATGTTTTGCATACTGCCTGTAGGACATCACAGGTATATTTAATGCAGCGTGTTGCTGCTGTATGTCTGAATAACCAGACCCGGTGGATATAGTAGCCATCACATCACGGTTCCCAGAAAAAGGACGGAACAGAGTTTTTAGACGGGCGTTTTGCCACTGCGAAGAGCCGTCTAAACGCCCGGATCGCATGTAATGTGAACGGGTCTGCCGATCAGACGGCACCGATGTACTTCCCTTATTAACCCGCGGTCCACGCAAATTACCTTGCAAACATCATTTCGGCTTCTACGCTCTTGAAAAATGGAGTTACATACGTCTGCATTGATATCGCTCATTGAAAATAAAACTGCCTTGTGGGAGAAAACGTCAGAGGGACATAAAGATAAAAACTTAAGATTAGCAGCATGGCACGAAATATGTAAAATATTAAATCCTGAGTTTGAACCCTATCCTCGATAATCCTAACGGTAAAATTCAGTGAGCTATCTATTTCAAAAATATCTTTCTTTACAAAAACAAAATCCATTCACGAAGAATACTCTAAACGTCATCTGGTACTAAATTTTATATTTTTACCTACTTACAACCCCCTATTGTGAAGTCTTGGATGTATACAATAAAGCGAGCGGGAGGTCTTCTATTCATTGCGATTATGGGGTAATTAGAATAATACGAGTATACCAGAGTAATATTATTTATTGAATAATTAATTCACAACTTAGCAAGGGTACATACAGGTAACAAATAATCGTCCTGTAAATAATTCATAACAATTAAATCGAAGACAAACTTTTATAACAAAATAATGTATAACAAGATATAAGTGTATTGGTTTTTTATGTCTTATATTTTCTTTTGTTATTGTTTTTTTGCTGACAAATTGGCTTTTAACGTATATATTACAGTTTGATGATAAATATTCTGAACAACGGATTACAAAAGTTTAGATTTATGAGATTTATGAGAAGCATTTATGAAACTTAGATGTATACTGAGTACTTATTTCAAAAATTTACAACTAAGGATTTAATTTGTTATATGTAAATATACTGTATTACTATATGGATGTAAAACATGGATCATGAAGGATAGTATGATGGACAATTTAGGTTGTGACTCAGATATATGATAAAGTATGGCAAAGATGCCATAACTATAAATTAAGACTATATTTACCAAAACGATACTCTCAAATTATTGAATCCTGCATCTTGGAAAGATATTTCAGAATTAAACAGGAATATACATAAACGGAACTGAAAGAAATTACAGCAGGGCTGCCACAAAGAAGTGTCTTTTGTATACCTTTTGTATAGTATTATATTATTGTCCTAAAAAATAATACAATTGAAACATATACCGATGACACTTCTATCATAGCAATATGCAAAACCAGCCAGGAAGCGACAGAGAAATTACACAGATCTTTATCAAATATATACCTATTCCAGGGAAATAAGCAAAAAATAGACCATGTTCGTGACACTCAATAATCCAGGTCACTGACAACTTTTTTAGTTATTGTAGACCTATAGGAAGAAAACCTACTTGTTTCCTGCCTTGAATTTCGAGCCATTTTTTAATTATTAACAATTTAAGGCAAAAAACGCAATCTTTACTATGATTATTAATGATAATAGTGTTAAAAAAATAGATTTTTGGAAGAAAATTATTTTTTCACTATTCACATTTAATTGTTTAAACAAACTAGATTATGAATTAATTAATTAATATATAAACAAATTACATATTTGTAATGTACGTAGAAATTGCATACAAATTAAAAAAGAATGATCAAAATCCATTGAGTAGAACCGGAGATATAGAAAATTTTATTAGTTTGAAATTGTTTGTTCGGTATGGATTCGTACTCCATGAATTTGTAGGTTCTTCCTAATCACCATTTGAACTACATTTTTAAAATTCGTAGAAGGTCCTGTAAAGGTACAATATTTGTGCAAATTTTTTATCAAAAAATACAAATCCCATTCTTTATCATGGCGTCAAAGAGGTTCCTTAATTATTATAATCAAATTAGCTGTGAATTAACAAAAAAACATGGCTAACTTTGGCCCAAATTAACCTAGGTCAAATTTTTTTATTTGAAAATTCGGGGAAAATACTAGCTTTTCGAATGTAAAAAAAGATTTCTTCTAAGGACAATGTTTTTAAAGTTCTAAATGTTTATAAACTAGATAATTTCAAAAATTTGGCATCAGGATTTTTGAATATGATAAATCATTTTTTTATCATTTTTTAATACATATTGATAGTATCTTTTGCTTTCATTTGTCGCCCACAGCATTACAATAACTTTTAAACTAAGTAATATATCGGTTCCAAATTTTGAGGGTTTGTTAAGTATCCCAATACCCAACCTTCGCTGGAACTCTAAAGTAAAGTTGTTGTATTCAAAGTTTTTAACAAATATCAATTGTCACTTATTTTGCAGTTTGCAAAGCAACAAATTGACTTTTCAACTTACAAAAATCAGCATTTTGAAGCTTTGTCAATATTCTAAAAAATAAAATTTTGTAATTTTATGTCAAGTATTTAGCTTTCTAATGGAGTGGAAAAAATCGCGTTTCTTGCATTACATTAAATCATTAAAAAACGGCTCCGAACTTTAGGCAGGAAACAGGTAGGTTTTGTTCTTATATGTCTACAATAACTAAAATAGTTGTCAGCTACCTGGATTATTGATTGTCACGAGAAAATCATTATTACTCTGGACTAATATGACTGGACAAGCAAGTGACGAAACAAACTTCATATATTATGTAAACTTTACTAACAAAAACGTTCAAAATAAATAGTCCAATATAATTAATCAAATTCCATATTCAAATACTGCAAAATATTTGGGTATTACTCTGAGTTCATGTAAAGAAGAAAAGAAAATAATAATTCTGATTGAAATACAAAAAAATGTACTGACCGATTGACCAAAATTCTACTCTGTTTCTACATAATAAATTATAATTATATAAATAAATACTGAAACAATAGTATTATTATAAAAACAGTATAAACATTTAGAAGGAAAATGTCACAAACAACAGAAAATATTTCTATTCATATAAAAATTTAATCAAATTATAGGTACTTACTGCTTATTTATATAAAATTTCCTCAATCGTCGTCGACTTTTTCGTCCGGAACATAAACGTCTTCGCGAACTACCCATTTTAAAAACAACAAAACACACTGGTTTGTCAAAACTAGTCAAAAGTCGAAATAAGCCCTAATAATGTTATTCAACATTATTTATGACCCTCCCTCTGTCTCACCTACTCGTCGGCGAGAGTCCAGAACTATCAACAAGGACAGCTTGTACTGACCGAGAGAGAGAGTACATTTAGCACAATTTAACATTTTTTAAATAGTTTATATGAAATAGCTGCTTTGTGTTACACTTTATGTTAAAAATAAAAACAGATTCGGAAAGTGGGTAAAATTCTGTAGTGCCCTATTTCAAAAAAAAAAATTTTACGTTTATTTTAACCAAAAATATTAAAAAAAAAATTGTTTAAACAATTTATTAATTTACAACCAAATAGTGCACTAGAACTTTTTAAGACCTTTCATATAAAAAAAGAATCATCTCAATATCTGCCATAGTTTTTGCGTTATTTGATATAAACTTTTACATTGGAATTAGTTATGCCCAGAATCGCGAGGAATGGCCTTAAAGAAAAAGAAAGAAAAGGAATTTGGTGAGTTTGTTTAAATTTTTTATTTACTAAGTAGGTAGGTATACGATGAAAGCACATTTTTCTTGACATGAGCTATAAATTAATCAATGTATAGAATTATTTTTGTTTGAAGTGACATAAAGGTTATTTTTTCTTTTACTTCTTTCGATATAAAAAACTACGTGTATTTGGATTTCTGTCAAAACTTTTATTTTGCCAAGTTCTAGGGATGAACAAATTTTTGTTAGAACACCATGTAGTGTTCTACACAGTATATAAATAATATCTAGGTAAAAACTTATTCGGCTGCTTCCTGCCAAGGTATTGAACCAATATCAGACACGAAGTAATCGGCAAATGCTGTTCGAATCACATTCGCATTAGGACCCCTCTACTTTGTATATTGGGATGTGTTATTTAATCTTTTTCCGTAGAAATTGGGTTTTGGCTATGCTCTAAATTAATGCTGTCTTTATCTCTAACACAGTTATGTAAAAGTATACAAGCTTTTATGACGTCGATCGCCGTTTCTATTTGAAGATCTATCGGCCAATGCAGTATTCTCTATTTGTTGGATAGAATACCAAAGGCACATTCAACATATCTTCTAGCGCGACTCAATCGATAGTTAAACATTTTTTTCTTATAATCTAAATGTATACCTCCATAAGGTTTTAAAAAATTTGATGTCAAACCAAAGCCTTCGTCGCCAATAAGTACAAACGGTAATTCATCAAATGTATTTTCATGTACAAGTCTAGGCTTTGGTATATTTAATGAACCATCATTTAACTTTTGCCAAAACGTACTATTCTTTAGTATCGTAGAATCACATTCCTTCCCATATAAACCTACACTTATATAGTTGAATCGGTATTCTGAATCGACCACAGCAATAATACAAAAGAGAAATACTCTTTGTAATTAAAGAACATAGAACCACTATTGCTTGGTTTTATAATTCTGTGTTTTCCGTCGACGGCTCCAAGGCAATGAGGTCAGTTAGCTTTTGTTTCAAATCCATTTGCAATGGCTTCCCATTCTGTCTCCGAATCCGGCAACTTCATAAAATCTGTTCCAAATAGTAGCGATCATTTTTTTTTATTATTTTACTAATAGTGGAAACTCTTACGCTATACGAGTAGTGGAGTTCCCTAAACGAACACCCAGACGCAAAATATCCAAAAAACATAATCTCAATAAGAATTACTTATTATTATGTATTAATTTGTTTGCAGGAAAATTCGGATAAATGGAGCAACATTCGAGATACATGGAAAAAATCTATAAAAAAAAGGTCTGGATCTCTGCCGCTAAAAGGTCCCGAAAGTATGTGCACGAAAAGCAATTGATGTTTTTAAAAAAGGTTTATGAGCCGAGACCCACCGAAGAGTCAATTCAAACGTCAAGCACCGAAAAAAATTGTCCAAGTAGTAATAAAAAGCTTTGTACACCGACTCGTAGGAGTACAAAAGACAAAGAGATCGATGACAAGATGGCTAAATATCTGGACTCTAGGATGAAACAGGAAAAAGATAATCCTAATTTATTACTTTTCAAAGGAATGCTACCTGCCGTGGATTCGTTCACGATGGATGAAACTTCAAGAGTTTCAAGCAGGAGTCTTGGCTCTGATACAGAAAATTAAAGGCCGAAATAGAGTAGGTTACCAAACATATGATTTTCAAAAAAACTGGCTGACAAGATCAATATCGTGGACACAAAATCCAGTTAACCAGCAGCCTACAGCTTTCATACCATCACCGTCGCCCACCTCTCAAACATCTTATTAAGCCAACCAGCAGTCGACTGATTCTCAACGGATACCACCTTCACCAACAACATCCACTGTACAATCACCAAACTCACAGGACTTGGATATAGATTTTGAAGGACTTTAGTCATTAATGTACGTACTTTCGACGGGGAAAGGCTCATAACTTTTTTCAATAAAAAGTTAATTTCAACAATTTAATTTGTTTCATTTAACCACTGCTTAGTAAAATTTATTTTGTTAATTTAAAACAATGTAAACAAAGCAATGTAAAGAATTTGTTTTAGAATTAAACAAAAAATTTTACCTTAAACATATGGACAGTCTTTGTTGTGGACAAATGCATTCTCTGAATCGTGTGTTTTGTACTAATATGTCCACTGCAATTCGTCCAAAGAGATCATTAAAAGCAGAAATAGATATTCGGAAGTAGTTAAAAAACTTTGTTTTTAGGATGTACCCAATGTTTTCTTTTACGTCGTCTTCTTCTTTTTTGTCTTAAATACCACCACAGCAGTGGAATATCGTCGTCGTCCATCTTATACCGTGTACAAAGATTGAACTACTGATCGGAGCCGACCGGTGCATTCTGACGTCTTCCGTCTAAACAGACGGCCCGTCGTAAGTCAGAACACTCACAATCGGCTGCCGTCTTGCGTCTAAACAGACGGTCCGTCATAATGAGAACGGGTCCTTAGGTATGTGATCCTACACAGTTTAACGTATAGGGATGTGCGAGATATATAATGGACGTATAAAATTGAATGGTATAGAAAGATTAAACATATCATTAAGCCATACAGATTTATTATAAATCTTTATGGCATAATGATAAATTAGATTTTTGAGAAAATAGACATATTTGAACTGGATATTAATAACAAAGAATTAAACTCTCAAAGCTGTCTCAATAGACTAGAATGTATAGTGAAATTAAATAACATGTAATAAAGACATTAGATATGTATCTTCACGCCTATTATCCCAGTCGTAACGTATGAGGGGTAAATGGAAAGGAAAGAAGGCGAGAGGTACAATTAGAAAAAATTAAACACAACATGTCATAAAAAACATTAGATATATCAAGTAATACAATAAAAAATAATAATATATTTTTTGGTTTGTACATATACACATATATTTATCTATTTTCTATCCTCGAAAGAATTATTGGTCTAGTTCCGTACACCAATACAGTTGCCCTCCTGGCAACTGTCTCCGAATATGAACTTCTGGACCATCCAAAAGGTAATTTCCAGTAATATGCTGTTCAATGAATTCCGTTTCATCACCGGCTAGGGTTTGCATATTCCAGTCCCGCAAAGTACCGGCATGCTGAAATAAGCTGTTGTTTGGTATGTACTAATTAATACACGATTGATGATCCCCATTCTGAAAATTTTCAGTCTGAAAAGTCTGTAAATAAAGTAAATTCAAAATCACATCATATTTATACTGCATATTTGCAGTCACATATTTATTAAATCATATTATCTACAAAACAGCAATTTTTCCCAAGATTGAAAATAATCACAAGAAAACTAAAATTTAACAATCCATGCTAAGAAACTCATAATAAAACATAAACAAAAATTTTAAATCAAAAGTCTTTTAGTTTAGAGTAATTCGAGTGAAAAAAATTACATAATATGCAAGTTACGAATATAATAAAAAACGAGATATTAGAAAAGAAATAATATGTATGAATAAAACTAAATGTGTCTGTGGTGCGGGATTATAACCTGATACAATAAGACTTGGGGTAAAACAAACCTCAAATAGAAACAAAAAAAATGTGTCTAAAACAGAAAGTTTGTATGAGAAAAAAGATCGTAAAATTACAAATCAAAAGAAGTTTAGAATATACGAAGAAGGTTGCGTTTCGATTTAATTTGAGTCTCTTACCACTCCCTGACTCGTGTTTCTGGGTCTACCCGTCATCAGAAGGAGTTTGTAAGAGGACTCAAACCAAATCAAAACGCCCCGACTACTCTGGCAATTACAGGAAAATAACTACCAGTGTATGCAACTAGAGACTTCTAGTGAGGAAATATGAAGATACGTTGATAGCAATTAAAGTAAACTGTATACCCAAGCTTAATCAAGCCATTCAGAGCGGTGCTGGGAATAATTATATTCCACTATGCACAACAATTTACCCATAGAAATTACCATCATTATTGTACTAATTGCGTCGAGTAAGGACGATAAATATACGAAGAAGGTTGCGTTTAGATTTAATTTGAGTCTCTTACCACTCCCTGACACGTGTTTCTGGGTCTACCCGTCATCAGAATGAGTTTATAAGAAGAAACGGGGTGTTTTGATTTGGTTTGAGAATATACATAAGCAACAATTGAACGAGATATCAGAAAAGAACTAATATGTAAAAACAAACCTAGTAAAACTAAAAAATGTGTCTCTGGTGCGGAGCTCGAACCTGATGCAAAGAGACTGGGAATAATACAGAAACAGGAAAATGTATCTAAAAGGAAGGTCTGTAAAAAAGAAAACGATATATATACGTATATAAAAGTTACGAATGTAATCAAAAATACAACGAGATATTAGAAAAGAGCAAATATGTATAAATAAACTTAAAAATTGCTCTGGTGCGGGATTCTAATATGTTACAACGAGACGCGAGATAAAACAGAGACAGAAAAAAGTGTCTAAAAGAAGGTCTGTACTCGTAAGAGAAGAAATAACGCAAAAGTCTTTTAGTTTAGAGTAATTCGACAAAGAAAATGATATTGAAAGAAAATTCGAGAGATATAAAAAAAAACTACTATGTATGAATAAAACTAAAAAACGTGTCTCTTGTGAGAGACTCTAACCTGATGCAACGATACGATACTCTGGAACGAAAAAATCGAGACATAAAGACAAAAATATATTAAGAGCCAACTTAGAATCATAAACTGTAACGTAAATTTAAACATAAAATTAAAAAATAATTTATAAAGAATCATTTACCTATATATTCACTGTAATAAATTTAAGACTAGGAACTGATTTTTCTTGCTTTGAAACTAGAATACTAATATTTAAGTAATTCCCGAATTTCAAAATTTATATCAATGTCTAGTAGTAATAGTTTCTTAACATTCTACTAATAGATCGTTAAATATTAGTTTTCTAGCTAACGAATATTCACAATATTGAGGGAAAGTTTGTAGATAATATGAATTAATTTGTATTATATTAGTGTATACTTATTTTCACAAATTGCATGTCTTAATATAACATTTGTACGTAACACTAACATTATTTTCGTATTGACATTAATTATATCCCAATATTTGACAGGCAAAAACAGTTACAGACTTTAATAATAACAAGCTTTTTACGAAAACTTTTCAAAATACAAAAAAAAAATAATTATTTCACTCTATAACTTAAACATTCAATCAACGCTTAAACAAACCATCGACGAACGATTTCCCGTTTTAACTTTAATGATAAATGAATTCGAAAATTAATATTCTAATATCATCGATTGAATCTTATTCTCTATATCAAATTAGATTTCAATCACCAACGATCGTAAAAAGTGGATCAAAGAATACATCACAGATGTTATTCTAATTAAAATCCATCTGCGACGTATACAAGAAGATATATTAAATAGTTTTATTCTTAAAAGCATCCGTATACACGTAAATATCTCTAATACTATGACAATTTTTAACACTCTTAAACGTTTTTTCATCGCTTTTCATTGCCGCTATATGCATTATGATTAATTCAAAAGATCCATCTTACTGACTCTTTCGATGGATTAAATCCTAACAAGAAAATCATTCTAATTATATTTCAGGTAATTGAGGATTTAATCGTGAATATAAGAGAATTAAAGAAAAATACAAAATTACAACAAATGTCAAAAGAATAAACTAGTACTGAAAAAAAAAATATTAAACATCCGATGGAAATTATCACTAAAAGTACATATTTCTATTGTATTAGTCATGTCAGCGTCTAATCAACGTCGAGTTATGTTCAAACTGTTTTTGATTTAGAAAATAAGATTGAATGGATGATTTTGGAATATTAATTTTCGAATTCATTTAGAATTAAAATTAAAATAGAAAAATGATCGTTGAGAGAAAAGCCATGAAAGCAATGAAAAACGTTAAAAAGGGTTAAAAATCGTCTTAGTAACAGAAGTATTTTGCGAGTTTACAGATGACTTTAACAATATACCTATTTAATATATCTTCCTACATACGACGCAGATGGATGTTGATTAGAATAACATCTGTGATGCATTATTTGATCGACTTTAAATCCCATATTGATTCAAATCGAGTTCATTTAGTATTAAAATTGAAACGGAAAATTGTTCGTCGATGGTTTGTTTAAGTTCTAGTTTAAAATGATTAATTTTGAATCGCTTCACATATTTTTGCAATTTGGAAAAGTTTTCGTCAAATATTGCCCTGTTATTATTTAAGTCTGTAACTGCTTTATTGAAATTAGTGATTATTGACTGAACAACTTGAATTTATTATTTAAAAAGATCAATCATTTGTTTTTCTTCATTATTTACCTTTATGATGGCTTTGTCATAAAATTTAACATAATTATTATCCAGTATTCCGAATGTTTTGAAAGCGGAACTTATAATATTCAATTGATGGATTCGACCGTTACTTGATGAAAATTCATTTTATGTAACAATAAAACACTGAAAACTTTGTTTTCAAACTTCCACAAAATTTATTTGAAATCTTATCACTACAGCTGTTTCGGCTGATAGCCTTTCTCAAGTGATCTATTTTTCAATATAAGGTTGAATGTTCGAATAATTAAACTTTGATAGTATACAAGGCAACTATCGAACACAGTGATTAATTAAATCTTGCCCAAGTACTTTCGATCAATAGATCATCTTCAGGGGCATCTGAAATAAGCCAAGAAACGTTTTTTTTAATATAAGAAGGAAAATTAATTCACTTGGATAAAAAACTCCAAGTTTATGGTTGAAAAAAGTTTTTATGTGATAAACGTTTATAGACTTACTTCGTCAGTTGTGGCCTATCCGACATGAGTAGAATGTCATACATGTAAATTTGGACATAACAATACAATACACAAAGACAAACAAACACTTTAAAATTTTTAAAAAGGAGAAGCTACATGTTATATAGAAGCCGGAGACAGAATGGGCTCCCGGTCTTGCGGAAATATTGAGATGACATGTGACAAATGACAGCTTGTAAAGGGCAGTTATGTGATCTGCACCTTTCAAAATTCTATGAAACTAAGTATTGACCAAAGGTCCAACTGACACCACTATAGGAAATCAACTGATGAAATATAAAATTAGTATATTTTTATGTAGATTGAATAATCCAAATCTCACACTCAAACCTGTCTATAATAATTAGGATGTTAGTTTGAGAGCGATTGAAGTTGACATAAAGTATGAATGTAAGAAAAGACTAAACAATATATTAGACAGTGGATGGTTGACTACAATAAAATGGTCCACCAAGCGCTATCAGTACTGTAAAAAAGGAAAAATCTGAATATGCAGTTAAATTACTAAAAGTTAAAATCAAAATTGAAAGCAAAATATATAAATGTGTTATAATCCAAGTAGTTCAGTTGAATCCACAGTCAATGGAAGAACTTTAAAATTAATATTGAAATGCTCAGTGCATGAAGTCTAAACAGTCGAGCTGGGTCTTCTACGAGGTGAAGCTGTAATAAAGTTTTTAAATATAGGATTAAATTTAGTATAATTTAAATTAATTTTAGTATTAAGACAGTGAGAGTTTTCATTTGTTTCCCTTGTAATCTCCAAATCTTCCAATAAATCCAACTCAAGATAGTTTTTCTTTCTACTAATGCCATGTAAGATAGATGAACCAGAACTGATGTTAAAATTATGGTTGCTGGATACTAAGTGTTGACCAAAACTTGAAGAATTTGATCTTTTCAAATGTTCAGAGACTCTAGTGGATAACTTTCTGATGGTTCTACCTACATAAGAGGCATCACAATCATCACATTTTAATTTGTAAATACCACTTTTATCAAGTGTATTCATCCTATCTTTGGTATTGATTACGAAGGAACCTAAAGTGTTATGTGATTTAAAGGAAATTTTGATGTTATCAATTGTAGAAGTAAAAAGTTTAGATATTTTATTGGAAATGCTACTAATATAAGTGAAGGAGAAATATCTGATGTTATCTGAAGAATTAGGTTGAAAAAACTGTGATGAATATGCAAGCTTTTCTGCAATTTTTAGTTTAGCTCTATTTAGAAGTTTGTATATAATGTTAGGATCATAGCCATTATTGAAAGCAATCTGCTTAAGAGTATTAAGTTCTGTATTAAAATTATCATCAGAAAGAGGAAATTTAAGTAACCGATGAATGTAACTGTTGAAAGCAGCCATTTTATGTTGAGTTGGGTGATTAGACGTTCCATGTATAACGTGATCTGTTTGGGTGGGTTTTCTATAAATGTTGTACTCTAAAGAATCTTTATTACGGGAAATAGTCATATCCAAAAAGTTCAACTTATTGTCAGATTCTGGTTCCAGAGTAAAAGAGATGTTAGGATGGAGGTTATTGAGATCATCCAGAATCTGTAAAGCATCATCTTGGGTTCCCTGTATGAGAGCTATACAATCATACAGGGAACCCAAGATGATGCTTTACAGATTCTGGATATTCTGGATTTAGGATAAAAGATTACCTTTTTCGAAAATGTCTAAGGAACCTACAATGTTTAGAAATATTTTTTCGAAAGGGAATGAACTTGTAGTGATAATTTCCATCAAATGTTTATAATTTTTTTTGTACTGGTTTATACTTTTGACATAGGTTGCAATTTAGTATTTTTTCTTTAATTCTCTTATTTGTACGATTATATATTCTCAATGATCTGAAATAGGATTAGAATGATTTTCTTATAGAATTTTGTCCATCGAAAGGGTCTGAAAGATGGATCTTTTGCATTAAATATCATATGCATATAGCGGCAGAAAAAAGCCATGAAAAGCGATGAAGAGTTTTAAAAATCATCCTAGTATCAGAGATATTTGCGTACATACAGATGACTTTAACAACAAACCTATTTAATATATCTTCCTACAAACGTCGTAGATAGATGCTGATTAGAGTAATATCTTCAAATTTTGCTAAAACTCGATCTAACTGAGAGCGAGGTGAACTAACTGAGAGCGAGGTTGCTGAGAGGTCTTTTATACTGTTTCTCTCCACTTCAAGGTAGTCTTCGTATGTAGTGTATTTAAAAAATATTAAACCAAATCTTTATTATTAATCCAACTATTATGTTTACCATCAATACCCAACCATTTTTCAATTAAGTAAATGTTTAACGTCGTCAAACCTAGAAATTCCCGATACAACGTGGAGTACGCCAGGGGACACCATATCGCCGAAACTGTTCACTACGCTTTTGGAATATATATGTAAAAGGGCAAAACTGACGAAACAAGGGAATAGAAAAAAGAAAAGCTTAGCCATCTAAGGGAGAGCGCCCACCAAAGTGGCGTGGCAGTGGCAAGTAGCAAGTAGCACGCGTCTAGCATAATGTAACCAATCCTAACGAATGATTAGAATGAATGACGTTACTGTCATTTTGGTGTAAACTGAATAATTCGTTTTCATTGGTTACATTATGCTAGACGCGTGCTACTAGCTACTTGCTACTGCCACGCCACTTTGGTGGGCGCTCGCCCTAAGGTTTGCAGATGATATTGTACTAATAGCTGATAGGATAAATGATGCCAAAGAACTTTTAAATCAGCTCTACCTTTCCTAGCTAGAAGAGGGATTGAAAATCATCATCATCAACTAGCTTCGAACGTCCACTGCTGAACATAGGCCTCTCGCATGCTTTTCCACTTAGTCCGATTTTGCGCCATCTGAATCCAATTTGTAGTCACTCTTTTTATGTCATCTGTCCATCTCGTTGGGGGTCGACCTCTATTTCTGTAAGCTTGTATTCGGGGTCTCCATTCCAAAATTCTCTTTGTCCACCGGTCATCAACTGATCTTGCTACATGACCTGCCCAGTTCCACTTTAGTGTTGTTATCCTTTCAATAACGTCTGCTACTCCTGATCTTTTGCGTATAGTAGCATTGGGTATTCTATCACGTAGAGAAATCCCTAGCATAATTCTCTCCATTGCTCTTTCCGCAACTTGTAGTTTACTCACTGTTGTTCTTGTGAGCGTTAGGGTTTCTGCGCCGTAGGTCATCACTGGCAAAATACATTGATTAAATACTTTTCTTTTCAAACACATTGGAATCTTAGACCTAAAAATATCCCTTCATCCTTCCAAATGCAGCCCAAGCGAGGTTTATTCTTCTTTTCAGCTCGATTGTTTGGTTGTCTCGACTTATTCTGATCCCATGGCCTAAGTATTTATAGGAGTCAACTGGCTCAATATCTTTATCTTCTACTGAGATGTTTTTGTTGTGGACTAAATTTGTAATAAATTGTGTTTTTGAAAAAATTATTTTAAGACCAACTCTTTTTGTGGCAGTATGGAGTTCTTGGAGCATTATCTGTGCATCTGTATCTGAGCATTATCTGTGCAATAAGAACGATATCATCTGCAAATTTAACTACTTAAATATTGAAAATAAATATATCTAAAACCCAAATGATGACAAATCTTGTAGTCAGCAAAGATATTTGCGTAGGAACAAGATCCATAGACCAGATAATGGCCTATAAATACCTAGGTCATGAGATCCCCATAGGAAAAGATAACCAAACCATTGAGCTTCTCCGTCGTATAAGACTGACTTGGGCAGCCTTCGGCAAGCTGAACCATATTTTCAAATCGTCTGATATACCAATATGCCTTAAAAGAAAAACCTTTAATCAGTGTGTTTTGCCAGTGTTGACTTACGGTGCGGAAACGTTGACCATGACAAGGAGAACAGTTCAAAAGATCCGTGTGTAAAAAAAGGGCGATGGAGCGTGCTATGTTGGGCGTTTCACTACGAGACAAGATCCCAAATCGCCAGCTACGACAAAGAACAGGAGTGGCTGATGCAGTAGAGAGAGAGAGAGTAGCAACACTGAAATGGAACTGAGCAGGACACGTGGCTCGAATGACAAATAAAAGATGGACAAAGCGGATAATGGAATGGAGACCAAGAGATGATGCCTACCGAAGCAGAATTGGATGCAAGAGGCACAAGATCGAAATAGATGGAAAATTATGATGATGATGATGAAATGTTTGTATTTTTTGTTTTCTGTAATTCTTCTTTGTAGAATGCTCCTCTAGTAGGCGCTCTAGTCAAATCTTCAATTAAGTATGTTGCGGGATTTGTTATTTTAATTTCAGTAATTTTAAGAAGTTCTGTTTTCCAATTCGGCTTAGATCCTTTATCAAAAAGGTGTTTATTTTTACTAATACGAACCACATCGCTACCTTTCAATTTTCTTGAACCTGAAATTTTCAAGTGTTGGTAATATTTTCGTAAAATTTCTTTTTCGTTAGATTTTTTGACATCTATATATTTAAGTCGAATTTTGCTGTGTTTCGTGTTATTGTAGTCTTTTTCAGAATTATAGTTTATTCGTCTTCCGGGTTTGGACCGTGTCATTTGTGAGTGACCCAAAAGTGGGTTCATCTCGACGTTTCGCTACAATTATATGTAGCTTCTTCAGGAGAAACAAAGAAAAAGAAAAAAGAAAAAGAAAAAGAAAAAAGAAAACAAAAGAACAGGAAGATGGGTAGTTAGCAACGGTAACTCAGTTACTCAACGCAACCAGAGGCGAATACTAACTACCAAGATGGGCATTTGGTCACAGTAACTCAACTACTCAACGCAGCCAGAGGTGAAAACCAAATGCCAGGACAGGGATTCACGTCCAACAGCTCAGAACACTAACGCGTCGAGAGGCGGGGAGTGAATCCGACGATTACTCCGCTACCGCTCTATTTCCGTCCATAGAAGTCCATAGTTCCAAAAAACTCCATCTGCCCCAGAATTTATGGTCTTCCGAAAATCCATAAAGATAACGTACCTCTTCGTCCCATTGTGACTACGATTAACTCTCCTACCTACAAACTCGCAAAGTACTTGTCCAATCAGTTTAAGACCTATACTGGTCGTACCTCTTCTTATGTCCGAAATTCCACACATTTCATCACCTTAATCTCCTCTCTCACAGTCGATCCCCAAGATATTCTCGTCAGTTTCGATGTATCATCCCTATTTACCAATATCCCCATACATGACTCTCTAGTTGTTCTGCGAGATCACTTGACCAATGATAACAAGTCTTTGGTTTTGGCAGATCTTGCCGAAAAATGCCTCCTTTCAACATATTTTTCTTTTAGAGGCAATTTCTACAAACAAATATCTGGAACACCAATGGGTTCTCCCCTTTCCCCTGTCATTGCTGACATTTTCATGGAAGCCTTTGAGTCTTTAGCCCTAGAATCTTACCCCTTAAAACCAAAAGTCTGGTTCCGCTACGTTGATGATACATTTATCATCTGGCCCCATGGTCAACATACCCTTTCTTCCTTCCTAGATCATCTTAACTCACAACATCCGAGTATAAAATTCACAATGGAAGTAGAAAATAATCGGTCCCTTCCCTTTCTCGATGTGTTAGTCACCTCCAAGCCCAATGGCCGATTGGGTCACTCTGTTTATAGAAAAAAGACTCACACGAATCGTTACCTACATGCTTCATCACACCACCATCCTGCCCAAAAGAATTCTGTGATCAACTCTCTCATCCATCGGGCCATTTCGATTTCTGAACCCGACAACCTTAGAGAAGAACTTAGCCATCTGCAAAAAACCCTTGTCGCCAATGGTTACTCCAAGTCCACAATTCAAAATATTACACACCGACATCTACATCCCCCTTTACACCCTAGGACAACAAATTCAGAATCTTCGAGTAATACTCCTGTGGCTTTTCTTCCGTATATTCGAAATGTCACTGATAGGATTGGCAAAATTCTTCGCAAAGAAGGTATCAGGACTACTTTTCGACCACCCAAGAAAATCTCACAATATCTACCCTCTCCTAAGGACCCATTACCGCCCCTATCTTCCTGTGGTGTCTATTCTATTCCTTGTTCATGTGGACATGTGTATATTGGCGAAACTGGTCGTTCCGTCAAAACTCGGATTCAAGAGCATCAAAGATGCATTCGATCAGGTCTTTTCTCCCATTCTGCAGTTGCCGAACACTGCCAAGAAACCGGTCATTCCATATTGTTCGAAAAAACCCATATTATTTCTAAGAGCCCCTTCTTTTATTCCAGGAAAATCCGCGAATCTCTAGAGATCCGAAAAAATCCCCATAATATCAATCGAGAGGAAGGATACTTCTTGTCTCCCATCTGGAATCTCAGTCTAGAGCCACCGTCCTGTCCCGCCACCACATGATTGGCCAGCGCGCGCTTCTTGACGTTCGCGCCACGAAGTGTGCCGATACGTCCCGACACGACAGGCACCGCGACTATAAATAGAGCGGTAGCGGAGTAATCGTCGGATTCACTCCCCGCCTCTCGACGCGTTAGTGTTCTGAGCTGTTGGACGTGAATCCCTGTCCTGGCATTTGGTTTTCACCTCTGGCTGCGTTGAGTAGTTGAGTTACTGTGACCAAATGCCCATCTTGGTAGTTAGTATTCGCCTCTGGTTGCGTTGAGTAACTGAGTTACCGTTGCTAACTACCCATCTTCCTGTTCTTTTGTTTTCTTTTTTCTTTTTCTTTTTCTTTTTTCTTTTTCTTTGTTTCTCCTGAAGAAGCTACATATAATTGTAGCGAAACGTCGAGATGAACCCACTTTTGGGTCACTCACAAATGACACGGTCCAAACCCGGAAGACGAATAAACTATAATTCTGACTCTGGCCGTGGAAGCCTACGATTTCATTAGTCTTTTTCATTTGAGGCAAGATATCGATCCATTTGTAAGTACCATTAAGACTGACATACTTTTTTTTCCATCAATGTTCGAATAATTCGATCACATATGGCTACTTTTTTAATACTAAAGGTATTATAGTGATTAATATCATACTTTTTTATGAGATTTTGAAACTTTGAATTGAAAAATTCTGTACCTTGGTGTGTTGGTAAAATTCTTTTCTGGGGAAAATTTATCCATTTGTCGGTTTTCATCGCTTTACGCACTTGTTGATCCCATATAAACACATGTAAAATCATTGACACATAGACATTTAAAAAAAAATGATAAAAAATCGATGTAAAACGTTGAAAAGTGATCGCGTTTTTTCGCTTTACGCATATCTTGATCCCATATAAAGACATGTAAAATTATTGATAGACATTTTTTTTTAAATGTTAAAAAAGCGATGTAAAACGATGAAAAGTGATTGTTTTTCGATCGCTCTTTTATCACTCTATTTTATACTCAGTCATAGACCTTCTCTTCGTTTCAATCACTCAGAGACCATCTTTGACACGTAGACAGAAGTACGCAGAGACATGCAGAGGCACACAGAGCCATCTGTGACACGAAGACAGAGGTACGCAGAGACCGAACTACTAGAATTAACATTTAAGCCAATAAATTAACGTCGGAATATTTTGAAGAGGCTCCAGAATGTCTACTTGAAATACGGAAAATATTTTAATATTGCAGCAAAGATACCTAATAAAAAACTCTCTCTAATGTATTGATTTCCCTACCTCTATAGTGGTATAAACGTTGCCTTCTACTGTCCTCTGTTGCTATCTACTTTTCAATATTGCACATTTTACATTTAAAAGTCAATGGACTTATCAATCCGTTCATTTTTCCTTTGATAATCTCCATATAAGAAAAGTTGCAGGAAAATGGAGAATGATCATTCAAACCTTGATTCGATTTAATGAAAAAGTTCATGTTCACTATTCTTCTGCCTTCTAACGAAAAAGATGGTTTTGCTGAGATAATACAATCTCAATTGACTGAGAATGACAGCTATCACTAGAAATAACGGTAAAATTTAAAGTATTTTCTGCAAATGATATTATTTGTTATTATTATTATTTAAGAGTAAAACGTTGATAATGTTTTGACCATAAACAAATAATAGGTAAGGTCATGAATCCTGATTTACTTACTTTACTAAGTACTCAATACTATTACCAATTAGGTATCATAAAATATAGTCATTTGTAAAAGGGTTACTTACGAATAGACACTACAACTAGGTAAAGTAGATGTTTCTGCTAATCCTTGATGGAATGAACTATTCGATGAAGAACTTTTGTTTAAAGTAGCTTTTTTGATTTTTAAGTTCCTAAAAATTTGAGAAAGAAACAAAATTATTCTAGGAAAAAGATACGAACTTACTGAAGATAAACTTTTATAATAATTTTAAAATAAAATGAACAACGGGTATTTATGAAGGACGTAATCAACGCTATATATTATATAGCTTGTTATTTCCTGACCGTGAATTTTTAAATAGACATTTTTATGTCCTGGATTTGTCGGCCTTTTTAATAAAACACTTTATTTTGCTTAGACGTTTCGGCCACTTGCCATTTTCAATAAGCTCTCTACTTTATTAAAACATTACACTTCGAACATATGATTTTCACAAAACACGTTATATTTTAAAATTCACAAAATGCATGTTTTAAGATGTGAAGAAGGAATGGTAAATTTGACCGTACACACAATATGGTAGATATTTCAGAGCGTTTCATAAGTCGTAAACCAAAGAGTATACACAAAAGATCAAGTTACATTTAAGAAAAAATCCGACTAACATTCCCTATTAAGAGAAAAGAATATTTTATAGCGATACCTGAGTTTGCGAAACTCACTGACCGTGCGTTCATGAGATTTAACGTCACGAAGGCGATAACGATGAAACTAACCGTGAATGATGAGTAACACGTATTAGATTTCAGTATTTTTTAGCAATTTTCTTCAAAGTTGGAACACGCTTTTCTCGATTATTACTAGACACAGAAAGGTGAAAAAAAATCAACGATTACAGAAAAAAAAAAACTCTTTCAAGTGATGGGCCTAAAAAGTTTGGTTATAGTAGAACGTTAAGGCTGTTTTATCGGTGCACCAAAATTTTTTCTCTGTTATTTACCGACAAAATGTCTCGAAATTTGGACATGTTATTCAAAACTATGTTGCCTTTAAAATGATGGTTTTACTTTTTTTATTTTTTTTGAATTTTCTGTTGAAAAATTGGATTATACTGTTTAACGTTCTATTATAACCAAACTTTTCACGCCCATCAGTTGAAAGAGTTTTTTTTCTGTAATCGTTGATTCTTTTTTTCACCTTTCTGTGTCCAGTAATAATCGAGAAAAGCGTATTCAAACTTTGAAGAAAATTGCTAAAAAATACTGAAATCTAATAGTGAAACGTGTTCCTCATCATTGTCGCTTAGCTTGATCGTTATCGCATTAGTGACGTCAAATCTCATGAACGTACGGTAGGGTCAGTTAGTTCGCTTGAATCAGAATCCATTTTAGTTCTTTCATTCTTGTATTTTCTTTATCAACTTACTTAGTTTTTACAGTTTACAGTATTCTTATTTATTTTGAAAACATTGAAATTATTTAGTTTACGGGTATGTTTTAGTAATATTTTATTAGTTTAGTGGTATAAGTTAAAAGTTCTTTAGTACGTATTTACGTATAGTTTACGCGTATTTTTAAGTATTACATTAGGTTAGTGATATAAGTTATAAGAGACAAGATAAAAAATGAGTCCGAGTAAACGTCCTAGGTCAAGGAACAGGAGAGCAATTGCACTACAGTAAGTATTTATTATTTATATATTTACAACCGTTTTTAAATATATATATATACATATATATATATATATATATATATATATATATATATATATATATATATATATAGCGTTGATTACGTTCTTCACAAACACCCGTTGTTTGTTTTATTTTAAAAATATTATAATAGTTTATCTTCAGTAAGTTCGTATCTTTTTCCTAGAATAATTTTCTTTCTTTCTCATATTTTTAGGAACTTAAAAATCAAAAAAGCTACTATAAACAAAAGTTCTTCATCAAATAGTTCATTCCATCAAGAATTAGCAGAAACCTCTACTTTACCTAGTTGTAGTGTCGATTCGTAAGTAACCCTTTTTACTTTTTTTTATTTACTTACCGTAAAGTAAGTAAATAGAGGGTTCATGACCTTACATATTATTTGTTTATGGTCAAAATATTACCAATGTTTTACTCTTAAATAATAATAATAACAAATAATATCATTTGCAGAAAATACTTTAAATTTTATCGTTATTTCTAGTAATAGCTGTCATTCTCAGTCAGTAGAGATTGCCCCTTCGCAAAAACCATCTTTTTCGGTAGAAGGCAGAAGAATAGTGGACATAAACTTTTTCATTAAATCTATTCAAGGTTTGAATAATCATTCTCCATTTTCATGCAACTTTTCTAATATGGAGATTATCAAAGAAAAAATGGACGGATTGATAAGTACATTGACTTTTAAATGTCAAATGTGCAATATTGAAAAGGAGATAGCAACATAGGATTCTGGTAACAATTCACTGAACTTGAATGGTTCTGGTTATTCAGACATACAGCAGCAGCACGCTGCATTAAATATACCTGTGATGTCCTACAGGTAGTATGCAAAACATACGGAGACAGTTGCAGATATCATCGGCCAAACACTTTGTGATTCCATAGAAGAGGCTGGACGGGAAGAATTAGCTTTAGCCAAAGAAATTGGTGAAGTAGATTCCGACGGAAATGGATAAGTAAACTACGATGCTTCTTCAGGTGTAGTACCTGACGTTGTAAAATTTATTAAATTTGTACGCCTTTGATGGATAGGACATGTAATTAGGCGAGATGAAGATGAAACGATCAGAAAAATTTTCGACCGAAGAGTACCAGTGGGAAGACGATCCAGAGGAAGACCAAAACTTAGGTATCAAGATAACATAGAGGATGATCTAAAATCCATCCGAGTTAAACCATGGAGAAAGTTTCCAGAGGCAGGGGCGAATGGAAGATTGTTCTTAAGAAGGCTTTGTATGTAACTGCAATCTATAAATATATTAAAATAATGTATATTCCAGTCAGAGAACTTTTTCAAGCTATAACTGCGAAATTGTTTATTTGTTTGTGACATTAAATTGTAATTTTTTTGATAACAATATTCTTATGTTATTTTAAATTTATTATAAATAAACACCATGGTGTTTTTTGCAGTCACGTTTCACAAATTTTTATTCAATACTATGTTTAGCTAAGACATATAAATTAAAAATGTGATTAATTCTTTTTAAAACATTATCTACGATAATCAATCTAAAAAAAGTATTCCGACAAAACTAATTTGAATGGAGAATAATGCATTTATTGTCAATAAACAACCCGTGGGCCAGCGCCACTGAATATATAAACATCAAAACTGCAGATTTCAAATTAGGCAGTCACGTAGGGTCTGACATAAGCAGTGTAGAAAAGTAAGTGATACGACCACTTCAAATCGCAGTATGCTTTAACTGCGAAAACAGCCTTAAACAGTATAATTCAATTTTTCAACAGAAGTTTAAAAAAAATAAAAAAAAAATAATAAGACCATCATTTTAAAGGCAACATAATTTCGAATAACGTGTCCAAATTTCGAGACATTTTGTCGGTAAATAACAGAGAAAACACTGTCTCTAGGTTTTGGTGCACCGATAAAACAGCCCTAATTCAGTTGGCGTTGTAGGAATTGGTACACGCGTACTGTGGGCGTCTCGTAAAATGCTACAAAAATGTTAGTTATTGTTTGGTTTCCTAAGTGGGTGGTTTAAAATGGATAAACCAAGCACATCAAAACAATTGTTATCGCCGACTGATGTACTGAAAAAGGTAAAGGCGCCTACAGATATGTGAGCCAAACGGTATACGTACCGTACGCGTGCGTACAGATCTTTGAAAATATATCTACATCGTACTGATCGATTACTTATCTCGATCCATGGAAAGCGAAAAAACCAACAACGAACACACATGTGCAAAATGATTCATTTTATTTATAATTTGTGTACTATTTATCGTGTTTCTGTTTCTTATAAAAATATGTACAATAATCAGTTTACTGTTTTCTCACGTCTCTCTAGGAAGGAACACGTCATTCACACAATGTCGATTTGATGGGACAATAAAAATGTTCGCTGCGTCTAGTAGCGCCGTAAAAACTAAAAGACGAGCTTTTTTTTTGAAGTTGTGGAATAAACCGCAACAATTTAGTTCGCAACGAGTCACGATGAAACAGTATGCATACAGTACGCAAGCGGTTTTTTCTGCCGTACACATTAACGAATATAGCGTTCGCATACCGTTTGGTTCGTATATGTGTACCGAGCTTAAGGTTTCAATGTATTTTTTATGTAAAGAGTGCTTCTATTTTAGGGCTTTTAAGACAAAACTTAATTCACTTTTGAGTATTGTATGATCTTGTACTAAATGACATAATTCTTGGAGGTTAAGAATTTTCGAAATTGTATATCTTCGCTAAAATTAAATTTTGATGAACTTCTCTTTGAGAGCTTTAATAGTTTTATTTATTTTTAGATATAAACGACAGAAATGGTATATACATGAGGAAGCGCTGGAAGGGGTGGAACACTAAAGATATCTGGGTAGTTAGATTGACTGCAGAGTTGAAGGTGACAAGGAAATTTCGACCAGATTAGAACTTTCACGAAAACGCTTTATTAACTGGCTATCTGTATTGTGCAGTATATATCTATAATTGACTACACGTCTAAGAGCATTGAAATGCTACATGTGATCCGCTTTTTTGTATGGATGTGAAAGCTGGACAACAAAAGTAAAAAATCTTAATAAATTAGAAGCGTTCAAGTTGCGGTGTTACCGTCTAAACAGGTAGAACGGTCGAAGAATTGTTTCATCTAGCTGCCGACAAACAGCCAAGACTACCGAGAAACATTTCATCAGCTTGTTAATAAACAATAGCTAAAGCTTGAATACAAGCACAGCACACAAAGAACTAGAAGAGGAAGCGCTAGAACTTTTATTTTCTGTGGAGCTCTCAGATCAAAACAGTCAATCGTCTAAGAGTGAAATATGTAGAGAATAGTTCAGACTCTTGATGAGATGATATTGATGATGAAAATGAGTTGGACAATGTACCACTTGATTCAGAGATGTAGTTTTAGAAGATTGGAACCGAAAAGATTTGCCTGAAAAGCTGAATGAGTTTCCATTTACAGGGACTCAAATTCCAATTACAGATGATGTTAATAATCCCGTAGACTATTTTAACTTATTAGCTACAGACCAATTTTCCAATTGATTATTTGTCAAACAAATAAGTATGGACAAGAAGTTTTTTTAGATGTGTAGGAAAGTACTCTCGCATAACACATTGGAACTATAATACTGTTGAAGAATTTAAAGTGTTTTTTGGGGCTCTTATTCCACACAGACATCATAAGATTATCGAGAATTAAAGACTACTGGAAGAAAAGTTATCTATTTAGTATTCCAATATTTCACCAATAGGTGACAAAAAACAGGTATTTTTTGTTGTTTGCATTTTCTCAAAAAAATTTAAGTATAGATAAATCCATGGTATTATGAAGGGGTCGATTGCAGTTCTGACAATAGATCAAAAATAAAAGATAAATATAGTGTAAAATTGTACCTCCACTGTGAATCAACTGGAATGGTACAAAATTTACTGGTTTATACAGGAGCCCAAGATGCAAATATTGGAGGTATAGGACATGCCCCAGGTATAGCAAATGTTAACAAACTCCTGGAAGGAAAATTTGATAAGGGCTGTTATCCGTATATGCTGATAGCTTTCATAATAGTGTGCAGTTAGCCAGTAAGTTACTAAAAATACACTGCCTGACAGGCACATCATCATCATCTTTGGCTCGACAATCCTCTGTGGATCTTGGCCTGCTCTAAGAATCGTCGCCATTCTGTTCAGTTTTTGGCAACATGTTGCCATCTTCTGATTTTTCATATTCGTAAGTCGGTTTCTACTCCATCTAACCACCTAATTCGCGGTCGGCCTTTACTTCTTTTTCCTACAGGTGTTCCTGTGGTTAGCTTTTTAGCAATGGTATTTTCTGGCATTCGTATTATGTGTCCAGCCCATCTAAGTCGCTGTGTTTTAATGAACGTTATGACATCTGGCTCATCAAAGAGCTGATACAATTCAAAATTATATCTTCTGCGCCACTGCCTTTGGTCGTTTACAGCTCCAAATATTTTGCGGAGTATTTTACGCTCAAATATTCCCAAAAGTCTTTCATCTTTCTGCGTTAGAGTCCATGTTTCTGCTCCATATGTGAGAACCGGCCTCAGCAATGTTTTGTATATAATAATTTTAGTTCTTCTTTGAATGTTTCTTGAGTGGAAATGCTTTTGGAGTCCATAGTATGCCCTATTTGTAAGATTTATTCGTCTTTTGATTTCTTCGCTTGTTTTATTGGTAGCAGTCAATAGCGACCCAAGGTATGTGAAGTTGTCAACACGTCCAAAGGTATGACTTCCAAAGACTGTTTCTCGTTCCTCATTTGCTATCGGATCCTTTGTAACCAACATGTACTTGGTTTTGTCTTCGTTGATGACTAGACCGACCTGTTTCGCCACTGTTTCCAATTCTAGGAGATATTGCTCAACATCTCGCTTGCTACGCCCTACTATGTCAATGTCATCAGCATATGCTAAGACTTGTATCGATCTATTGTAAATAGTACCGCCATCCCTAATTCGTGTATCTCGGACTGCCTTTTCTAAGGCAATATTAAATAGGAGGCAAGTCAGAGCATCTCCTTGTCTGAGTCCATCCTTTATCTCAAAGGATCTAGAACTCTCTCCCTGTATTCTAACAGTGGCTTCTAAGTTAGACATTGTCATTCTCATTAGTCGGATAAGTTTCTCTGGTATACCAAACTCATGCTTTGATTGGTACAGCACTGTTCTCTTGACACTGTCGTATGCGGCCTTGAAGTCGACGAATAGGTGATGGGTTTCAATATTGAATTCTAATGTTTTCTCGAGAATCTGTCTTATTGAATGAATCTGGTCAATTGTTAATTTTTCTGGAGTGAATTAAACTTGATACTTACCAACTATACCCACTGTGTAAACTTGCAACCTTTCGTAGACAATATTTGCTAGTATTTTGTAAGCAGTTGTTAACAGGGTTATACCTCTATAGTTGTCACACTGGAGCTGGTCACCTTTTTTATGTAACGGGCATATCACGCCTTGAGACCATTCACAAGGCATGGTCTCATTATGTCAAACAAGAAGTAAAAGCTTATGCAGTGTCTGTAGTAGGGCATCGCCACCATTCTTGTAGAGCTCACTGCAAATTTGATCAACTCCTGGTGATTTATTATTTTTAAGCTTTTTAATGGCTTGGACAACGTTTTCGATGGTAGGTGGTCTTTCGTTTGGGTTGAAAGGATTCCAATCATTTCGATTTGCTAGGGTGTTATCTGCTTCTTCGATATGATGGCCATTAAATTTTGCATCGAAAAATTCAACCCATCTGTTTAGGATTGAGGCCGAATCATTTAGGATGTTTCCTTCTACATCCTTACAGCTCCTTATTCTTGGCTTAAACTCTTTGCGCATTTTGTTTAGATTTCTGTAGAACTTTCGAGTTTCACTTTGATTTCTTAGCCATTCTGTGCTTTCCAATTGCTTTTGCTCAAATTGTCTTTTTTTTCTTCTATGTAATCGTTTTTCTTCTCTTCTTAGTGTCCGGTATTCTTCCTTTGCTCTTCTTGTGCATCCAGCTTGATTTGTCTTTAGGTATGCCCTGTTTTTGTTATCTGTTGCTTCTTGGCACTCCTTGTCAAACCATTCGTTTTCTTTAACTGGTTTGGTTTTCCCCAATATTTTTGTTGCTTTCTCAGTTATTCTGTCCCTGACAGGCACACTGATGAAAAATCTGAAACATATTCCTAAAAAATTAATGAATAAAACAATTAAATAAAAGGAGAACTTATAACAAGATATGCCAATAATATATCTATAGAAAAGGGGAGAGACAAATGAGACACTTTAATGATAGTTACAAAACATAAAGGACAATTAATAAGTATATCAAATAAAAGAGGACAGGAAACCATTAAACCTTGTCCTTGGAATACAATAAATTTATGAGTGGAGTGGATATAACTGACTAGATGTTATCCTATTACCCATGTGAACATAAAACATTGAAATGGAATAAAAAATTAGGGATTTATATATTTCAGCTGATTTTACTAAATTCTACAATACAAATAACAAATATTCTTTAACAAAAATGTCACTGTAACACTATCGCATAAAAATTATTGATTACTTATTATCCTACAAGAGTGATGCAGAAAAATCAAGTAAAATAAATAAATCTGCACGTTCTGTAGGTACATACGTCTAAATTTTATAAAAAAGAAGGCAGTAAAAAATCTATACAAAGACAATGTAAACTGTGTTACAAGGGTGGGAAACTTAAGGATATAATGTTCTGATGGATCTGAGGATTACTGTTCTGAATATACTATGAAAAAAAACATATTGCGCAAAAGATCAAAACCTGGTGGCTTGTGGGTAATGCAGGTTTATATTCTTTTTGTATTCAAGTTTAAGTGAGTCAACTCGTCGTAAATGTGGAGGTAGGATGTGAGTTAATACTGGAAGCTATTGGGTGGGAGTTGATTTAATTGTACCAGCTATCATCCTCATAGTGCTGTGCAGCTGAGAGTCGACCTTTTTTACGTGTGGACTGTGTAGCCAAACTGGAGCACAATATTCAGCGGTCAAGAAAACAAGGGCTAAGGCAGTAGAGCGGAGAGTGGAAGCCGATGCTCCCCAGGTGGTACCGCAAAGCTTCTGTATAATATTATTTCTTGTACTCAACTTTTGGGCAGTTTTTGTTTAGTGTTACGCCCAGGTTCTTCGGTGTTTTGTTGTGGGTAAGTGTGGTATTTTCAAACCGTATGTTGAGTTCCTTCCCAGCAAGTTTATTGTTCAGGTAGTGAAAGCAACTAATTCCTGTTTTGGATGAATTTGGTTGAAGTCGACACTTGCGAAAATATTTGCCCAATATATAGTCTGCCGACAGAACTTCTTCAGAAGTTTCTAGTGTTCTGCATTGTGTAGTGAGGGCCCAGTCATCGGCGTATCCGAACTTTCTTGATTGTGTTTCCGGCATATCTGCTAGGTATAAGCTATCTGCTATATATGGACTCAAATAACAAACCAATTGGAAAGAGAGAAAAAAAAGTTTTAAAATGGAGGAGGTGAAAAGCTTGTTAGCTACTGCCATAAAAAATGTCACACCTGAGTCTTGGAAAAATTATATAAGACACACTATAAAAGAAGAAGATAGAACGTGGGACTTAGACACAAGAGTGGATATTTAGGTTCAACCATTAATTATCAATGTAAATAGTAGTGATCGCGATAGCTCTTCATCATTCGACGAGTCGTTTTCATACGATGATTAATATTTTGACTTCCTGTGAAGGTCGAACTACTATCAATGTTACTTTCGTATGTAAGCAAGTTTATTTTATTAACATATTTTTCAAGCTAAAATACATTTTCTCTAACTTCATTATACCTACTTTGCTCTTTGAAAAAAAAAAGTGACTACTTCTTTCAATGAAAGAAACCTTTCATTGAACTAACAGCAGGGTAAATCTGCCTTTTCGAGGACTAATTTTTGTAACAAACAAAAAATGTCATTAAGGATAGAAAGCTTCATTGTCTCGTATATTTTATACAAAATTATGGAATTTGAAATTAGTTTTTTGAGGCGTTTTTTTTTAATAAGAAGTATTCACTTCAAAAGTTAAATAAGTCTCATATCATATTATATTAAGTTTAATTTTTAAAATTCACTGCAACAGTGTGAACGATACGCTACTGAATACTACACTAAGAATTCAATGAGCAATTTATCTCTCTCTATCGGATGGCAACGTTGATCTTCTATTCTTTTCTACTGGTCCTATAACACGACGTTGTCATGTATGACTTTTACATGACAACGTCATGAATATTATCGTACTTTAGATAATTTCTATATATAAATGTTATATGTAAATATAATATTACGCATAAATATTGATGTTATTAAATATATTTTATTAGATACCTTAACAAATACAAAACGATCATTAATCTATGATAATTTTGCTGCATGTCAATGATTAAATTAAAAATTGCTAAAATATCTATCATCACAAACTTACAAGTATGTCATCATCTTAATCACATTCACATTTTCGAGAAGTTACTGTCTAGAATTCTGAAATAATAGTATTCGCTCCGTGCGTGACCATGGTAGGGGTACATTGAAACGATGCCAGCGTGCGTAGCGGCGAAATGTGACAAAATTGGAATATTGGACAAAATATTTTTACGCATAAATTTTATCAAAAATGTGTGGAAATACATGTTGCGTATTTAATTGTGTTAATAATAGCAAAAACAATGAGTGTAGTTTTTATAGGTTCCGAAAGATTACATATAAATTAGAGAAAAGAAAAAGATGAATTCGTGCTATTAATATGAAAAAGTAAATATGACATAATTTCATTTTTATGCAATTGAAATAGGAAAAATTTAAATAATTTACCTTGAATGATATTTCATAAGGCTTCAAGCTAACTGCAGATGACTTTAGCTTTTATATCATAACTTTTACTATTATTGTTTTTAATTATATGCTCTTTTGCGTGAAAAACTTGATTTTCCAGTACTAGATTTTTCCCTTTCTTTTCCGTTTGGAGTTGAAAAAATATATTATGATGAATTTTGAGAAACTGAGTTTTTAATACAACATTTATTTTGTACATTTGTACAACTGAAAAAATATAGTTAAAAACTAATTTATTAATAATTGTCAACTTCGCATTTATTTAACAATGTCAAAGATATGTCATATGTTTAACCTGAAAATTGGGACTCCAAAATTGTCAGATGAAGACGGTAGGTGTCGCGTCAGTCACGCACGGAGCGAATAAAAAACCAGCACTATGCCTAGAATGTTTTCCAGTCTTTCATAAAAAAAAATGAAGATGGTATTTAAGAATAAGAAGCCATGTGCAAGTGAATTTAACGACGCTTAATGAATTTTACTATAGTTTTAAGGATAAAAGATAGCATATTTAATTTATTTCAATGAGTAAAATACTGACATTACCTGAATCAATTCACATTTTAATTTTGCCAGACGCCAACGACATTAATTTACATCTACATCCAAGTCTGCACCTCCGTAAGCAATTATCACACACTAAAAAAACCTTCAGCATTATAGTGCGACATCCAATGTGTTAAAATAAATACACTTGTGACGATATGTCGCACTTATAACGATTCTCTCGCTTGTCTAAAGTGTGTATTCTTAAATGTTTTTTCAAATCGCTTGCTTCACTAAATTGCTTAAAACAAGCTTTTTTCCAGTGTGTATTCATAAGTGTTTTTTTTTTCAAACTGTCTACTTCACTAAATTGCATAAAATAAATTTCACATTTGTAAAGCTTTTATAAAGTGTGGATTTGCAAGTGTTTTTTCAAATTACTTGCTTGTCTAAATGGCTTAAAACAAATTTCACACATGTAAGGCTTTTCTCCAGTATGTATTCGTAAGTGATCCTTCAAACTGTTTGATACACTAAATTGTTTAAAACAAATTTCACACTTGTAAGGCTTTTCTCCAGTGTGTATTCGTAAGTGTTTTTTCAAACTGCTTTCTTCACTAAATTGCTTAAAACAAATTTTACATGTGTACGGCTTTTCTCCAGTATGCACTCTTAAGTGTAGTTTCAAATGTTGATTTTGAAAAAACTGCCTTAAACAAATTTCACACTTGTAAGGCCTTTCTCCAGTGTGCATTAATGAGTGTCTGTGCAAACTACCATTTTGACTAAATTGTTTAAAACAAACTTCACACTTGTAAGGTTTCTCTCCAGTATGTATTCTCAAGTGTTGTTTCAAAATGCCTGCGTCACTAAATAGCTTAAAACAAATTTCACATGTGTAAAGCATTTCTCCAGTATGTATTCTTAAGTGTTTTTTCAAATAGTTTGCATCACTAAATTGCTTAATACAAATTTCACACTTGTAAGTATTTTTTTGCTTGTTTCCAGTGTGCACATTTGAGTGTTTTTTCAAAGTGCTTGCAGTACTAAATTGCTTAAAACAAATTTCACACTTGTAAGGCTTTTCTCCAGTGTGTATTCGTAAGTGTGTTTTCAAATTGCCTTCTTCACTAAATTGCTTTAAACAAATTTCACACGCGTAAGGCTTTTCTCCAGTATGCATTCTTGAGTGTAGTTTCAACTGTGAATTCTGATAAAAATGCCTAAAACAAATTTCACACTTGTAAGGCTTTTCTCCAGTGTGAATTAGTAAGTGTCTGTTCAAACTACCATTTTGACTAAATTCCTTAAAACAAAATTCACACTTGTAAGGCTTTTCTCCAGTATGTACTCTTAGGTGTTGTTTCAAACTATTTGCTACATTAAATTGCTTAAAACAAATTTCACACTTGTAAGTCTTCTCTTCAGTGTGAATTTGTAAGTGTCGTTTCAAATGTTCATTCCGAGAAAACTGCCTAAAACAAATTTCACACTTGTAAGAGTTTTTTCCAGTGTGTACTTTTAAGTGTTTTTTAAAACTGTCTGGCATCCTAAATTGCTTAAAACATATTTCACACTTGTAAGGCTTTTCTTTAGTGTGTACTCTTGCATGTGCTTTCAAACTGCTTGTTTCACTAAATTGTCTAGAACAAATTTCACATTTGTAAGGCATATCACATGTAAACATATCAGTGTGAGTTCTGATATGTTGTTTCAAACTACATACTTTAGTAAACTGCTTAAAACAAATTTCACACACATAGGGTTTTTTTCCAGTGTGGATTTTTAAGTGTCTTTTCAAACTCCCTACTCCATTAAATTGTTTAAAACAAAATTCACACTTGTAAAGCTTTTTTTTAGAGTGCATTTTTATATGTTCGTTTAAACAACTTTTATGACCAAGCTGCTTAATAGATGTATGTAGAGATATTGTTTCTATAGTTTCCAATGTGTTCTCCTCCCCAAGAGAGCCTAAAATAAAAGAAAAGATTTAATATAACCCAAGAGAAAATTTTGGAAACTCATAGGTATTGACACAACATAAATTTTATGATTTCCAAAATATCAATTAAAATGAAATTTCGAGAAACAATTTTACATGTGAAGGGTTTTTCTCTTAGGTACATTTCTGTATATTCTTAAAGCATAACTTGGTGAAAACTATTTAGACATATTTAACAATTGATAAAGATTTTTCTATCATTATAACAATTGTACAGGCAAAAAGTTTCTATTGTGTTTCTATTTTATAATTATATTTAGTGAGGACAGTAGATCAGTGGCTATGATACTGGCTTGCTAAGCCAGAGGGCCCTGCATTAACATTATTAGAGCCAATTGTTCGTTAAGTGATAATTTCATGTTTATATTTACCAATCAATAATAATAATAATAATAATAATAAGCAATTTTTAATAATTTTGACAGCTACTGTGACGTATTTGATTGTAATTCAATATTTGATTACAATTAAGTTTTGATTAGTGTTCGAACAATCGGCCCTAAATATTTCAATTTCTATTTTAACTGCATGTTAGGCTTGTAAGGCAGTTGATTCTAAGTGGTTGTTCAATCACATTAGGAGCCTTTGTATGACATGAAAATCTTAACACTAGACTAGTGGAGCACCTAGAATTTTCCTGGTGGGAGGCGAGGGGGGTTGGGTTTGGTTGGGCACCAAAATTTTTTTATGCTATCCCTTTCTTATTTTTTTATGACTGTGGTCAAATGTTTCCTTCTCTCATAGAGATGTCTTCTTTCTACTGCTAACGCTAACACTTGGAAAGGAACACAACCCGTGATAGTCCACAAAGCTGCCACAGATACTAGATTGACTTGATATGCACTTCGCGTGTGCTGCTGTTAAATAATCAAACTCCGTGTGAAAAAACTGACTTTATTTGAATTAACAATGCATAAATATAACGCTAATAAGTATTGTTTCGCTCGCTGGTGTCCACCGGCCTCGCCTTATCTTCACATGTGGCATAATATATCTTCCTACGCTATGTTGACGGATTGTAAAAATGCATAAAATAAACTTGAATTGCCCCCGCCTTGGCAAACACTGCCAACAAAGTCGTCTGCTAATGCTAAATGTTCAAATGTTTCAACTACACTTAGTTCGAAACGGACAACGGACACACCTTGGAAAAAAACGAGTTATGATACCATTGTCTGTCTTTATCCTAAAAACTCTGGCTACACCATCACTACCGCGAAAAAGTTCGATCACGCGACCTAACTCCCACCTTAATGTAGGTAAATTGTCCTCTTTTATGAGCACTAACGTGTTTTCCGCAACTGTACCGTTAGGTGTAGCCCATTTCGTGCGTTTTTGTAGTTCGGAGATGTATTCTTTGTTCCATCGTTCCCATATATGCTGAGAAAGCTGCTGAATATGCTGGAATTTTGAGAGCCGATTAACTGGAATATGACGCAAATCTGGATCTGGATTGGTAATAAGTGCTTTCCCGATGAGAAAATTTGCAGGAGTTAATGGGGAGAGATCGTTTGGATAAAAGATGAATCGGTCGGGAATTTATTATAGCTTCAATCTGCACAAGCAACGAATAAAATTCCTCGAACGTTAAGTGCGCGTTTCCCAAAACTCTATGCAAATGATGCTTAACTGTTCTTACTCCGCTTTCCCACAGTCCGCCAAAATGTGGAGAATATGGAGGTATAAAGGACCACGAAATATTATCCTTCAGCAAGGATTATCTTATCGCAGGAGTGTGCTGCTCTAAAAATTCGCTTAACGATTTTAACTCCGAACTAGCTGCTATAAAATTGGTTCCATTGTCGGAAACCATCTTTTGAGGCTTGCCTCTTCGCGCAATAAATCTTTTAAATGACAACAGAAATTATTCCTTAGACAGTTCCGTAACTAATTCTAAATGTATGGCCTTCGTACAAAAACAAATAAAAAGGCACATGTAGCTCTTTATTAGTTTACAACCTCGACCCTTTCTATCGCGAATTAGGAAGGGGTGCGCATAATCTACACCTGTTACAATAAACGGTGGGCCACCTGCGAGACGCTGAGCAGGTAGGTCACCCATTATTGGCTGAATGGATTTAGATTTTAATCTAAAACATTTTACACATTTGTGTGCGGTACGTCGCGCTAAATTTCTTCCTGAAAACGGCCAGAAAGTTTCTCTTATCGTTGCAAGTAAAAGCTGAGGAGCAGCATGCATAAGATCCTTGTGAAAATGATCAAATATTAACGATGTAACTATATGATCTGCCGCTAAAATGATGGGATGTTTTTTGTCATACGCAAACTCGGAATGCCTTAAGCGCCCGCCTACTCTCATGATGCACTGATCATCAAGAAATGGAGATAAACTTATAAGTTTGCTGTTTTTATCGAGAAATTATTTTTGATTCAAACGCTTTATTTCACTAGAAAATGACTGTGCTTGACACAGTTTTAGAATACGGTTAAATGCAGAATGTATTTCATCCAAAAAAGGGGTTCGGAAGTTCTTTCCTTATTTTTACACATGCGGATGAATTTGAACACATATGCAGCGGTTCTTTTTAGACATAAAATATTGGAAAAGCGCTCAAATGAAAATACTTCCGTATTCTGTGTTTCATCAAGTTTATTCGTAAAAAACTTAATGTTTTTCCTCGTTTCGCTTGTTTCTGTAGGAGCAACTTGTAAGTTTGGCCACTTATCTGAGTCTTGCACGAGCCACTCCGGTCTATGCCACCATAAGTTGCATTCCATTATTTTATCTGGTTCCACGCCTCTGGACACTAGATCTGCAGGATTATCCTTGCCTGGCACATGACGCCACTGCGCAAACGAAGTGGTTTCCTGCACCTCTGCTACGCGGTTACTAACAAACGTCTTTAATACATTGGCTGGTGTTTTCAACCAACCAAGTACTATCGATGAATCTGTCCAGAGGTAACACGTATTAAATTGCACATTTAATGAATTTTTGACCTTATTGGTCAAACGCGATAAAATTACTGCTACACAGAGCTCTAAACGCGGCAAGGTAACTGGCTTTAAGGACGCAACCTTGCTTTTCGCACATAATAAAAATGAATACGATCCCTCTAACGAATCGGTAGATTTAATGAATATGCAAGCACCGTACGCTTTTTCTGAGGAGTCGCAAAATCCATGAAGTTCTACTTTGACCTCACGATAACATATAGTATGCCGAGGTATTTTTAAATTGTTTAAGCTTTCTAATTTATTCCTAAACTGTAAATATTTATTCACATAATTTTCGCTATGATTGTACACGCACTTAATACACCCAAGGGATCAAAAATTTGAGCTATGTCCGACAATAAATTTCGCTTTGTGATTATATGGCCTGGAGATGAATTTATGCTAAAAAACAGAGTATCTGATTGCGGTGAGTACAATAATCCCAAAGTTTTCGCCTTCTCGTTTTCACCGAATTGAATAACGGAACCCGTAGTTGAATTATCCGGTATATCTCTTAATATTTCAGGATCATTTGAATAGAATTTACGCAATGTAAATCCTCCGCTTTTGAGGACCTCAAAAAGTTGTTTACATGCTAAGCGCACTTTCTGTTTTGAATCAAAATCTGTCAAAAGGTCGTCCACATAAATCGCTAGGTAAGAAGTTGAAATATTTCAATCGGTTCTTCCGGATTATTTCGCCATAAGATACATTGTAAAGATTTTTGATCATCTGCAACCGATACCTGACGGTACATCTTTTCTATATCCGCACCAACTACATATAAGTGTGTTCTAAGACGCAATAAAATGAAGAGTAAATCATTTTCTAAGGTTGGTCCGGCCATTTGAATACTATTTAATGAAATGCCGTTTGTAGTTAGCGCACTACAATCGAATACAATTGGATGATCTTTTAATACTGGATGATGTGGCATAAAATAAAATGTAGTATTTTCACTTAAGTCTGTTGCCGCTTCCGTAATTCTATAAACTTTTCATATGTCCTAACTCTTTATATTCCCGGATGAATTCGCTATAAAGATTTTTAAGATTGGCATATTTATTCAACTTACGCTCAAGATTTAAAAACCTAATTTTTGCTTGACGAAATGAATCACTGAGTGAACTTATCGATTCCTTAAATGGCAATGACACTATGAATTTGCCTGTCGCGTCGCGTTTCACAGTATCTTCGAAATGTTTTTCGCATGCAATTTGTTCACCCGAGAGTGCAGGTTTTCCATTGAAAACCTCTTCAAGTTCCCAGAACTTACTTAGCTGTTCTGTAACTTCGATTGTGTTTGTGAAATTACACTTAGTTATTCGCCTTTCTGATGCTTTGTTTTGGCTGATATACGGCCCTGCTATGATCCAGCCAAACATTGTTTCCTGCGTGAATGGTTTATTTTTACCTAAACTAATTTCTGTTTGCACCAAGTATCTGCCAAAATAGGTCACTTCCTATCAATAAGTCGATTTTTTGTGGTTTATGAAAGTGACTATCCGCTAATTTTAAATGTTTAGGTATCTGCAAATCGCTAATGTATATTTCAGATGCCGGTACGCACCCCGTAATTTCTGGTATTATAATACGAAACAATTTAAAGTTGTATGAAAAGTTATATCGCTACGCGACTATATATTTACTTCGCATTTGTATCGAACGGGAGATGCAATACTATTTATGCCCATGACTGATATGTTCGCGCTTGTCGTTTTTAATCTAAATTTATCGCATAAATTTTCGGTACGAATGAGCTTTGTGAACCGCAATCTAACAAAGCTCGCGATTTGTATGCCTTGCCTTGACCGTCAAAAATATTAACTAATACTTGGACAGTATAGTTTGATCTGTAGCACTAACTGCTGAAACTGATAAGTTGGTAGTATTTAAAATACCTTGAACATTATCTACAAATCGTATATCGCTCGCGTTTTCTACCGGTTGATGAACTAAAGCTGTGTTCTGTTCGCTTGACCTATCTGGATGCAATAACGTATGGTGTTTTGACGCACATTTCTTACATGTTGATTGTCTGCACCGCTTATAGAAATGTCCAGGTTTAAGACAATTCGTGCAAAGATTGACGTGTCTTACTTTATCAAACCTGTCCTAGATGAAAATTTTGAAAATTCGCCGCATTGATAAATGGTGTGTTCCCTTTTGCAAATAGGGCAACACTGTGTATAATCCGCTTTATTTAAAGTTCCCTGTGATGTATAGACCGCGAATGTTATGTGAATATTTCGTATTCCGTGAATATGCGCCCGACTGAGAAATATTCCGTGTATTTTGCTTTTCAGCTTGATTTACCTCAAGTGATTCTAAGAAGTCCGCCCTTGATTTTAAAAACGTTTTAAAACCCTAAAAACTAGGAATTTCATTGTGTGTTTTGCTATTCTCCAACGCGCTTAAAGTCGATGTATCGAACTTACAAGAAATAATATGAATAAGGAGTATGTATATATCAGAGTTGTTTGAAGATGACAGGAATATTGCCGAATTCTACCAAAACTGTACTGACGGCCCAGAAATTATGAAATACGAAGTAGAATATGCTATAAATAATGCTAAAATTAGAAAAGATTGTGGTCAAGATGATATAACAACTGAGTTGCTGAAACTAATAGAGAATGATAACATAAAAGTAGTAGTAGGACTTTTTAATTCAATATATAACACCGGAGTGATTCCCGCAGATTGGCTCAAATCCATCTTTATCGCAATACCTAAAAAATACAACGCGAGAAAATGCTCAGAATATCGATTAATTAGCCTAATGAGCCACACTCTTAAAATTTTCCTCAGAATACTTCACAACAGAATTAGACGCAATGCGAAGAAGATCTTGAAGATACCCAATTTGGTTTTAGAAATGCTATGGGAACAAAGGAGGCACTTTTTGCGCTTAACATCCTATTACAAAAATGCCGTGACCAAAGAAAAGATGTATTTGCATGTTTCGTGGAGTTCGAAAAGGCATTCGATAAAGTACAGCATGTAAAATTAATGCAAATACTGAAAAATATCGGAATAGATAACAAGGATATTAGTGTCATTAAACATTTGTATTGGAATCAAACTGCTATCGTAAAAATTGGAGATAACTACACCGATGAAATCCCCATACAACGAGGAGTCAGACAAGGTTGACTCCTCGTTGTAAAATGGGCATTAAAATAAACTCAAACAAAACCAAATTTTTAGTGTTTAGTCGTGACCCACATACCGATGCAAAACTTCAATTGAACGGAGTCCAAGTTAAGAAAGTTCACAAAATGACATATTTTGGAACTGTGATAACGGACCAACTAGATCCAGACATAGAAATAAAACGTAGAATAGCAATGACTAAAACTACTTTTATAAAAATGAAGTCATTTCTTTGCAATAACCATCTCAGTTTAGAACTAAGGCAAAGAATGGTTAAGTGCTATGTTTGGTCTGTACTTTTGTACAGTGCAAAAATGTGGACGCTAAAAGTATCGATCATGAACAAAATTGAAGCATTGGAAATGTGGGTTCATAGACGAATGCTAAAAATACCTTGGACAGCAAGAAAAACTAATGAAGACGTACTAAGGAGCGTCAACAAAGACAGAGAACTGCTAAAGACTGTTAAACATCGAAAAGTGTATTATCTGGGACATATAGTAAGGGGAAGTCGATATAAAATTTTACAACTGATCCTTAAATGCAAAATAGAGGGCCGTAGAGGTGTAGGAAGAAAACAAGTTTCTTGGTTAAAAAACATCCGTGAATGGACGCAGATACCAAATGCAGGACAATTATTCCATATTGCAGAAGATCGAGAAGCCTTCGCAATGGTGATCGCCAACGTCGGATAAAGCTGATATGGCACGCGAAGAAAAAGAAGGAGGAGTATGTCCCATGATTCAGTAGGTAAGGTAGCCATAGCTGCTTTAACGCGTATAAATGTTTCGAAAAAATATCAACTAATTACCGCAATCTATTAGATGACTCTTTATGTATTGGCTCTATATTAAATAATGCACTAAAATGATTGGAAATTAATAATCTCCTATTATCGTACCTTTCCCTAATTAATTTCCACGCAACTGCATAGTTTTCGGAGGTTAACTATAATATTCGTATTACCTGCGCCGCACCGCCCTGTAATGAACTTCGTAAGTAATGAAAACGCCTTATATTGTCTAAGTACTCATTTCTGTTAACTAAAGATTCAAAAAGATCTGCAAAATCTAACCAATTATTATTATAAATACCATCAAATTTTGGTAACTCGATAGGTTTAAGCTCAATACAATGCCCTGTATATGAATTCTTAGAGCGCTCACTTGCTTTATCGCCTTCTATACAAGCTACTTGTTGATTATCGCGGATGATTTTTCGCGCTACCGCTAATTGTGAATAATATTTGTTATAGAATTCTTCGCGCTCCGTATATTCATCCTCTGATAATTCAAATTAAACCGTATTTTCTATTTGCCCATGAACCTCATCGAATTCGCCTTGCAAATGTTCTATATTATTTACCATTTCTATAGCCTGTAATACTTCTAAATCTGAAATCGTTCCCCCGCTAACTATTTTATCATTTAACGCTAATATAAATTTTATTGAGTTTGTAAACAGAAACAGATTATAAATCGCTAAAAATGCATAAAATAAACTTGAATTAGATAGAGACGTGAACAGATACAGTCCTGTAGACACATGCTACTCGCAACAGACTCGTTCTGTCCACACTTATCATGAGCCTAATATTATTTATTTATTACACAGGATAACCCCATTAACAGATTAAATTACAATATACAATATCACAGTTAGAATTCAAAACTTGAAATTACTTGAAATTAATATAAAGTCAATATTAAAAAGTTTTAAAAGTAAGAATAAAAATCTTACATACTAAAAAAAAACAAACAAAATATAACAAGAACAAAATTTAACAATCTCAATATACATATCACAAAGGAAGAGATCTTTTTAACTGAGTTAAAGTTATATTGAAAATATCAAAATGGCGAACATTTAATAGCCCCATGTATCTATCAATAGGTTGTGAATACCATAGGTTGTTCTGTGGAAAGGAATATTGAATACTGAACATTGGAAAGAAATATTGAACATTAACATAGAGCTTGATGGGGAACATTAAAGTTAATCTGGCTTAACAGGTTTGGTTGCATACATGCATATTGTTAATGATCATCAGGCCCGTTCCTAGGGTAGTGAGCGCCTGCGTGCAGGATTTTTTGTGCGCCCCCATATTATGTTTGTAAGATACCTATATCATAACATGTTCTTGTGATATGATTGAAAATATGATATGAATGTAAAAAGAAAAATAAAACGAACCATGTTTGAAAAAAGGTTTTATTTTCAAAATTAAATAAAGAAAAAAGGTCATTTTAAAACAATATTATTATGTAAGTTAACAGTAAGAAAGAAAACACTCAATTCGCAAATTAGTAAGGCATTCTGGAATATAACATGAAACAATAACGGAAAGGAGATACTCTCAATGCAAAAAAACTTTATTAAATAATACATAATATGCCACGTCGTGCTTTCACAGATGCAAGCTCATTAATCATTTCATTGTGATCAATGGCTTCACAAATTTTATTTTCAATTGAAATGATTGCCAAATCTGATAGCCTTTCTTGGCACATTGACATTCTTAAATAATTTTTCATGAGCTTTAGCTTTGAAAAACTCCTTTCGCCAGATGCCACCGAAATTGGAAAGGTCAGGAATATTCTCAAGGCTATAAATAGATTTGGAAACAAGGATTGTAAATTTTTCTTTGATATATAATTTAAAATATCTATGGGCGAATCCGAAATTTTGCCAGAGTCTGTGATTGAGTTAAGAACTTTGTATGACAGAATTTCATTATGCAAATCAAGACCATCAATATCTTTGCATACGTTTCCTTCATGTTGAATTTGTAAAGCTAAATCCAAATCCATACATGATCTTTTAATCACATCAGAATCTAGATTTTGAAAATTGCCCAAAAATCCAAATAAATCGTGGCACTTATCTATTCCCCCAAAGCGTCTTTGTAGGGATTGAATTGTTGTGTCCAAAATTTGAAAATAAAAACTGATCTTAAATTTTTGTTTTGGATCGAATACTGTTTTATCTGTACCTTCATACGAAAATTAAAGCTTCGTCTTTCTTTGTCTTAATAATGGAAATGTTTGCTCTGCATCACTTTTTTCTGCTTCTGCTACAGCCTCATTCATGAAAATCTCGAAATGTTTGTCTGACCTCTTTTCAGTGAAATAAATAATAAGATTTTTTATTTTTGTATGGCATTCATTTAAAGTTGTATTTGGATTCTGGACCATTTTACTTACAATATTAATTTTTGTTAATTCATCATGCCAAATTATAATAGAAAAAATGAATTTGAACGTTTTAGTTTTGTCTAATAGTGACCTTGTTGAATGTTTCGTGTTCATATCTCTTGAATTATCTTCCACCAAATCGTGTAAACTTTTACAAATTTCGAGGAATTGAAACCTAAGAGGGCGAATGGCTTTGACTCTGCTTTCCCATCGTGTTTCACTTACTGATTTTAAAGTTAAGTTTGGTACATTCCTTTTTAAAATGTGCCATCTGTAGGGTGAAGTAGAAAAAAAATTGAATAACCTGAATAATTAAAAAAAAAACCTACAGTCTCATATGAAATTTTAGCTGCATCATTGACACTTAAATTAAAAGTGTGAGCTGAACAAGGCAAAAACATTGCTCTGGGATTAATTTTTAGAATTTGAACCTGAAGGCCCACATGCTTGCCAAACATATTTGCCTCATTGTCGTAACCCTGACCTAGACTAGAACAATAAACGAAGCGAATTATGACCGTCAGCTGCTCAACATGGCTAGTATCTGGAGATTCATCCAAAATAATTGAGTAATATCTTGCTGTTCTGAGGCAACTCAGAATTTCTTTCTAAATATTTCTTTGATAATAAATGAATTAATTCATTTTGGAAGTAATTGCTCAGGTAATGAGGCATATTTTGGCACAACCCTTTAGACCTTCGAATATTGCTCAGGTGTTCCATCATAATTGGATCGAATTTAGTAATCATTTCAACTAATTTCAAAAAATTGCCATTATTAGTCTCATAAAGATTCGTACTGTCACCCCTAAAAGCTAAATTTTGACCAGCTAAATACTGCACAATACAAATCATTCTTTTAATGATTTCACGCCATCGCTGTTTTTCAATTTCATAATATTTTTGTTGCTTTTTATCAATAGTACATTCTTTACACAAACGCAATTTTAACTCGTGCCATTTTTGAGTGCTTTTCATACGTTCCATGCTATTTTCATGACGAGAAATATTAACAGAAAGGTGCCTCCAGTTAGAGTTACTTATTTATTTTTATTTTATTTAAATAAATAAGTTAACTTATTTTACTTACTTCTAGCAGTTTATTTGCCGCCTTAAACTTACAATTTACAATAAACTTTAATGACAATGATATTGCGAACAGAACATCCTAACCCATAAGAAAAATCTAACGACTGAATTAAAACGTTACGGTTTACTGCGCAAACGACAATTCCGTCAGAGGCCGGCGCATCGCGCATCCTTTCTTAAGACAACCACGCTGGCGGCATGCCGGCAACACAAAATATTAAAAGTGAGCATCGTGCGGCATAAGACGGCGCGTCGTATGCTGACACTAATAAAATTGTAGGGTGGTAATTTAATTAGTAATGTTGGTATTATAATAGGGAATAGTAAACGGATGAAGTGATTGCTTTAGCGCTTACCGGGGAAATACTGAACACTGACCTTTTTGTTTTAGAAGAGAGAATATTTTTGTAATGGTAACCAAATATTTGGCGCCCCTAAAATTTAGCGCCTGCGTGCGGGGCATTCATTGCATACCCGCCAGGAACGGCCCTGATGATCATGGACTTCGGAATCCAAGATCCGGCAGGAGAGGAGGATCACAACCAGACCACGGGGCCTCTCAGGTCGTAAACCCACGAAAACCCCGTGTCGTGGAAGTCCACAAGATAGCTACGTGAAACGTCACAACTATGTTTGAAGGCGCGAAGTTACACAATATTCAGCTGGAAATGGCCAGACTAGACATTCCTATCCTAGGTATCTGTGAGACGAAATGGCTAGGGTCAAACATATTCGAGAGCAATGGATACATTGTCTACCACTCGGGAAAGACGGAAGGACCCAGACGTAACGGAGTCGCAATTATTGTCAAAGAAGAGATTCGTCACTGTATTAGAAATTTCGTTCCTTTCAATGATCGCATCATGATGATACAGCTGCAAAATAAATTAAGAAATATTAATATAATACAAGTCTATGCACCAACAGCTGACAAACCAGATGAAGAGATTGAGCAATTCTACAACAAAATTAAACAAATTTTCCGGAGCATAAAAATCATGAAGTTACGATTATTATGGGAGATTTCAACGCAAAAGTTGGTGCCGAAATAACACAAGATATAAACGGAAAGTATGGACTTGGAGAAAGGAACGAAAGAGGGCAGAGACTAATACAGTTCTGTCAAGAAGAGAATTGCATTATAGCAAATACTTTGTTTCAACAACCTAAAAGACGACTATATACTTGGAAATCTCCAGCTGATCAAGAAGGAAAGCTAGTCAGAAATCAAATCGACTACATTATCATTAACAGAAGGTTTAGAAACAGTATTACATATGCAAAAACATTTCCAAGTGCAGACGCAGCAACTAATCATAATCTACTCTGTGCTGGATTCAAACTAAATTAAAAAAAAATAAAAACCCCGACAGCTCACAAAAAACATAATAATCGACTCCTAATAAATGGCGTAATAGCAGATGAGTTCAGTTCGTAACAGCTAGAAAGATCTGGACAAGAAAATATCGGTCAAAATATAGATATAATGAATTCCGCCATGGTTACCATAGCAGACGAAGTTTTAAAATCAGAAAAAAAAACCACTAAAGAAAAAGGATTGGATGACCGATAACATACTAGACCTTATTCAGCAAAGAAGAAATTGTAAAAATAAAGATGAGACACGATATAGAGAAATATATCGACAAATTATTCTTGACTTAAACGAAAAAAAAGGAAGAATGGACCAACTACATAAAAGAGCTCTTCCTGGATACGAGGCCACCACTTAACGCCACAAAGTATACGAATACTGGTCCTAGTATATTAAAAGCAGAAGTAGAGAAAGCCATCAAACAAAGCAAAAATGGGAAATCTCCAGGCCCGGACCAAATACCATCAGACTGGCTCAAACTTCTAGACGATGACAATGTCTCAGAACTAACAAACATTTATAACCACATATACGAAACTGGAACACTGGTTGGAGTATGGTTGGAGTCTACATTTATCCCACTTCCAAAAAAACCTAATACATTATCATGTAAAGACTTTAGACTAATATTAGCCTCATGAGTCACTCTCTCAAGCTACTTCTTACAATAATTCTTAATAGAATCAAGCAGAAATGTGAAGACATAATGGGAAATAAACAATTCGGTTTCAGTGAGGGATTGGGAACAAGGGAAGCTTTGTTCTCAATGCTAACACTACTTCAACGATCATGGGAAGTACAGAAACCAATTTACGTCTGTTTTATAAATTTTGAGAAGGCGTTTGATAGGGTTCAACATGGTAGGCTGTTTGAATATCTAGAAAGAATTGGAATAGATGATAAAGATCTGAGACTTTTACAACATCTATATTGGAATCAAGAAGCTTCTATTCTGGTAGACGGCAAAGAAACAGACAAAGTTTGTGTTCAGAGAGGTGTTAGACAGGGTTGTGTGTTGTCCCCAACTTTATTTAACGTTTACTCAGAAATAATTTTCAACAAAGTCTTGGAAGGGCAATGTGGAGTTCGAATCGGGGAGAAACTATCAATAACATCAAATATGCAGATGACACCGCAATCATGGCTGAAAGTATCGAAGATCTTCAATTCCTTATAGATCGAGTCAGTAGAGAATGCTCTAATAACGGACTAAGCATAAATACAACAAAGACAAAGTTACTTGTGGTTAGTAAACAAGACCTCGGCGCTATACAACTAATTGTCAATAATGAACCGATAACAAAAGTCAACCATTTTAAATATCTAGGATGTTAGATAACGAGACACTAAATCCGGATGAAGAAATTAAAACTCATATAGAAATTGCAAGAGGAGCATTTATGAAACTTGGATCTATTCTGAGCAATTCTCAGCTGAACTTACAGCTGAGAATTAAGTTCCTAAAATGTTACGTGTATCCTGTATTACTGTATGGATGTGAAACCTGGATTATGAAGGTAAACATGATAAACAAATTAGAAGCCTTTGAGATGTGGTTATATCATAGAATGCTCAGGATATCATGGTTTCAACACATTTCAAACAGAGAAGTCTTGAACAGAGTAGGTCAAGGTGAAGGTGACTTAATAAACATGATAAAAAAGAGAAAACTCGAATATCTGGGGCATATGAGAGAAAGCAGATACAGGATAATGCAGTTGATACTCAACGGAAAGATCAACGGAAGAAGAGGAATTGGCAGAAAGAAATACTCAGGCTCCGAAACCTTCGTCAATGGACTGGCTTATCAGCAGATTAATTATTACATGCCGCACAAGATCGAGAACGTTATCGACAAATCGTCATGCAAGCTACCCACGCCTAAAACTTGGGCACGGTACTCAAAGAAGAAGAAAAACAGGTTTGGACAATCAATAAATCCATGTATGATCTTATATATAAATATAACACCTGACATATCACGACGGTTCTTGAGTGAGGGTAAAGATAATTGTTGTTTGATACAGGAATAATCAGGATTTTATGCTGGACTCTATGGTATCAATATTGTTCTGAACATAGGGTGACCAAATAAGTGAACGGTATTCCAAAATAGTTCTAAATAAGCAATAATACACTAATCTCTTAATGGAGAAATACTTGCAATTCCTAGTAATGAAACCAAGAAGTTTAAATACCTTTATTGAAATATGAGTTTATGTGGTTACAGAAAGTAAGCTTCTCATCGAAAATAAGACCCAAATCCTGAATAGAAGAAACATAATTCAGTGGCTGATTATTAACCCTCGAGCGGGCGCGCCCGTGTATTTTGTACACGTCCAATAGAAAAAGTCATCTAAAAATAGAAGTTTTGTATTTTGAGAACGATTTCCGAAGTGGAAATTGAAACGTCAATAAACGTATTTTTATCTTTAATTGTGGCTTATTCCCAGTTTAACAGTAATTAAAAATAGAAGTGTCGTCAATCTGGCGATATCGTCGCGTCTATTCGTCCAGTAGAGATCTGTCGTTCGAATAGTTGAGTAATATTTTTTGGTGCAGCTTAGTTTTGTGAGAATTCTTAAAAATACGAGAGTGTGACGGTTTTGTGTACCTAATACACGGCGCGCCTTCTAGTGTAAGTATTTTATCCATTAATTATTTTACTTTATAAAAAGTTGTAATTCGAAATTAAAGTCAAATTAACTTTAGTTTTGTAACATAATTGAGAAGGAATATAACGGCTACGCTGAGAGAATATCATGTAAGAATTTAGTTGCATTGTTATATTATTTGTGTGTTACTTTTTTTATTTTTGCAGGGCTAGAAAGAAGTTTTCAACTGAGGCTGAGTTATATAAAATTCTTAATGAAGACCCAGAAACAGAAACTAGTGAAATAGAATATTCCGATGAATCTGAAACAGATGAAGAAATAATACACCATGATGACCACAATTCTGAATCTGAACAAGAACAGAATGACCACGACAGAACCAGTAACTTCGAGGATAATACTGCAGTAAGTACGACTGCTTTCGAATATTTTCAAGGTAAAGATAAAAAACACTGCATGGCGTAAGACTCCGCTGTCGTCACAATCAAAAATTAAAAAGAAAAATATTATCAAAATACTTCCAGGACCAAAGGCAGTGGCTTCAAAAGTGACCTCAGAACGTTCAGCTTTTGAAAAAATTATAGATTCTGATATATTAGAGAACATCGTACAATTTACTAATTTGTACATTGATAGTAAAAAAAGATCTGTTCAATATAAAAGAGAACGAGATATGAAACATACTTCAAAAAGTGAAATAATGGCGTTACTGGGAGTGCTTTACCTCCTAGGCACTAAAAAGGCTAACCATACTAATGCACTTGAACTTTGGACATCTGATGAAACAGGTATAGAAATTCTTAGAGCTGTAATGAGTTACAAAAGATTTTTATTTTTGTTACGTTCAATGCGCTTTGATGACAAAACCACAAGACATGAACGGAAAATATATGACAAACTTGCACCAATTAGAAAAATATTGAACGCATTTGTTAGTAACTGTAAAAATTCCTATAATCTTGGTGAATTTGTTACAATAGACGAAAAACTAGAGGGATTCAGAGGATGTTGTAGTTTCATCCAGTATTTACCAAATAAACTAGCAAAATACGGTATCAAGTTGTTCATTTTGGGCGATGCACAAACTTACTTTGTTGGAAATTTAGAGGTTTATTGTGGACGGCAACCTGAGGGGCCTTATGCTGTATCAAACTCTCCCAGTGATATTGTAGATAGGCTTATTGATTATATAAAACGTTCAAATCGCAATTTGACAACCGATAATTGGTATACCAGTTATCCTTTAGCTATTTCCCTTTTGGAAAATAAAATAACTACAATTGGCACTTTGAGAAAAAACAAAAACCTATTGAATTTTTACCCCAAAAACAAAAAGAAGTGGGAACGTCACTCTGTGGATTCCAGAAAAATGTCACTTTGGTTTCATTTGTTCCAAAAAAAATTAAGTCAGTCATACTTTTATCCACGATGCATGACACTGCCACCGTAGACGTCGAAACTAAAAAAACAGAAATTATTCTAGATTATAATAACCACAAAAGGCGGTGTGGATACTATTGACCAAATGTGTGCATCATATTCTGTAAAAAGAATAACCAGAAGATGGCCATTAATTATATTTTTTTCTCTAATGGATATTTTGTGCCAATAAAACAAATCCCAAAATATGTCGCGGAATTTTTCTAAAAAATTTAAGCTTGAGTTTAATGAAAGTACATCTTTCAGAAAGAGCGACAATGTGATATCTTCCTCAGGATATTCCAGGTTTTCTAATGAAATATAAATCATGTGAAGAACCTATTAGAACAGAAGTGCAAAGCTCTAGAAAACGTGGACGTTGTGCAATATTATGTCCAAGCTCAAAAAATTCCAGCACAACAGTTAGATGTGTGCTATGTAGAATATTTGTATGTAAAATGCATTCAGAAACCACAATTACCTGCGTAAAATGTAAGAACAATAAACGGCAGCAATCAGAAGAAATCGAGTGAAGTAACCCGTAGGTACATGTTTTATGATTATTATTTTATGTAACAATAAACTATTTTTGTAAATCGTGGTTGTCATTTTGTTAAAACGCACTAAATTTGGTAAAATCAACTAAAATGTGTTTTGTGTACAAAATACACAGCGCGCCCGGTTATGAAACGGTAGTCGGCGCGCCTGCTGTAGGGTTAATAGTATAGCTTGTTCCAATTATATTGACTTTACGAGAAAAACTTATAAAACAACATTTTTTACATTTAAGTGGAGTTTGTTCTGATTGCACCAATTTTGTAGTTGGTCTTCTTATAATAGTTAAAAATCAATCAACCTCGAAGGATGACATTAGAAATTGCTCCCAAAAAACTGTTGTTTTACAAGTAAATATTAACAATTAATTTATAAAGTTATATCAAGATATGCATAATTAGTACATGGTATATGAAGATCATCTTTCTTTTTTGTAAAAACAATTTGTTTATTTGTAAATTGCAATAACTGAAATGAGAGGTTTATAGCTTTACAAACATTTTATCTTCCAAACAAAAACTTGAAGCAATTAGGACAAATTGATAGTGATAGATAATTAATTACAGTCTACCAGTAACGTGGCTTATCTTTATTAAAGGGTTTACGGTTTTCATTCTGTTGAATATTCAACAGCACCAATAAAAAGATGGCGTCCGATAAGGATGATCGCAACAGTGAGAGCAAAAAAAAAACAAGTTTACTTATTGCAACACTAAGAAAATAAGTACAATAATATGTGTAAAGTGTGGAAAAGCCTTGCATAAATCATGCACGGCACGAGATTGGGCCGGAAAACTTCAAATTTTAGATGAAACGCTTGTGATTTGTTGTGATTCTAACATAAACTTAAATAGTGGGGATGGCAAGGAAAATATGACCATTCACCTGCTAAATGAACTAATTTGTGAGTAAAGAAGTAAAAATCAAATCCTAGAGGAAAATAATAAGCTGCTATGTGAAAAAATAGAAAGCATAGAAAAAAAGTTAACATAAAATTCCATGGAGGTAAAAATGCTGCAAAAACTAAGTATAACAATACCAATCAGTCACAGAACAGCCACTTTGTTCTGTTGATTTGTCTGAGCTGCTACCTAAAAGAAGAATATCAAGTAGTTCAATTGCACCTGTGACGCCTGTTAAAGATACAAACCATCAGCTGATTGAAGATGAAAATGATAAATGGGAAACCCAAAAAAGAGGTTTTTACAAAACAACTCGTCCAACACCTATTGAACGACCAGATCCACTCCAGGTAACCAATGAGAATGCTGGAAATATCCTGTGTATGGCCACAAAACATATGGCGATTTTCCTGTCAGGTTTCGATTCAAAAACAGAAGATCAGGAAATACTTAACTATCTAAAAGAAAACTGGATGAAAATGTTATTTGCGAAAAAATGAAAACCAGGACAGATAAGTATAAAAGTTAATTTAAAATTACTGTTCCAGAACTAAAAATATTTAACAATTTTCAGAATGTACAGGGGCACCCTAGTGTTAAAAGACAGTCTATGGCACACACCAAAAGAAATTATCAGTAATCCAATTAAATACGCAATCAATTAAGTATTGATGCCATTAACTTTATCCTAGAAGATCATGATGAATGCTTTGCTCTTTGTTCAACTGAGCACTGGAAAACAGAAGAACAACTGCGGGACTACAATGTGCGGAATTTTAAACTGATCTCTTCATATTGTAGAAACAGTTCACAGGAGCATGGTGGCAGTGAGATATACATCAAAGACATGTTTATTGCAAAAGCCCGGGAAGATATTTCTAGTTTATCAGAAAGAATGGTGTTTGAGTGTTCCGCTATAGAGGTGCAAATTAATAAGAAGAAGATTGTAATCCTATCCATCTACCAAACAGAAGACCCACAAGTTTTAATAAACAAATTAGACCAAATACTTTGTGATTTAGTTGACAAGGACTCCATCATTTTTCTTGCTGGTGATTTTAACTTAGATATGCTTTGTTTAAACTCAAAATAACTCAAAAATATGTTTTTGAGCTTCTTTGATATTAAGCCTTCCATCAAAGACTATACATGCATACAAGGTAACAAAAAATCCTGTATAGATAATATTTTTACAAATCTTGACATATTTGATTCTCTTGTATTCAATCCTCACACATCTGATCATACTGCTCAAAAGGTAAAATTTGAATTAAATGAATTTGAGTCAAATATAATAAAAAAACAAATATTTAGCAAGGAGAATGAACATTTTTTAAAATTCATGTTAGGTAATGTAGACTGGGTATCTGTTTTTGAGACATTAGAAGTAGATAATCAGTGGGATGCTTTTATGAGTATAGTTCAGAAAATTTTTATACAATGTTTTCCACTCAAAGAGATAAATACAGCAAATAAAAAAAATCCTAAAAGTACTTTAAAAATGATGATATAAAACATTGTAAATCTAGGCTTGATGTTTTGTTTACAGTGTCTACCAAAAATGTTGATTATAAAGATATTTAAGGTAAACGACCAGTCATTGCCACTATAAGAAAGTTAAAGCTAAAAACCATATAAAGCTAAAAAACCAATAATTGCCACACAATTTTTCAAAATACCAATTATTGCCACCCAGTCATTGCCATACAGAAATAACTCTATATTTTACTGAAAAATCTTGTTTATTAATAAAAATTCCACAGGTTTTAGGCCTCAAATACATCCACTGGCAAAGTAAATTCATAACGGATCCGTTCACCAGTGGATAAAATAATAGGGGTCGGCGGTATGCCTAAAACACGATTTTCGTTAACAAAGTAGATGTATTTTTCATCACAAATAAAAATGTTCTTTTCAGCACTAACAGATTTTATAGACATTACTTGTACATCATTATTGTCCATAAGACCTTGGATAATACAAACATATCTGTATGTTATGGATCTTTTTTATCACCTAGGAATTTCACAAGTACATAGTTTTCCACACTAAGTTCTCCGTGAGTTAATGGGCAAAATTCTTTGTTAGGGTCATCACAAAAGTCTATGTCATCACAGCTGCTACCACTCTCGACCCAGTCTTCATCCTTTCCATCGTCATCAGAAATATCCCGTTTTAGCTTCTCTTTCAATAGACATTCTTGCTCTCTTGCAATTTTTCTTTGGTTTTTTCTTCTTCTTTCTTTTTCTCTTCATTTTCTTTTTTCAAGTGATATTCACGTCAAGCTTCTGATTGTACCACGGATGGAATCTTTTCCTTTAGGTTTATCTTTTTTGTCTGAGGTTTTTGGTCTGGCCAAAACAGTGCTTTCTTAAATGGGGTAGGAACTTTGCATAGACTCTCCAAGTGTACTATGTGATGTACTTGGTTTAGGAGTAGACAATATATCTGAGCTATGAGTACCAGAGATATTTGGTTAGAAATTTTTTACTAGTGTGCAGTTGAATTGGAAATATGGTAATATTGTTTTTGATGGTACATTTAGTTTGGTTTGGTAGTGTTTCCATTGTCCATTCTTTCCATATGTTAAAAAGGGATTTATCCTCAATAGAACCATTCCATCCAATCCTGATTTTCATTTAAAGTTACCTTGAACCTATTTAAAGTTTCTTCACCCGGCTTTCCTTCAAAATACTTAACTGCTTAAGTGACACTCTTTGTGTCACAAAGCTTGTCAAAAACAAGCGAAACCATTTGTCACTGGGACGGCTATGAATCAATAATTTCTCTCTTTCTGTAGAATTTATTATTTTCTGAACTGTATCCAAAAGCTGAACTTTTGAAACAGGAAAATGTCTTTCTGATAGATGTAAAATCCATTTCACTAAGACTGATTCATCTTCTTTGGTTAAAATTGTAAAAAGGTTTATAGAACAAAATAATGGTGACTTTCAATCTCTCTTATGCCTCAAAGTACTATGAGAAACTCCATGAATTTTTGCTGCCGTAGCTGCTGGGATTCCCTTTTTCACATTCTCTAGGGCTTTGGCCAATTGCTCTTTCAGCAATCAATAAAATACTTGTAATACCAAATAATAATGTAACCAATGATTGCCACTTTAGAACCAGTGATTGCCACCACTGGCAATAATTGGTAAAAGTAAAGTTTTTGTAATAAAAAAAATAGTGGCAACACCGTAATTTTAAATAGTAAATTTACACATTATAATGAATTAAAAATAAGCCAAACCAATAATGGCCACTTGTGGCAATGACTGGTATTCATAAAATATTTTGTAACCAGTCATTGCCAGGTACATTTCTTTAGAAATATGTACCCTTAACTGAATTTAAACAGCAAACAAATGTAGTTTAGAGTATTTAAAAGGAGCACATGTGTAAATAATTTTATAAAACAATCATTTACAAAAGTGAATATGAAAAAGAAAAATGTACTTACTTTAATTTTTTCATAAGAAATCACAAAAAATAGGAAGAAATTCTACACAACACTACTCATAAAGGGTATACAACAAAAATGGTTGATGCTTGGGTATTGTACAACAGTATACAGTTGCCAAACTTAATAAGGTATTAGTACTTACAAAAAATATAATTTGATTTCAAGTAATTTTCTTATTTTCTTAGAATTTAAGGGTCAGTGGCAATAATTGGTAGAGTGGCAAGGACTGGTTGTTTACCTTACAGGACAGAAAAACGCAAATACAATTCTTTACTCACTCAATCTCAAAAAAAAATGTTATAAAGAACCAATTAAAAATAGCGAAAATTAAATTAAAATGGCTTGGCAATTGGTAAAAGAGATTAAGGGTAATTCCAAAAATCAAGGTAATTTCTGTGTGGAGGGTGTCCTTCAGGTGCTTTCTAACGAAATAAATCAATTTATAGTTAATGCAGCACCTAAAGCTGTAAAGAAAACAAAGTTAAGGTTTTATAACAGAATTTTTTAAATAAAATTTTTTTGTGATACAGCCAACTGCAGGAATTCAGTTTCCTTGTGGATAAGAATATTAATTTGTATTTGTTATCTTTAATAAAGTATACAATTCGCTCACAAAACAGATAGCTTTGATCATCCAGTCAATTTTAAGGAATGGTTCTTTTCAGATAAAACATAGCTAATTAACCAATCAGTTGATGGTGGGATATAAACAAAACAATAATTCCTTGTCTTACCTGAGTTATCCTCTGATTCATTCTTCAGACCCTCAACATAGATGGATGTGGATAACTGACTTTCAATATATCTTGGATCACCTTCAACAAACACTTCCTTAATTTCAGCTTTCTTTTCCATAGCTAATAAAGAAAAATTAGGTCACATTGTTTAGCACTAATTTAATTAGTTGTATTACCTGAATTGTCTTCTGGTTCATTCTTTAAATCTTCAAGATTTGTGGGGTTGTGACTCTCTATATATCTTGAGTGATCATCCACAAACTCTTCCTTAATTTCAGTTTTTATTTCCATTGCTAATAAATGGAAATTAGATGACATTGTTTAGAGCTAATTTTTTTATTGTTTGTATGTTGTATTTACCAAATATAGCATACTATCTAGAAACCTAAATGTTTAACATTAACGAAAGTGTTATTATATGTGTATTTACTCTTACCGTTGACTGAAATCTGGATTATAATATAATTTATATATTTCCACCCATGATACTATAATAACAAGATAGGATCAGGATCTTCCCGTAGCACAAAATAGGTCGTGTTCGCGCACGCCGTCATTGGAGAGTAGAATTTGAATTCTTGTTAAAGTTAAATGGGATTTGTAGGCATTCTGTGATGAAATTACTGGACGAAAATAAGACGAGGTTTAGTAATTACAATAATCGTACACATAAGAATATCTCCAAACTATTTATTAAAGATTATTTATTGATACATAAAAAAAAACTGACATTTCGAACGTCAAACTCTAAAATGACGTCACGACTTATGGTATCATGTTTCCACCCTCTATAATATTTTAATCAACGCCACATCAACGCTCTTATTCTAAAATTACAAAAGTACACTTCATCTAATTCATGATACTATGAATAACAAGATAGGATCTTCCCGTAGCTCAAAATCGGTCGGGTTCGCGCATGCCGTCATTGGAGACTAGAATTTGAATTCTTGTTAAAGTTAAATGAGATTTGTATGCATTCTGTGATGAAATTAATAATAATAGTCTCCCGTTTTATACCGCACGCGGCTTTGGGAGTATAGCAGGGTAGTCTGCTATATCTAGGGCCTACGGTATACAAGGAAGGTAACATGGCCAGTGCTACGCTTCAACCGCCTATTATTACCCCTGGTTTTACCCAAGGTACTCATTTTATTCAGGCTGAGTCGACCTGGGGCCTATAGACATTTTAAAAATGTCTAGTTGTTCTTGCCGGCGGTAGGATTCGAACTCACGACCACCGGCATGCGAGGCAAGCACACTACCGCTTGCGCTACGCGGGCCCTTGTGATGAAATTACTAGACGAAAATAAGTTAAGAGGTTTAATAATTACAATAATCGTACACATAAGGATATCTCCAAACTATTTATTAAAGATTATTTTTTGATATAATTGATATATACAAAAACTGACATTTCGAACGTGCAAGTCTCCAATGACGTCACAAAAACATGCGCAATATCTTATCTTATAGTCATAGTATCATGATCTAATTTATATAACGATCATCGAGCAAAAAGATAAAAGAGGGAATCTAATCGTTATGAAAAGGAGACCAAAAAAGTGGCCTCTGATGGCGTGTCCGGAAATGCAAAGGCGCTAAATTTAAATTTTCCAACACTTATTAACAATAGCTATAAAATATTTTTCAGACGAGAAAGTTTTAATTAAATATTAACTATAATAGTCTAAAAAGTGACACAATTGGTAAAAGATTTCAATATAAATAAAATTTCATGTGACAGTTGGGACAAACAATAACATAACCTAACTAAATTTGACTTCTTAAACAAGGAAAGAGACTGTCTATCCTTGTCTAAAGTGGCCTCTCAAGATGGCACTTCCTGTCTATCAATATGTTTACCCCCACTACCTTTACATTCCCTCTTTTGTCTTATTGCTCGATGATAACGATGCACGTCATCGGCGTCATAGCCTGTGACGTTACATGATACCAACACAAAATATTTAGGGTGTAGGTGTGTTCTTTTTTAGAATCACTTTACCGAGTACACTGGCATTACAGCCACTAGACATATTTTATTATATACGCGTAGAAATAATATTTAAAAATTTCTACTAATGTTAACTTAAAGAAATACACAATAATATGTTTCATTTAATTTGTATAAATGCATTATAAAGCGTTTTTATCAAGAACATGTGTTCGGAACACACTGTAACTGTAATCGAACAAAGCTAAAATTTTGGCATAAATTGGTAACACTTATTTGACAGTTGCGGTGTTGACACTTTTTGTACTTCATTATTTTGAATTTTAAAGTGAATATCTCTTGTTTTATATTTTTAACTATTTAATAAAATCTGTTCTTTTTAGAACAAAATTAGTGTGTTTTATTTAAAAAATGTCACGTAAGAATTTAAATAGTCGTTGTAAAGAGATGGCAATACTTTTGCAATAATTATGTAATCTATTTGATTTAAAATGGAGTCAGGATTTTTTTATACTTTGGCAACTATGTCAACTCCGATCTCTGACGTAGATAATGACGTAAGTCGTTATCTAAATTAGATGAAGTATAGATGGATGGACCGCAGGAGTGTGACGTCACGACTGTCAATTACCAAAGAATATAGACGCTTATTGTTATTACTTTCCAAACACAAGTTGAAATGTCCCATGGACGTATAAATGTCCAATCTCAAGACTTTTTAATTTAAATCATAAATGTGTTGCTTGTGTGAGTCCATTTCAAATAGGTAAAGAAATAATAAATAAGACTTACAATCAATTTAATTTAACTATTCAGACGACCGGTTTCGCTTTCTACAATAATATGCAAAGCATCTTCAGGTCTCGATACAAAGTTAAATAAATGCTGAAATGATAAAAACCCATATTAGGGTGTTGTCTAATAAAGATAAACAAATTAGATGTTATAAATTACAATAATTATGCCAATATTATAAGTCTGTGGTTTTTTTCAAAATGAATAAAAATGAATAAAAAGGTATAAAAAGTTTAAACAGACAAGGTAAGACCCACAAATTGTTATAAAATAGTCTATTAGATTGTAATAAATTAATAAATGGGCAAATAAATAGACATTACTTACATGCCGGTACTCTCTATTAATTGATGGATGGTAGAACATGGTTAAAACTATCATGTATTGTTGAATGGAGAATTTAAGTCTGCTATTGTAGTAGTTTGACAGTAAACGGGAAGTTCTTGAGGAGATAGATTTGATCCAATTAAATAGAGATAGGTGTGTGATTGTTTGTTAGATGAAAGTGATGTTATATACCATTGTATTATTTAAAAGGTATTTATAATTTCTATAAAGAAAACTATTTCTATAAAAACATGTTTGAACGGAGTTCTATGGAGTAAAGAAATATCAAAGAAAAGAAAATGGAACATCTATGAGACAATGGTTAAAACTAGCCTACTTTATGGAGCTGAGACATGGAGAATAACCGAGAAATATAAGAAAAAGGTCGAAGCCACGGAAATGGGTGCCATCAGAAGATCGATGAGAATATCAAGAGCCGACAGAATACGGAATGAAGTGATAAAACAACAAATGGGTATAGAGGGCACTATAGTTGAGGATATTGAGAGAAAACAGCTCATATGGTATGGACATGTGAGCCGAATGGGGGACGAAAGATTGCCTAAAAAAACGATGATGTGGCAACCCCCAGAGAAGAGGAAACGAGGAAGACCACCACAGAGCTGGAACATGGGAGTTAGGAAAGCGATTAGCGCTCGAAATCTGGACGAAGACCTAACTCAAGACCGAATACAGTGGCGGTTGGGAGTCGGACAACGTCGTAAGACGTTATAAAACCGAATGTATATATATATATATATATATATATATATATATATATATATATATATATATATATATATATAAAGAAAACTTCTATAATTAAAAAACTTTTTAATTTCTATAAAGTTAACATTTTGCTTCCTCTGCTGCTTTTTCTTGTGAGTATAGTGTTTTTACGATAATACCATCATAATTTAGAGTCCTATTTCTATGAAATATAGTTCAAAAGTTTAAATTAAAGAAATTCTAACCTTACTTTATTGCTATATGCATTGTATTGCTATTAGCATAAAACAATGTGCTTTATTATTTACAAAACCTTGTAAAATTGTTGTAGTAATTATTAGAATACCTAAATATTGCAAAAAGCGGAAAAATTCTATAAAATAAATGAAAAAATAACGAAAAATACAAATTATCCTCACTAAACAAGGTTTGTTTGGAAAGTGAAACTGACAGATGTCAATAAAATATACGTCATCACTCCTGTGGTCCATTCACGGCCTAACGTTTATTATTCTGTGGCCTAACTTTCGCGTGATTGGGCATAGATAAATAATATATTGTCTAGTCACTTAGCTAGGGCATATTTTGACAGACTCATTGTCGGAAACCTACAACACAACAATTCCTACTTCTCAGTATTAATAGCTCAAGTATACTACTATTGCAGACTTCTTTCTGTGAAAAAAAGAAGAATTATTCTAAATAGTGGAGGTGTATACTAAACCCAATGACGTATAATATATAGACTACGCAGTCCCCTATTCTCGCTATAGAATCAAGTGTCCGAAAGATCTCGGCTCAAGGTTGAAGGTATGTTTATTACAACAGCGGCGTGCTCATTTATATGTTAATGACAATAATTATTTTTTTAATTAAAATTAAATATTTATGATTTCTTTTTGTTCCCGTCTATAAGAGAAATAATTATTTTGATAAAATAGTATGGCATTTTACTAAAATAGTAAGTAAATAACTATCAACAATTTAAAATAAAATTTGCTTGTCACACAAAATGGAGTACGTCCATGATGTTTTCAAACACAAGATCAACTTCGTGATGCTTCGTAAGAAATCATGAACTTCGTGCATCTTCGTATCAAAACAATAAACAATAACAAAGGTATTCATGTTTTGGACACTTTTTAAAGCGTTCACCGAGTCTATATATTATACGTCATTGACTAAACCCATCAAATTTTTCCTGTATAAATATATTTGAATTGTTACAATTTAAAATATTGTAGTAAATATTTGTATTATTCGCGTTGTTTATTTAATTTAATATAGTTTTATTATCTTTGTTTAATTCTTTTGTTAGTTCTATTCAGTTAATTAGTTAGTTATATTTTAAATTTTATTATTATGGATAGTCAAAGTTTTCCATCAGCTAATGCGTTGGTAAGTTTTTCTTAATAAATATGATAAAATGTTTTTTAAAAGTTAATATTTTTAGATTAGTTGTTTCTAATTTAATATAAACTTGTTTATACTTACATGGAGGTTTTTGTTGTTTGGGTTTATATGACTGCAGACTGCGGCCAGGACACCACAGATCACCTGGAGTGGTCTGTGCAGGACACTGAATTCATTCACCATATGTGGAAGATTTTCACATCCTCAAATGCTAATGAGCAAAAATTACTATTGAACCACGAATTTGCCTAGTCAACTTACTAATATTTGCTTTTAGCATATGGAAGTACACTTATTTTGTAAGATAATAAAACAACAGTTTACGTTAATGTTATCCAATGAACTGTTAATCTTTAATCATCGATTCCATCCTAGTCACAACATAAGGAACTTGCTATGTCTTATTTAACCTCACTTTGACTTTTTAATTTTGTAGAATTTATTCCCACTTTTTTCATTTTGTACAATAAATAATTTTATTATTTGCTATAAATACATTATACGGTGTAAATAAATAAATATTGATTGTCGGCAAAGTTCTATTTTATTTACTTTTGTTTACATTAATATTGACTAAGAGCACGTATGCTTGGTTGTATAGTAATTTCCAGTCACTTCGAGTCTGTCAAAAAGTAACTAACTTCGCAAAAAAATAATTACTAAAATCACTAGACAGTTCGGACTGGGAATAGCGAACCGGGTATAATATATACAGTGGGTCCCAATTTAAAAATTGGCGGTTTTCATGTTTATTAAAATGACAATTGAGGTATTGTGGCACAGTATATCGTGCATCGAGCAAAAAGACAAAAGAGGGAATATAATCGTTATGAAAAGTGAAAAGGAGACCAAAAAAGTGGCCTCTGATGGCGGACATATCCGGAAATGCAAATGCGCCAAATTTAAATTTCCTGACACTTATTAACAGTAGCTATAAAATAGTTTTCAGAATGTGTCTTGGACGAGAAAGTTTTAATTATATATTAACGACCCAGTAAGCACAAGTACGTACATAAGACATACTAAGTACGTACTTATGGGACATAAAGTACGTACAATGTACGTACTTTACTGTACGAAGTACGTACTTAATACGTACATAAAACGTACATTTTCCAAATTATGGTACGTACCTAGTACGTACTGAAAGTACGTACCTGGTACGTACTGTAGGTACATACCTAGTACATATTGAAGGTATGTACTTAGTACATACTATATATATATATATATATATATATATATATATATATTATACACATAATATGTACATACTATACACACTTATGATGATTTATGTAAATAAAAGTAAATATAGGTGAATATATTTTTATTTTTTTTTAAATAAATTCAATTTTTATTGAAATCGTAGGCTTCCACGGCCAGAGTCAGAATTATAGTTTATTCGTCTTCCGGGTTTGGACCGTGTCATTTGTGAGTGACCCAAAAGTGGGTTCATCTCGACGTTTCGCTACAATTATATGTAGCTTCTTCAGGAGAAACAAAGAAAAAGAAAAAAGAAAACAAAAGAACAGGAAGATGGGTAGTTAGCAACGGTAACTCAGTTACTCAACGCAACCAGAGGCGAATACTAACTACCAAGATGGGCATTTGGTCACAGTAACTCAACTACTCAACGCAGCCAGAGGTGAAAACCAAATGCCAGGACAGGGATTCACGTCCAACAGCTCAGAACACTAACGCGTCGAGAGGCGGGGAGTGAATCCGACGATTACTCCGCTACCGCTCTATTTATAGTCGCGGTGCCTGTCGCTACTATAAATAGAGCGGTAGCGGAGTAATCGTCGGATTCACTCCCCGCCTCTCGACGCGTTAGTGTTCTGAGCTGTTGGACGTGAATCCCTGTCCTGGCATTTGGTTTTCACCTCTGGCTGCGTTGAGTAGTTGAGTTACTGTGACCAAATGCCCATCTTGGTAGTTAGTATTCGCCTCTGGTTGCGTTGAGTAACTGAGTTACCGTTGCTAACTACCCATCTTCCTGTTCTTTTGTTTTCTTTTTTCTTTTTCTTTGTTTCTCCTGAAGAAGCTACATATAATTGTAGCGAAACGTCGAGATGAACCCACTTTTGGGTCACTCACAAATGACACGGTCCAAACCCGGAAGACGAATAAACTATAATTCAATTTTTATTCTTTTAAAAATAAGAAAGAAAGTTTTTAAGCGATCCCCGACTCTCTTCAACCATCGTCCAATTTCTTGCTCCGCCACTTTCTTATCACATTTTTGACACAAAAAACACTCGACTCAATACAATAACTAACAGGAAACCACAAGCACCAAACACCAAAAATAAGTAAAAACAATCTAAATGAAACTGCCTTGCAATGAATTATCACATCACAACTGTACTCGAGGTGTAAAATTCCTAAATAAAGAAATTAGGTTAGGTGAACATAATCTAACATAATAAATATGCTTTAAATCTTCTTTCTCATGGTACATACTTAAGACGTAATAAGTACGTACTGGTATGTACGTACTTAAGACGTAATAAGTACGTACTCTTCTGTACGTACTGGTATGTACCCCAATGTACGTACTTAAAACGTACATTTTACATCATGTACGTACAGTACCAAAATTGTACGTACTTAAGACGTACTGTGCTGTTTGGGGATAACAGTCTAAAATGTGAAACAATTGTTAAACAACTTCAATATAAATAAGATTTCATGTGACAGTTGGGACAAATCAGAGATATGTAAGTATACTACATTCGCTCAGCTCGGGCATATTTTGACAGATTCATTGTCGGAAACCTACAACACAACAATTCCTACTTCTCAATATTAATAGCTCAAGTATACTACTATTGCAGATTTCTTTCTTTGAAAAAAAGAAGAATTATTCTAAATAGTGGAAGTGTATACTAAACCCATCAAATTTTGGGTAGTATATATTTTAAAAATATATTTTAGTTGTTATAATTTAACAAAACTATTTAATATATGGTGCAGATAAATAAATATCGATTGTCAGTAATTCGCAAAGTTCTATTTTATTTACTATTTAGTTTGTTTACTATTAATATTGGCTATGAGTACGTGTGCTTGGTTGTATAGTAATTTCCAGCCACTTTTAGTCTGTCAAAAGTAACTAACTTCGCAAAAAAATAATTACTAAATTCACTAGACAGTTCGTACTGGGAATAGCGAACCGACTTTATCTCTGGGACAAATAATAACATAACCCAACTAAATTTGATTTCTTAAACAAGGAAAGACTCTCTTTCCTTGTTTAATTTGGCCTCTCAAGATGACACTTCCTGTCTAACAATATTTTTCCCCCACTACCTTTACATTCCTTCTTTTGTCTTTTTGCTTGATGATATCGCGACACAGAATTTTTATCATAGTTTGATAGGGTTATTTACAAGAAAGTTAGTTAATTTAACATTATTATTATGTTTACTTGATTAGTAATATATGTGGTAACATTTCATAAAATATATGTATAAATGCTTAGCTTAGGCCCGAATTTTAAAACTGTGTTAAGTAATATGATGTTATAAAGCTATTTGTAGACTTTTATTATTGTTCTGAAGCTATTTTCTTGTGGCATTTTAAATTAGTTACTATTTAACTGGGAGTAAGCCACAATTAAAGATAAAAATACGTTTATTAAACGTTTCAATTTCCACTTCGGAAATCGTTCTCAATATATATATATATATATATATATATATATATATATATATATATATATATATATATATATATATATATATATATATATATATATATATATATATATATATATCCGGTTTTTAGGCGTTACGCCCGTCCGGTAGGGATCTATGGAGGAGTATCACCGAGCCGCAAGCCCTTATCTCTTGCCGTAGTGCTCCACCATAGGCCGATCAGATCCCAGCATATTCTAGTCTAAGCCGCAGATTCATCTAGAATTTTAAACTGCTGCGTTAGACTTTTTGTTTTCTGTACACTGAGCTGGGGCTCGATCCCACATCCACTGAACCATTCGACAGTGAAGCGAATGAAAGGCAGCCGCACAGCCCGCTGAGCTATCTGACCGACAAACAGTAAATCTCAAAATACAAACAGTAAATTAAACAAATTGTGTTTTTTGTTACAAAGTGAAAAATTCTTCTAATAATTTAATTTTATCTGACTCATTTATATTGATAATTCAGACATACATTATGCATTTTAAAGTAGACGACTTTAAAATGATATTGCCAATATTGTTGAGTTGCGCTCCTGGGACGACTTTATTTATAAGATAGTTCATTCGATTACATGAAATCAACTTTAACTTGAGAATATCCGTCAGAAAAAAATCATAGCATGTAATTCGTCTTTTAAAAAGACAAACACATGACATGATGACAGTAAAATTCTCCTGTTAGTGATTTTATAGTAAATTATGAGGGAAAAATCCCTATCCCGACATGGTAAGTATTTGTTCGTGCATTTAGTTTACCTTCAATAAACACCAAAATTCTGATTTTATATATTTCCTTATTTAAAAAACATAAATGATGTATCCTCTATATGTTACGGACTTACTAATACTGGTATTTTCTTATTAATAACTTCCTCTTTCAATATTGGTAACCAGATCCTACTACATTCTGCCGAGGAATTTGCGACATAATTGCTCTCATTTAGCATAATTAGAGCCGCTTCTTTGATTTTTCTTTTTTACCATCCGTTTCTTTTAGGACTACATTTGAATTATTCCATTGAACCTTATGTTCATTATCCCATGCGTGTTTACATATTTGAGATCTATCAAATTCTCTATTTTTAATATAAGATTGATGTTCACTTATTCTAACATTTAATGGTCTTGATGTTTCACCTAAATAAAACTGATCGCATTCACAAGGTATTTTATAAATGCAATTCTTTGTCCTTTCTTGTTCATTGTTAGGTTTGGTTTTGGACAAAATAGATCTCAACGTGTTTGTTGTTTTGAATGTTGTTGAAATGTTGAATTTATTTCCTATCCTTCTAAGTTTTTCTGATAATCCTTTTATGTACGGTATTGTTATTTTCCTCGTGTATGCTGTAGGATCTCGTTCTAAGTTGTTCTGTTCTATTCGATCGATTGTTCGACACATTCCTAAATGATATAAACGATAAAGAAGAGACAATAACATTTACCATGGAAAAGGAATATAATAACACGCTACCTTTCCTGGATGTTTTAATCTCTAAGAACGATATTGGATATGAGACTCAGGTGTATAGAAAACCAACACACACCAATAGATATTTAAATTTCAAATCAAATCACAATATTTATGTAAAAGAGGGAATAATTAAATCCTTATACGATAGAGCCAAAATTACTTAATCTAACGAAAATTAGAGAGGAAATTAGGAGCTAACAGAAAATGATCCAGATGATCTCGTGGAATGGATTTCTGAAAAAGAATGATCGATAAAATTTACTCAAATGAAATAGCCCTTGGTACAATTCTTTTTTCTGATGAATTAACATTTTCATTGAACGTAGAGGTTAACCGACAAAACTGTAGATATTGGTCAGCGGAGAATCCTCATTTGATGCGTGAGACACAAACTCAGTATCCTCAAAAGTTGAATGTTTGGTCAGATATTATAGGACATCATAGTATTGGTCCTATATTTGTAGATGGTAAGTTATATTCCAATCAATAGATCCGACCTACCGCATGAAACTGTCTGGTTTCAGCAGGACGGTGCAACACCCCATTATGCTTTAATGGTGAGAAATTACTTGAATGAAATCTTCTTCAATAAATGGATTGGAAGAAGGGGTACTATTGAGTGGCCAGCTACGTCGCCAGATCTTACCCCTTTGAATTTTTTTCTGTGGGGTTATCTCAGGAACAAAGTATAATATTCAACACAACCAACTAGCATTGAAGACCTCAAAGAAAGGATAACTACAGAAATACGGAATATTTCACCTCAAACAAAGTTCGGGACGAGTTTTATAGGAGACTTTGTTATTGCCAACAATAAGGTGGAGAACATTTTGAGCATTTATTTTAATGTAATCCAATCAATTACCTCGGGTATTCTATGAATTAATTGTCTTAAAGAAAATTACATTTAATTTCAAAATTTCACCTTGTATTGTTCATAATAGACCCTACATGATATAGTTCGTTGAGATCGGGTTGTTAAGGAGCTTTTAAAACATAAAAAATATATAGGGTGTTTCATTTAAAATACAGATTATGGACTATGCCAGACTTGCGTGGATCACCCTGTATATTTAAATTTATGTTTAAGAAGCGCACATTTAAATTTAAAAGTTAACGTGTCCCAGAGTTTTTTATTATTTTCTATAATAAGGACACAAACAATTTTATTCCATAAGTGGTTTCCACACTGTATAATGATCAACATATCACCTGACTACAATTATAGTGTCATAAGGAAAAGATGAAGACAGACAGTACCCTCGATGCAAGCGGAAAACTTCTTATTGGCGATATCTATATTATTGTTTTTTTAACAAAGACTCTTGCTGGGCCTGAGAATGAGATAAATATTGTAAGTCTCGAAACCGATCGCTTCTGTAACACTTTGAAAGTAAATATTAGATTGTGAGAATTGACCTTTTTAATATATCTGTTCAATTATAGGCTCACACTTGCAACCCTTTTATCATCATAATAGATAATTATTAGGTATAATAGAGTCAAAATAATATCAAATTTACCTACTTAAGTTGATAGAAAACAGCAAACACCTTAAAAATGTTCACAGTTCCAAGTTTATTTAAATAACACAATAATTATAAACCGACACTATAATTATACCAACTATTACATAGAGCTATTAAAAGTAAAACTTATATTTATATAATTAAATTCAAGAGACATACATGTGATTCGTAAGGATTGCTGAATCCATGTCTGGTTAAAACTGCAAATTAAGCTTTTTGTTTTAAGGTATAGGTATCGTTACGTATGAGTTTCTACTTGTTACTTTTGATACGCTTTTGTATATAATCAGTTACAATATAAGTGATTTTGTAACAAGTAGATACCTACTATTATATTATTTATCTATGTAGATACCTCTTCAGCATCTCTAGAGATTGTGAATGAATTGATCACGTGTTAATAGTGTTTTCCGCAAATCGCCAGGAAATTTTGACATTCCTGTCAAAATTTCTTGAAGAAAAAGTCAGGACTTCCTTACTGTAAGGAAATGATATTTCCGTACAGTTGTTAGTGTCTACATAAATTAAATTTATAAGCGTCAAGTTTGACAATTCAATCTCAATACGTTTCCATAGTACCTAACCCAAGTAATTTTATTAGGAATTTTAAAGCACCATTTATTTGGGAATAAAATTATCGCGTTTTTTTTAAATCAATCAATATCTGTCGAATTTTAAACGATTTGCGGAAAAATAGTATGTTTACCTCGTAGGAAAAGCCACATTCCTGGACTCTGTGTTGCTAAGTCTCGGCTTGCGCCTCGACTTAGCAATCTTCACAGTCGTCCAGGAATGTTAAGCTTTTCCTACCCGGTAAACAATGTACTATTATTTTCTACTTTTCTGTTAGGCGAGCTTCTTATTCCTCTGCATATAGCTTTTTAAGATAGCTAGTGCATGTACCATTTTCTTGCGTTTTGGTTCTATAAGTTCCATTATCTCTGTTCTTTGAACTCTTATAAAGCGCCATATTTCCTTTTGCAGACCATAAAAATCATGTTATAAATCATGTTAATCACCATAAAACATCTGTCGAAACCGTCACAGCGACCATTTTTTATTTTTCTTATAAGTGCATGTATTTTGTTTATTATTTTGTAATTATGGTATGCCTCTTGTGTTTTGGTTGACATGTATTTCAGGTAAACTTTTTGAAGTTATACTTCTATACGCGCGTTCGACTTTGGAAATTTGTACGGGAGTGAATTGGCAAAATCATTACATATGTAAGATATAGGTAAGAGAGAGAGAGAGAGAAGATACATTTTCTTCCTCGACAATAAAAATGTTCCTTTTGTAAATATTTATTAATATTATTATCATGGTAAATTAAACATATGCGTAAGTAAGTTAAGTATATTGTCATTTTTAAATACCTATGAATATTGTATTTTAATTTGTATTGTATTATTATATTGAATTATGTTGCAGTGTATTGTATTTTTATATTAATAACAAAATAAACAATGAATTTTACTGCAGAGCATGTGTAAAATTTTTTTGCATTCAACTCCTTTCATACATACCTATATGAAAATAAAAATATATATTTTCATCAAAATATTGATTCAATTTTTCATTTACTATACTCCTATTAAAGGCCAAATGTTGTTTATATACAGCAAACGATGCACCATATACCTAATTTTATTTCTCTTTCTGCTCTCTCTTACCTATAGTATTACATATGTAATGATTGTGCAGATTGACTCCCATATAAATTTGTAACGGCGAACGCATGTATAGAAGTATAACTTCTACCGGCAGTCCCGCTGGACTGCCACGATCGTTTTTTAACAAGGTTATTAATGAATTTATGTTTTTGAGAAAACGCTTAAATCACTTGATTATTTATATTAAAAATCTTAGTAATGCATAATTTGTGGGTTAGATCTTTGACGATTTTATTATACACAGATAGTGTTTTAGCTTGGAAGGTTTCTGCAAATTACAGAAACAGAAATTTTGTGCTCACTGGTATTAAAATCTCATTTTAAACAATTTGTGGGTTGGGTGTTTTCAGCTTAATTACATTCAATTACACTTAGTGTACATTCAATTACTATTGGTGATTCCAAATAATTATTTTGATTTTTTCTTATCTGTTGATACATTCTTAAAATTTCGATTTATATATTTTAAAGAATTATAAATTTTTAGTCTGCCATATTAATTTAGTAAATGCTGATAGGGAAAATATAAATAATGATGAATAAACTTGATTTCTTTAAAAAGATCTACACATTGTGCTAAAACACCTTCAGTACAGGATAATTTTTCAAAATTGACTTTAAATTTGAAATGAAAATTACGAAATCGTTACTTGGTATAGTAAGGTTTACAAAAGTGTTTAAGCATTCATTCTCAAATGCTATAAAATAACACAATAAGCTTGTATCATCAAGATGTTTATGATTATTGGCACACTCTATGCATTCTTGACACGAATGAACTTTAAACACTTTTGGATTAAATAAGTACTATTTATTATTATTATTATTTATTTATTAACGGATATACAATTTACATTGGAACAAAATATAATATATACAATTTTACAAAGTTAGCATAACATTGGAAAATAATTAGTAAAATTTAACAAAAACTAATAATTAACTTGAATACAAACTAATATCACACAAATAGCAGTCTCTTTATTACATTTTTAAATTGTTCTAAGGACTGGAAAAATAAGTCCAGATCACTTTGGTACCTATTATATAGTCTCACCATATGAGTAAGAGGCTTGAAGTATTCATAATTAAATTGATGAAGTGCTAGATGAAAGAATGAAGTATGCCTAGTTTGATGAAGAGTGTTAAGACCTAATCGATTTAAAAGTTCAGGGCAATTTATCAAATGATTGGCAAAATTGTAAAGGAATATTAGGCAAAAATAATCTTTTCACCGATTCATAGAAACCATTTTCAAGTGATCAGCTAGCATACTATAACTGCATGGGACAGAGAGGTCATGAAAAGCGCTACAGTAATGATAGTATTTACCAAATTTATGCTGAACACGATCAAGCCTGTCTATAGATGTTTGATAGTAAGGTCCCCATACAACTATTGCATATTCTAGTCTTGAGCGAATAAGATTATTAAAAAGAATTGTTAAAACAAAATATGAAAATTGAGAAGTGTTTCTAGTTATAAACCTTAATTGTTTAAATGCACTGTTTACTGTGACCTCTAGATGTTGACGAAATGCTAATTTACAATCAAATTAAACACCTAAATCCTTAACACAGTCCTGCCTAGACAGCTAAGTGTTATAAATGCTATAATCGTAATTTTAAATTGTTTGCTTCCTGTGAAAAGTAATAACACAACACTTATCAATGTTCAATTTAAATTCATTTAGTTTGCACCAATCGCTAAATCTGCTGAGATCCTCTTGTGGCTGAATTTGATCATACTGACAAGTAATGACTATAAATTTTTTTATCATCAGCAAAGTTGAGAAATTTTGAATACTTAATGACTTTCTCAATATCATTAACAAAGAGGACAAAAAGTAGAAGACCACAATGCCCTGTGGTACTCCAAAGAGGATGTCAACAGATTAAGACAACACACCATTTATCTTAATGCTCTGGGTGTTACCCACAAGAAAATTATCATACCAATCAAGCCATTTGCCAGTTAAATACCAATGGCTCCTAATTTACTGATTAAATAACAATGATTTACTTTATCGAATGCCTTTGAGAAGTCAGTATAGATGCTGTCCACCTGGTACTTCCTCTCAAAGGCACCCAATATATCATCTTGGTAGACCAACAAGTTTGACACTGTGCTTCTCCCCCTTTGAAAACCAGTTGTTGTGAGAAAAAGAAAGTGAGAAGTCACTAGCTTGTCGAGAAGTTTTGGGATTGCTGACTGTATACAAATTCCTCAGTATTTTTCAATACCAATCCCTTCTCGACAAGCCCTCATGCATATCTGACCAGATTTTGTTTGTAATATGCTATTCTTCTGATAATCAGTATCATTGAGTTGTAATAGGAATTTGTACTGCTTGAGAAGCTGGACAAACTGTTGAATCATCTTGTATTTCAGACAAATCCGCAATTTTTAAAATGACAGTGTCTGTGTCTCCCTGGTAAATTTCTTCCTGAATTTAACATATTCAAACAAAATAGTTTTCTAAAACTCCTCACAAATTGAATTGGCGTCGGATTGAAACAGTTAACATTCTGTTGTATAATTGTTCCAGAAAAATTTCCTGATTAATCCTCCTGTGTTCATATCAGGGTTGGACAAAAAAATGTTTAAAAAAAAACAAAAAACATGTTTTTTTTGTTTAAAACCAATGTTTTTTGTTTTAAAACAGTTTTTTTTCTCATCTAAAAAAACACTGTTTTAAAACAAAAAAAAAACGTTTTAAAATAATTACGTACTTCACTGGATTTCTAAAGGGGATTCCCATAAACCTCAACTGGCACACATATGGGATTCCCGCGAAAACGCGACCTGCGCGCACATGCAACGAGTGTTTAACTGTTTCGTTTCCCTATACCAGGTGATATCATGTAAATCAAATTCGCTTTTCAGTTTTTTAGGATATGTTGGAAGCTTTAAGTTCTGCTTTATTATAATATAATTTCATATTGATATCTTCAGTTCTATTTTAATTTCTAGTGGATAGTTGCAGTGTATACAGTGTAAATTATATTAAGTTTATTATGTCAAGTCAAGGAAGGCGGAGAGATCCAATTTGGATAAATTTTAATTTAATTAAAGTGAATATCAATTTTGAGGATGGGAGAGAAAGTAAAAAGACAGTGTCTAAAGCTGAGTGTAAAAAATGCAACAAGCCATTGTCCATCTTAGTTGCAAGAATGAAAAAGCATCATGAAAAATGTGTTTTAGCTTTAACGAATGTTGATTTTGAGGAGCCAGAGGAAGCTCAAATTAGTGAAGTTTCCGATGATCCTGACAACTCCGATTCAGACAAAGGTAAGTTTTGGGCGATAATGATTGTTTTTATGTACTGCATTTTTCTTTTACCACTAAGTAGGTATAGTTACTTGATTTGTATAACATACATACTGACGTATGACTGAAATTGGGTTAAGGGAAGCTTAATATTCATTTTTTAATTGGAGAAATTAATTAAATGTAGAAACAATTTGAATTTGGTTTAAGATTTTACATTACTAAATTTACGAAAAAGTAGAAAATTTTAATTAAATAAACAAAAAATCAATAGTATCAAAAAATTATGGCTTTCCCAGATTTTTTCAAAGAAATATAATTTTAATATGAGTAATACTCGGTAATCTTTTTAGGTGGCAGTAAGTCGACATGTTATATTATTATGGTCTGTGATATATGAGTTTAATGCTCTGCATTGCCAGATTTACAAGAAGTATTAAAAGTTGATGAATATTATAAAAATGTCAGTAACGAATGAAATTGAAGGGAATTTTGAATGTCAAGTACATGCATATTATAGTATCCAAATTCCAATGAAGTAAATTAATTCGAAATATTGCAAAAAATCAATTCTTTTCGTTGAAATAAAATTTTATAATAAATTTTTGAACTCAATAAAAATATTACAAGTATTAAAAAATTTAAATATAAAGTTAAAGATAGTTGTTATTACACTTAGTTAAAAATTCCGGTTTTATATTAATCTTTATTTGTTTATTAAAAACTTTTAATTTTACTACACATTTTTGTAATCTATATTTATCTATGTGAACTTTTGTAATCTATATTTGTCTATGTGAACTTTTGTAATCTATATTTGTCTACGTGAACTTTTGTAATTTTTTCTCCTTATTTATAAACACTTGTGTTTATTGGTAGAGTGTAAATAAGCAAATAATTAAATAAAGTGTACTTTTGCTCTTAATTTATACCTGCAGTAGACATTATTTGTAATTAATTGTATTAAAATGATTACCATATTTCACCCAACCACTACAATCGATTGTTTTATCTAAACTATTAATTTGTTTTAAATTTTTATAGTTAGTTGTAGTTGGACGTGGAAATCTGGCAACGCGAGCATCATTTGTATCACAGGAATATGAGGAATAGAATATAATTTTCTTGTCACCTTATGGCTACCTAAAGTATATTGTGACCCAACATTCTAACAGTTTCCAATTTTATTTCTGCAATAACTGTATGAATGTATGATGTCCTAATTTGTACATCTTACGGATTCACGCCCATCAAGTACACATAAACATACTACACCGAAAAGAACAGAAGAGCCGTCAACCTCAGCAGTTATACCACTGAAGAAAATGAAATCAAACTCGTCTGAAAAACATATTGGGGAAAAAAGGGATCTCTCTAACTTTTTAGTAAGGACCACTGTGGATGAAGCGAAGAAATTACACCTTCAAATAGCTCGATATTTTTTTGCTACAAATACTCCATTCAATCACATCGAGCATCCAGAGTTCAAGAAATGTTGTAATCAATTGCGTCCAGGATATAATCCACCTACCAGAAGAACATTAGGTACTGCCCTTCTCGATGAGGTATTTGACTCCACAGTATCTGAGTTTAAAACTGAGCTGATAGGTAAAAGTGTATGCATGTCTCTAGATAGTTGGACAAATGTACATAGGGAACCAGTTGTTTGTGCAGTAGTGACTGATGTACAAAGTGGAAAAGTGTACTTAATTGACAGTATTAATACTGAAGACAATAGTCATGATTTTACATACTTATGCCAAATATCTGTTCAGGCTACTAAAAAATGTAGTGAAGATTTTAAATGTAATGTAACAAGTTTTGTCACTGACAATGCTGCCAATATGGCAAAAATGCGTCAATTTCTAGCTGAATCTATACCTAACAAATTAAGTAATAAGGACATAGATATAAATACATACGGATGTTCATCGCATTTATTAAATTTATTGGCTCGCGACATTGAAATTCCTGGAGTTACAGAACATATCAAACAAATTGTCAAATATTTCAGAAACACACATGTTCCTGCAGCAAAATACCGTCAAGCTGGTGGCAAAATGCTAGTGTTGCCTTCTGACGTCTGTTGGAATACTCTTACTGACTGTTTGGATCGTATTTATCTAACTGGCATATTTTAAGTAAAGTTTGTACTGAAAATCGTTTAACTTTTGATAAAACAATAATTTCAAAATTTGAAAATTTAAATATAAAAAATAATGCTCAGGACTATTTCGCAAAGCTGAAAGTTGTTGCAACAGCTTTGGATAAATGCCAGAGAAATACCTGCACCATAGCAGATGCAACAGACATTTGGAAGGACCCTCAGTACTTAGGTCAGAAACTCTCTGAGGTGGAAGTTGATAGAGCATTGTTATTTATTTCGGATTTTCACCCAAATGTAATGCCCAAAATACTGTCATTTCGTGCCTTAGCACCGCCATTTAATAAACAATATTTGTTTGCAAAAAATACAGTAGACAATTTAAGTTCTTTAACATGGTGGCTATCTCAAAAACAGTTTATTTCATCGGAGTTGTTGCAGCTGATAACTCAATTATTTTCAGCAGTTGCATCCAGTGCTGGAGTGGAGAGGCTATTTTCTTCATATGGTCTAGTTCACTCGAAATTGAGGAATAGGTTAGGAAGTGACAAAGCTGCTAAGCTAGTAACAATATTTCAACATTTAAATAAAAATGTTTAAGGTTACATTATTAACCATAAAAGCTCTATATTTATAGTTTTTATTTTTTTAAGGAACATTCATTGTTATTTTTATTTTTTGTATCACATATCAGTTGCAGGATGTAGGACTGTGTAATAGATGCTGTTGTAATTCAATAATTATTTACTTAATTTCTTAATTTTCTTTTTCTTTTAACTTTATTAGGAGTATTGGTTTAGTTAATGTTACTACAGCACTGTCTAACAGTACTAGTATGCTTGCTACCTGAACATAAATAAAGTTTAGTCAGTTACTTTATTTGAGTTTTACTTTTTACTTCGCATTAATATTGTTATTGCACCTACTTACTCTATAGCACCTATTTACTCTATAATCTATGTTTGCAATTTTGCAAATTAGCAAACACAAATGTCTTATAATAAATGTTAGTAAACAAAATAATAATAAACAATAACGAAAAAAAACTATGTTTTAAAACAATGTTTTAAAACAGTGTTTTAAAACGCAACTGTTTTTTTTCAGTGTTTTTAAACATGTTTAAAAACACTGAAATATATTCAAGTACTATTATACTCTACTACAAAATAATTGTTTTTTAAATTATTTCTTGTGGCCTTTATTAAATGTGGGGTACCAAAACAGTAGATATTTTTAAATTATTGACAAAAAAGTAAGGTCTCATAATAATAACAACCAAAGCCCTACTAAGAGATACTTAAATGGATCTCATATCACTTAAGCAAACTCGCACATTCAATCCTATATTATGAAGTGCAGTTATTATTTCATGTAGCATTACTTTTAAATTGGTAACTGGATAAGTGGATTTGTGTAAGTAATAGGAGAGAGCCTGCTTCCATTTTGAACAAAGCACAAAACATATTTCTTGTCTCAAGCACTAAATTTTTTTAATGAACTAAGTACTGAATTGTTAATTTTAATGTATTAAACACATTGTAATTCAAACCTGCATGAAATTTAACATTTTTTATATACCTAACTAATATACTTGGTGATGGTAAGCAAAATAAATCCATAAATTTTGTTTTATATAACCTAGAAGTAAAATACATAATCAAACATTCTTGCTTCGTACTGTAAGTAAATTTTCTACCTTAAGGGTTTTTATTTAATTGGCTTACTTGCGCAATAATAAAATTAGCCAGTTGAGGTTTCTGAAAACAGAATTTTTTTGTTAAGTATTTATATTCCTCAAGTGTGACACTTTCAAGGAATTCTTGTCTTTTAGTTTTTAATTTTTGCTCACTAATTTCTAATTTATTTTTTAAATGTGCCACTTGATTTCTTAAATGTTTCAGCTCTTCTCTCAGTTCCATTTTTCTAGGAGATTTTGCTGATAACTTGGAAGGAGTCTGTGAGGTTTTTGATGAAAAACTACATTTTTTGAGCACAATATTTTCATCATCTGATGTTGAAACTAAAATAAAAGTTAAAAGTGTATATCTTACAAATACTTTTACTTAGGGAAATGTAATATTCATTAAAATATTTCCCTAATGTAGGTACTATAGATAATATCACAGACTTGAGATTGAACTTGCTATAGGTTTAACTTATGTGAGCAAATGTCTGAGTTTTTTTTTAATAAATATGGACATAAGATAGCTATGATTATATTTACCTGAAGGTATCAAATAATTCTTAAGTATTTTTGTTTTTGATGTTTGGGTTACACTGACTTCTGAAGTGCTTGTCAAGCCTGAGGAAATTTCTAGTTCAGCTGCAAAAATAAAAAATACTTATTAAATATGCTGACTAATGTAAAAATTGTAAATTGTTAGGAATAAATAATATTTGTTTATCATTTAGTTTCTTATATTGCTGATTTAAAATTAATCCTATACACTTTAACATTTATTTTGTATTATCTGTTATACTAGAAACAGTTATCTACTTTGACTTACTACTATAATGTGGGACATTTACGAAACTACTGTAACTGTGTTCTGCTAATACACCACTTGTGGAACCTTCCAAGCACGGGAACAAAGTTGGAACTGCTTGACATAATAATCTGTTCCTAGTTTCATTCAAGGTGAACATTTTTTTTTCAAAATGGGCTCCACACAGTCGATGGGTAATATGCAGTGTTTCTATACTCGGAATTAGGTCTTCCCTACCTGCTGCTAACACCCATTTTTCAGCTCTACAATAACAAATTATTTAGAAACGTTTTCAACAATATTTTATAAATATAAAGTTTTATAAATGATAAAAAGGTTGCCAATGTGGTGAGTCCATAATACTAGTATATGGGAAATGAGTCAATACTCACAAGCTCACAACCTTAAGTAGTTTTTATTTAATAAAGTTCGTGATCATGATGATATAGCAAATATTGTAAGCCTTGAAATCGGTAGCCCAAAATTCACCAACTTTATTAAATAAAAACTATTTAAGATTGTGAGTATTGACTTATTTCCAATACTAATAAAGTTTTATAGTTACAACCAACTTTTCAAGTACCCTATAAGGGTATAGTCAAAGTTTATGTTTATAAAAATATTATGAATTTAAAAATCCTTACCTTGATATGTCAGACGGAAAACGGTGAAACCCGTAACTACAATTTGAATAACTGTTTTTACAGTTCACTGCCGCACAGACTGATCTGCTTTTCTTTTTATTCAGTATCTCCATATTTACGATTGCACAAAATCAAATTCAATCAAATTATTAACGAAACAAATGTGATCTGACTACAACCACCGAACAACATTCGGTGCTAGAACAACTTCTACAACAGCTTCTACAACAAACACAAAATGAAAATGATCGTGCCAACGACGTGACTCAAATCTAAAATATGGCCGCAGACAAAGCGCAGACAAAGCGCAAACCAGATGCGCGAACAATTCCCGCCGGGTTGTTCGATGACACAAGTCATTTGTATTTTTAAAATAACGAAAATAATCACATATTCAAAATTTTAAAACTGATTTTAAAAGTTGATTATTTTAACAGCATGTGAATAATAGAGAGTTATCAAGTAAAACTTTATCCTTCCGTTATTTTAACATGTAAACGCTATTTTTTACGGTATAAAGTTTTACGGATATGTAATTTTAGAGTTATCAAATATAATGACATGAAGTTGTAGTCGAATTGGTGCTTCACGTTCAGAGACATGGCCTGGAATCTTATATGAATGACTTGGTTCATTCCCCATCACTTTGACCCATCGAGCAATAAGACAAAAGAGGGAATCTAATCCTTATGAAAAGGAGACCAAAAAAGTGGCCTCTGATGGCGGACATATCCGGAAATGCGAATGCGCCAAATTTAAATTTTCCGACACTTATCAACAGTAGCTATATAATATTTTTCAGAATGTGTCTTAGACGAGAAAGTTTTAATTAATTATTAGTGATAAGAGTCTAAAATGCGACACAATTGTTAAAAAACTTCAATATAAATAAGATTTCATGTGACATTTGGGACAAACAATAACATAACCCAACTAAATTTGATGTCAAACAAGGAGAGAGACTCTCTTTCCTTGTTTAACGTGGCCTCTAAAGCTGGATTTTCATAGACCCGATAGCGAGATTACGGATCCTAGTGCAACTGTGAATGGACTTATTTTGATGGTTAGTGATTGGCTAAAATCTAAAAGTTTGCGTCGGCGCGTTAAGGGTTGCGGTTGACAGTGACAGTTAATAAATATAAATATTTGTTTTTGATTTCTTATTATTCAAAATAAAAAATCCCATAATCTCTTCTTAGATCTGCTAAATAACTTGTGTTTTAAAATTTAGCAATTGCAAAACGGTAGATCTTATTAAGTTTGAAATTAATGTGCCAGAAGCATACAAGGCTGAGGTATGAATGTGTTTTATTAAAACTAATTTTGATCTTATTAAACTGATCTATTTTATTTTAGTTATTAAGATTAGTTCCCCAAGTCCTTACAAGAGTTATTGAATATGATGACCCAAAAACCAAAATGACCATACATACAACAGAAAAAGGCGTTGTAACTGCTAGTGACATTCCAGTCCCTCAGAAGAAAGCTGTCCCACATTTGTTAACATTATGTGTAGATCACAATATAAGTTTAGGTAAAAATCATTAAATTGTTTATATATTATATGTTGATAAATAAATAAATAGATATTAATTGATATGTTTTATTGTTTATATTTAAAATAAAACTATCAACCCTTATATTTTCCAGAGAATAAGAGGAATACACTTATTTTATTATTTTAATGGGAAATAAAGCCACAATTTAACGAAAAAATGAATTTATTGGCGTTTCAACATCCACATCGGATGTCGTTTTCAAAATGATTAATTAATAATACGTCAATAAATTTATTTTTGTAGTTAAATTGTGGCATTATTTCCCATTAAAATAATAAATTATATAAATGCCACAAACAAATAGCTTCTCCGAACAATATTAATACACTTATTTACTATATATACTAAAAATAATAGTACAATAGTGTACTTACTCAAAAGATTCTACTATCTGAGATGTTATATTTAATAGGAACTCATAAGAGCTATTTCGCTAAGAGATTTTTAAAAATATATGTTAAATAAGAACTGGTTACATAAGTGCTGTGGCAATACATTAAAGTAACTATTAATTAAATATAAGAATTGATTATAACCTTGACAGATTTGTTTAAAAGATTTCAACGCGATTTGTTTTTTTCCAGATTTAGCTATACAGTTTTCCTATTAATAATACAATAAAAAGTGTAGTAGATGGAGATAATCTATTTTTTTGAACATATTATACAATATTTTGTAGGATTCTTATTTAAGGCTCAAAATTTTGTTTTTCATTAAATGGTATGCATTTGTTATTAACGTAATGTTATTTAAAAGTAAATTTTTTATTTCTATTTTTCAATGTCCACTTACAAAAATTATTATTAATGTTTATAAAATGATAACATATTACATTAGTGTCTAAACTACTCAAAAAGAACAAAAAACATCTTTGTAAGTAGTCGTTAATGCGTTTACAAGAACTTATAATAATTTTTTAAATATCCCGCTACTTTCTCAACCAATTACAACTCATCAAAATAAGTATATTCACAGTTGCACTAGGATCCGTAATCTCGCGACCCGATATCCGATGACACGAAATACGAATTTTTTTCGTACGAATATATTTGATTGTCGTATCCGAAATTGTTTGACATACATTTCATATATATGTGTTATGTGTCAGATTATTGGATGGATTCGATTGATTGATATTTATTTTAATGCACTGTCAATAAATCTTAGCTGTTTTGTTTAATATAATATATATTGTATTGAGCTACGGTCTCGTCGTTTTTGCCTCATATAGTGTAGAAGACCCAAAAGCAACACTTTATTCATTGCATTTTTATTTAATAATTAGGTATTTGTTCCATTTTAAATATATTTCAAATAGTAAACATAAACACTTCACAAAAATAAGGTTAAGGTTCAAGTTAAAATGTCAACAATGTCAAAATTCATCCGATTTTCGTGTAAAAGTTAAAATATTTTTAACTTCTTCCGATGACTTTTAGTTTCGTACGAAAATCCCACCTGTCATTTTTCAACCAATGAAATTCGCTGAAATTTATATCGTATCATCGTACCGTCGGATATCGGACCTGTGAAAATCCACCTTAAAGATTGCACTTCCTGTCTAACAATATGTTTGCCCCCACTACCTTTACATTCCCTCTATTGTCTTTTTGCTCGATGCTTTGACCCCAGCGAGTTAATAAAGAGAAATGACAGCCTATCTCTCTCACGAAGACTTTAACCAATCATAAACCAAATAAAATAATCAAACGAAACGAAGCAATGTCAATTCTGTCAATCCAAATTAATGACAGATCTTCCGTTTGTTTACAAGTTTTTAATTTTATTTTATTATCTTTAACTTTCGTTTGCATTTATTCTTAGTAATTTTAATTTAAATTTGGTTACTTAATTTTTAAAGTTTATTTTGAGTTGCCTATTGTAGCAAAGAATTTTTTAGTTGTGCTAGTAACAAAACTAAACATGGTGAATTATTGTATTGTTCGTTGTGTACAAATCATGGAAAAATTACAAAAAGAATGATAGTCAGGAAGCAAAAAATAATAGTATTTAACTTCTGCAAATATGTGTAATAAATATTATGTAATTATTTTATAACTGTTTTATTTTAAACAACAAATAAATATACGTATATCTAGAAAAAATTGTGCATCTTATATCCTTATTTTCCAATAAAATTTTAATTAGTAACGAAATAGCCCACAAGAGGCGCTAAAGGGTATGTATGTAAGGGGTGTTCATTCGAATTTGCCGCCAAAAGATGATTAGTATTGACCCCAGCCGCAAGGGGCCTAATGAACGAAATTTATACATTGAGTTGCCTATCTATTTCTACTATTATATTATTTATCTATGTTCAGAGATATGAGGTTTGTTCCAACACGCAATTTTTGTACGGTCCGATAACCGTCACGAAACTACTTGCACCGTTTTTAATGCGCATGTTCATCATTTGTATCGTCTGATGACGGTAATTTGGAAACTGATGTTGGAACGATTTTCAGACAACTGACATAATTTGGTGACAATCTACCTAAATAATTCTGGTTTTTCACCCTAGGTTCGGCTAATAGCTCCAAATTACCCTCACTACTATAATAATCAGAAAAATCACTAATTCCTTCATCGTCAGTCATATTTATAAAGTTATAAATAACGAAAAACAAATATATAAATAAATAACAAGTCTATCATAAGCACCTGATAAAATCATTAACCTAACTTCTCCTTTTTTCTGAACAAATTTACAGTTATAATATAAAATCTAAGATAATCTAGGCCCAAACAAATTTAAAGAAGTAGAATAAAATCCTAGTGCGCAAGTCATCCCAACCAGTACATGCATTTGCCAGATTACTGAAATTATCGTCACGAAACCGTCACTGGGCGATCACAATTTTTGTTGGAACGGTCGGAAGGACGATGAGATGAACGATCATATTTTTGTTGGAACGTATTTTGTTTAGTGCGCAGGAGCGTAACCGTTACGTGACGGTTTTTCGTTGTGTTGGAACAAACCTATGTAAGAGAGTTCACGTTAATAGTTGGCAGCTGTCAGTTAAATATCGTATGTGACAGCAAAATAAATAATTTTTTTGTTTTCTTTCATCCAAGGTATATATCACGATACACTTATACCGGTATGCCGACGCGCATCTTCAGTGACGTCACATCGATGCAAATCCTAAATCCTACCACATCCTACGTTATTTAATGTTGGTTAGGTATTTTTAATTTATCCCATTGTGGATTTACTAATTTACAATTTTTAAATTAAATACAGTTGTAAATGAAACGGCGATATTGAGATACAAAAATATTTTTGAAAGAATTTATAAAAATGAAATTAAAAAAAAATCAATGTTATTGGAATTTAAGAATATTTATTTCAATATAGAAAGCACAATTTCTCGCAATCTTATGTAGCTTCTGGTACGACTAGGCAATAAATAACTTCATAAGGTATATTTACTTCATTACCAAGCTTGACAACAGTACGGTCAGCTATCAATGAAAATATTTTTTTCTCTTTAGAAAATGACGTTCCATGCATTAAATTGATCTCTGTTTCCAGTACTTCTGCAGTTTTCATTAAATCATTACTCGGATTTAAAAGGCCACCTCTTGAAATACAAGTTAACCATTCATTGGACTTGTTTGTTGTGACCAACTCGCAGATAGAGTTAAGTATTTATATTTATTTTTAAACTTATAAGCAACATATCCTGCAATATATTTTAGAGCTTCTTTGTTAACAGTTTCTTTGCATTCAAACTGATAGCAACTGTAAATTTTCGATGTTGGACCTGGTTTCTAATACATTTATTTCGGGGTAGAGAGGCTCGATGAAAGAGTATGAAGTGCTAATTTCTTCGTCAAAAAAATTAGACTCAGTAGGTGTAAGTATTGATACATTCTTGAACATGTTTCCTGTCAAACAGTTATTTTCATCTACAATTTGTAATTGGTCATGACTAGATTCAAATGAAGTCAATAAACAATGTTCAATGTTCTTATCTGTATTTCTATTTTCAGTAAAAACAGCAGCTGAATTCTTACCTAATATGAACCATCTAAGGAGATATTTAAATTCTAGAGGATGGGGATGATCATTAGTAGCTCCCATGCCCCTTATATAAGAAAAAAAATTTTCAAGAATATCTTGGTTTAATCTTGATGTTAAAATATACTCTATATTATAATTTTTATGTAGATAATCAAATAATTCTGCCATTGACCTGTTTGTTAAAAGAATACCTTTTTGAAATGGAATTAAAGACTTTCTATTTCCCACACGCATGGTGCTAATGATGTCTGACACTTGCTGTAATAATTTTTTCTGATTTTCTATGTCTATACCAAATGATTTTTTTGTTGGATTATTTTCTACAAATTTTGATTTCGAATTTAACAAGTCAAACCAATTATTTATTAAAAGTGCAAAATCAGAAGCTTCTTTCCAAGGTACTTTCGGTGGCATAAAATCATTTTGTCCACAATACTTTATTGCCTTTGATACAATATTAGAAAAAAGTTGAAAAGCAGGTCTAACCTTTTGTCTCTGAGCACCTTTTAGATCAAAATGAAATTTTGTAAGTTTATATGCTAAACTCAACTCTGCTGTAGATATGTTAAGCAATTGTTCAAAACATGTTTTGCCAATTAAAGTATTGTTAATCCAAAAACCGTGATCTAGTGGGTGATTTCGCAAAAGTTTTATAAAATGCGGCACATCAGCAAACACAAAAATCTTCAAATTATCAGTGCTTGGGTGATAGAAATATGGATTTTTATCGTGACCTATATTCATTTTTGACCAAAGTACCGCATTTCCTGTACCCATATCACTGACTACAGAAACTACTATAAATCCAACAGAATAAAGTTTCTCAATTATGGACTTTAATATATATTTTGTCATGGGTTGATCAAAATTATAAAATACAGGTTGCTTCCATTGTCCAATAAGACTTCGTACCATTACCACTTGACAATTTTTATGAGGTCCTATTACTTTTTCTTCCTTCTTCTCGATATCTACTCTGTTAGATATATATATGTATATATATATCCAAACATACAACAAACAACGACTTATTAAAAATCACGAAACAGATTTCAAAACACTGAAAATACTATCTCACACTATCTCACAACAGCTCGATGCATCGACGTGACGTAACTGCGCGTCAAAGACACGTTTTTATTCCAAACATAGCATACCGGTATAAGTGTATCGTGATTAAAACATTATTCTGTTAAAGTGCTTTCTATATTGAAATAAATATTCTTAAATTCCAATAACATTGAATTTTTTTTAATTTCATTTTTATAAATTCTTTCAAAAGTATTTTTGTATCTCAATATCGCCGTTTCATTTACAACTGTATTTGATTTAAAAATTGTAAATTAGTAAATCCACAATTTGATAAATTAAAAATAAAAACACTTAACCTAACCAACATTAAATAACGTAGGATGTGGTAGGATTTAGGATTTGCATCGATATGACGTCACGGAAGATGCGCGTCGGCATACCGGTATAAGTGTATCGTGGTATATATTTTGTCTCGTTTTGTACATTTTGGGTTTCAAATTTTTTCTACAGAAATATGAAAGACATTTTAGAACAAGCAATATTAGTTGAAGCAAACGACGAAGTTATAGAAGATTTAATACTAAATCATATTTTAAATGATAACATACAAAATGTACATTCGGTATTCAATTTGGATAGCTTAGAGCCTGAGCAAGCCAAATAATATTTTCGGTTTGAAAAACAAAACATTCCAGAGAGTTGACTCCTCGCACTTCTTTTACTAGTAAAAGGTCATCAGTTCTTGTAGAATGCAGCCTTTTTGTCGTTTTCACTACTTCCGTGTTCATAATTGATAAATATAATGAAATATAATAAAATGTTTTATTTGTCTCGCAGATGCTTAACCAAGAAAACAGAAAACATGTGTTAATCAATGCACAATGCATAGTGATAAAATTACAGAACATGAACTCGAGTCCCGAGTCTTGACGAATTGGTGCGATTCGCTGCTAACGTTACCGCCGTTACCGTATATCAAACCCGCATTTCGACGTACGGTAACGGAACCCGTAAACGTTAAAATCATTTACGTTATTCACATTTCATATTGCGCATGCTCCGCTGTCAAAATAACGTTACCGTATTCTCACTCTTTAGAGAGTTATCAAGTGAAAGAGTGAGAATACGGTAACGTTATTTTGACAGCGGAGCATGCGCAGTATGAAATGTGAATAACGTAAATGATTTTAACGTTTACGGGCTCCGTTACCGTACGTCGAATAGCGGGTTTGATATACGGTAACGTTAGCAGCGAATCGCACCAATTCGTCAAGACTCGGGACACATGTTTTCTGTTTTCTTGGTTAAGCATCTGCGAGACAAATAAAACCTTTTATTATATTTCATTATATTTATCAATTATGAACACGGAAATAGTGAAAACGATAAAAAGGCTGCATTTTACAAGCACTGATGACCTTTTACTAGTAAAAGAAGTGCGAGGAGAACTTCGTCATTTGCTTCAACTAATATTGCTTGTTTTAAAATGTCTTTCATATTTCTGTAGAAAAAATTTGAAACCCAAAAATGTACAAAACCAGACAAAATATATACTTTGGGTGAAAGAAAACAAAACAAAAATATTTATTTTGCTGTCACATACGACATTTGACTGACAACTGCCAACTATTAACGTGAAGCACACATTCGACGATTTGATAACTCTAAAATTACATATACCTTAAAACTTTATACCGTAAAAAATAGCGTTTACGTGTCAAAATAACGTAAGGATAAAATTTTACTTGATAACTATCTATGGTTGCGTTTACCGAAAGCACAATGCTGAATATAGCCGCAAATGTCACAAATATTTCGATTTGGCAGTGTTGGCATCAGTGTTACAATGGTCTTACATATCTCTGGTTGGCATCACGGTTCCTAGACTTACTACGGTTGCCTCTTCCGCCTAACCAATGAACATTAAGCCGGATTGTACTGTGACGTAATTTGAATCTTAACATTCAGCCCTGTGATTGGATGGATGTATCAAAACAAAAATGTTTTATAAATAAAGTAGGTTGATTTCATGTAATCAAATGAACTATTTTACAATAAAGCCAAGTTAAAGTTATTTATTTATGTTAATATACAAAAAAATACTTACATGTCAAAAAATAGTATAAAATAAAAATTAACATATTAAAAACATAAGGTATAATAATGCATATAAGGCAAATATGTTAAGGCAAACATTACACAGAATATTATATTCTGGGTTCCCAGGTATACACAAAATAGGATTCATCATCATCAATACACAAGCTAGTTCGAAACATTAAAGTTAAAATTTAGGAATTCATTACTTGAAAACTGCTTCTCCTGCAACCAATGGACTCTTTGCTTCACCACAATACTCAAAGATATCATTCAAGTTAATTTCCATAATTCATTACTTGAAAACTGCTTCTCCTGCAACCAATGGACTCTTTGCTTCACCACAATACTCAAAGATATCATTAAAGTTAATTTCCATTATTAAATGATACAAATAACTCGTCTTAAACCAAACTAAACATGGAAAAGCAATGGTAAATATTCGAATGTTATGTTTGTTTTTGTTTATACCATTTATATCGGCCATGACACTGCAATCGACCTGGACGACCTGCCCTCTACATTCAGTTTCAATCGCGAATAAATGGGTTTTGTATTCTTGTGTACTCCTGTGACGTAACTCAAGCATCCCCACCCTAGTCGGAAGAGGCAACCGTAGTAGGTCTACGAACCGTGGGTTGGCATGTATATGTTGTATGCTTCAAATATTCGCGATAGCCAATTCCGACAGGGGGCGCTGAAGATTTTAAAGATGGACGATAACTTCGGGTAAACAAATCATTTGGTCATTTGATCTCTAAGGTATAAACCGTTTAATATAAATCATTTACAAGTGTGTTTTGCCAAAGTAAAAGTTGCAGTACGTTCTTCAAAGTTTATTTGTTTGTAATTCGAGTTTATACATAAGGTAATTGACTCCCAAACCTGAATAAAAATAAAATTAAATGTTTGTTTTTCTACAGTATGTCTGAAACACGGAAAGTAAAATTTACATTATCTTAATTATTTATACTTCATCTAATTTAGATAACGACTTACGTCATGATCTACGTCAGAGATCAAAGTTGACATAGTTGCCAAAGTATAAAAAAATCTTGACTCCATTTTAAATCAAATAGATCACATAATTATTGCAAAAGTATTACCATCTCTTTACAATGACTATTTAAATTCTTACGTGACATTTTCGAAATAAAACACTAATTTTGTTCTAGAAAGCACAGATTTTATTAAATAGGTAAAAATAGGTAAAACAAGAGATATTCACTTTAAAATTCAAAATAATAAAGTACAAAAAGTGTCAACACCGCAACTGTCAAATAAGTGTTACCAATTTATGCCAAAATTTTACCTTCGTTCGATTACAGTTACAGTGTGTTCCGAACAAATGTTCTTGATAAAAACGCTTTATAATGCATTTATACAAATTAAATGAAACATATTATTGTGTATTTCTTTAAGTTAACATTAATAGAAATTTTTAAATATTATTTCTACGCGTATATAATAAAATATGTCTAGTGGCTGTAATGCCAGTGTACTCGGTAAAGTGATTCTAAAAAAGAACACACCTACCGCATAAATATTTCCTGTTGGTATCATGTGACGTCACAGGCTATGACGCCGATGACGTGCATGGTTATATAAATTAGATGAAGTGTATATGGTTGTAAGATCGGCAGAGATCTTTAGTCATATATTAAATATATATAAGTAGAGATCTTTAGTTGAGGGTGAGGCAGGTTTTGGAGCTGGCCACGTAATATTTTTACGTTTTCTACTAATAACTTCATGAGACTGTTGGGGCAATTTAGCTGATGGAACAGCATTTTTCTTCAGTCGTCTTAATTTAGTTTCAGATGTTATTATAAAGTAAATTAAGTATAATTATATTAAAATATAAATAATATTTTAATTAACACTTGGAAAGTAATCGTTGTCAGTAAAATGTAAACTGCACACAGTCAGGTACTTGGTTATATGATTGCCAATTCAAAAAATGCATTGCCAAACTTTTCTCATATTCTCGTCCAGCGTAAACTTATGTATGGAATTTTTTTATGAATTATAATAGGAAAACATTGAGGAACACTGCAATAGTTTTTTAAAGTCGAAGTCATTGTTAATTACAATATAAACCGGTCGCTAATATGTTTACAAAATAATGATAATTTCAATGTTTTCCCGAAGTGGATGCTATTGAAATCTACCACCAGGCGTCGCCCACTTTATGCCCACTTTGCGGTTCCTCGCCAATAAGGAAAGACAGCTTTTAAAAAGTACATTTAGATAATACCACAGAATAATGTTGTTTATTATTCTGTGATAATACTATTTTATGAATTCTGCAATTTTTAATTTATATGAAACAATAACGAGTAAATATTTGTTTTTTTCGAGATTAATTATTGTAAACATCTGTTGCAATCTGGCAACTGCTGACTTGACGATTGCCAAATTTATTCCCTATTCTATCAAAGGGCAATTCAAAAAAAATTCTAATAATTAATTGCAATTACTCTCCAAAGAAACAAATATTTACTCATTCTTGTTTTATGTAAATCAAAAATTGCAGAATTCATAACTTAATATATTCAAAATGTACTTTTTTAAAGCTTTATCACTTTATATTTGGACGTATAATTTATGCAGAGATATGTAAGAGAGCTCTCTTACATATCTCTGAATTTATGCGTCTATGGCATATACATTACAAAAACATGTCAACACTTCTAAACCGACATTTTTTGTTCCATGTTTAACATTTGCGGCTATCATCAGCTTGTGCTGGTTTGGAGTTCGAGCTTGGAGCATATTCAAAGAATATAGACGCTATAAGGATTCCCCAAACCGACGCGAAACTTTCGCAGCCGCAACCTACGCAGAATCGCGGCGAATCGTAAAGGATTATACCAAGATACACCCAAGTGTCCCATACCCAGATATTGCTTTTGGAGCTACCTGTTTTTTTTTTCAATTTCGGCAAGTGCCAATACTTGCAGAGCTTCTTTATGATAATTTGTTCTCATTTGTATGGCGAACAATCGCGTCGGGTTTTGCGCCAATGTTCTTCTCCTCCTCTTTTTTAAGGAGCGCCTAAGGACTTCGCAGATCGTGCCGTGACGTCACCAATCAGTTTCTAAACTTAAATTATTGATGTCACCACACACACGTGATTTTGGTAAAGTATACCGTATAACCCATGATACTATGACTATAAGATAAGATATTGCGCATGTTTTTGTGACGTCATTGGAGAGTTGCACGTTCGAAATGTCAGTTTTTTGTATATATCAATAAATAAACTTTAATAAATAGTTTGGAGATATCCTTATGTGTACGATTATTGTAATTATTAAACCTCTTAACTTATTTTCGTCTAGTAATTTCATCACAGAATGCATACAAATCCCATTTAACTTTAACAAGATTTCAAATTCTACTCTCGAATGACGCCATGCGCGAACCCGACCGATTTTGAGCTACGGGAAGATCCTATCTTGTTATTCATAGTATCATGGTATAACGCCTACGAAATTATTTTTTGACGGTCACAATTCGTTGGTATTTTAATTGTAGATTTCTTTCTTCAAAAATAAAAGAAAATGAGAGTGTTTTGTGTTGAGTGTAATAAGGTGTTTCAGACCCAATCAAGTCTAAATCTTTTATTAACAACTGTTTACAATATATTTACTGATCACTGTTGGTTTACTTAATCTAAACCTGTTAAAAACTCTTCATTACACCAATTACAATTGTCGATCCTCTCTCAAATATTATAACACAGAATATTAACCAAAAATTGTTTATTATTCTGTGATTATACCTTATAGTTATATAAGTTATAACTAAAGCTGGATTTTCACAGATCCGATATCCGATAACACGAAATAACGAAATTTTTTCGTACGAATATACACTTCATCTAATTTATATACCGATGCACGTCATCGGCGTCATAGCCTGTGACGTCACATGATACCAACAAAATATTTAGGGTGTAGGTGTGTTCTTTTTTAGAATCACTTTACCGAGTACACTGACATTACAGCCACTAGACATATTTTATTATATACCCATAGAAATCATATTTTAAAATTTCTATTAATGTTAACTTGAAGAATTACACAATAATATGTTTCATTTAATTTGTATAAATGCATTATAAAGCGTTTTTATCAAGAACATTTGTTCGGAACACACTGTAACTGTAATCGAACGAAGGTAAAATTTTGGCATAAATTGGTAACACTTATTTGACAGTTGCGGTGTTGACACTTTTTGTACTTCATTATTTTGAATTTTAAAGTGAATATCTGTTGTTTTATATTTTTAACTATCTAATAAAATCTGTTCTTTTTAGAACAAAATCAGTGTGTTTTATTTCAAAAATGTCACGTAAGAATTTAAATAGTCGTTGTAAAGAGATGGTAATGCTTTTGCAATAATTATGTAATCTATTTGATTTAAAATGGAGTCAGGATTTTTTTATACTTTGGCAACTATGTCAACTTCGATCTCTGACGTAGATAATGACGTAAGTCGTTATCTAAATTAGATGAAGTATATTTGATTGTTGTATCCGAAATTTTTTGACATATATGTCATATATATGTGTGATGACTGATGTGTGAGATTATTGGATGGATTGATATTTATTTCAATGAACTATCAATAAATGTTAGCTGTTTTGTTTGATAAAATATATATTATATTGAGCTACTTTTTCGTCGTTTTTGCCTCACATAGTGTAGAAGACACAAAAGCAACACTTTATTCATTGCATTTTTATATAATAATTAGGTCTTTGTTCCATTTTAAATATATTTCAAATAGTAAACATAAACACTCCACAAAAGTCAGGTTAAAGTTCAAGATAAAATGTCAACAATGTCAAAATTCATCTGATTTTCGTGCAAAAGTTAAAATATTTTTAACTTCTTCCGATGACTTTTAATTTCGTACGAAAATCCCACCTGTCATTTTTCAACCAATGAAATTCGCTGAAATTTATATCGTATCATCGTACCGTCGGATATCGAACCTGTGAAAATCCACTTTTAAGGTCGATTCAGACACATCAGTCCCGTCATCGACACAACCGTCCCAAAACGGTTCTGTTTGGTCACAGAACTATCAACTATCTGACAGCTGGGAAACTGTTTGTCAACTGATGAGTGTGAATGCCGGCAACATATTTGTATATTTTGTATGACAGATCATTCGGTTCGGCGCAATCACTGTGACGAGACATGACTGATGTGTCTGAATTGACCTTTATTCGTACTTTATTTGGCAAATAAATATTTGACATTTTATCATCATTTTATCTATCGGTAAGTTTATTCGGGACTGAAAGGCTACCTTTTTCATCTGCCAGGTAAATACTTAATCGGAGGTGAAGAAACTTCCCTTATCATAGCGACGATGTTATTATATTTAATACAACATGATTGGTGACGTCACTCCATATTCCTATCTGTCAAGTGTGACGTCACGGCACAATATGCGAAGTCCTCATTTTAGGGAGAGCGCCCACCAAAGTGGCGTGGCAGTGGCAAGTAGCAAGTAGCACGCGTCTAGCATATGTAACCAATGAAAACGAATGATTCAGCGCTTACCAAAATGATAGTGACGTCATTCATTATAATAATTTTTTTTCATTGGTTACATTTAAAAAGAAATGCTAGATGCGTGCTACTTCCTACTTGCCAGTCTTGCCACTGCCACGCCAGTTTGGTGGGCGCTCTCACTTAGATGCTCCTTAGAAAGAACTCTGTGGTTAAACCATCGAGCAAAAAGACATTTTGCTCGATGGGTTAAACTGTGTCGCTTCACTCGCTTTGTCGCTTCTCTGCTGTGAGTGCTGTATCTGTCTCTGGTTGAGACTTTAAGGGGCTAGTCTTGAGACAGAGAACTACGAACGAAGGAACGAACACACCGTGTTTGTTTGTGCTCTGGTTGAGATTTGCGGCTATATTCAGCTTGTATAGCAGAGCAGACAGAAGACAGAGTACATGACAGAATTGACAGATGAGAGTACATAACCTGTTTGCTGTTTAGAGTAATAAAAAGTAAAAACAAACTTTTAAGAATTAATACAAATTCTTTTAACGATCATTGATCGAGAATAGAAACGAAAAAGACAGTCAAATGGCACAAGAGGAAGCTTTTGAACAAGTAATTTACCAAAATCAAAATTTATTTTGTATATATTTTCATTTGTTTTAGTTTGAAGAAGATGATGCAGCTGAAACAGCCTTAGCTCTAAGTAGTGCAGGTAGAAAACGACTCTTCAGTAAAGAATTAAGATGCATGATGTATGGTTTTGGAGACGATCAGAATCCTTATACAGAAAGTGTGGATATAATTGAAGACCTAGTTATTGAATTCATAACAGAAATGACTCACAAGTAACTTTTTTATTTAATTACTAAAACAAATTTAAATGCCAACTAGGTAGCTCAGATCTGAATGTATCGATTTTTGATGCTGAATGATGTGGGTCCAATTCTCACGACAAAATAAAAAATATTGTGGACAAGGAATGAAACATAAGAATTCAAATGCCATTTTACATCAGCTTCAAGTAACACATCAACTTCAAGTAATACAGCAACATAAATTAAAGCAAAAGGGCAATAATGAAAACAATGCAATACTTAAAATAAACACAATAAGTGAAGATATCATTGGACAATTTTCACATTTGGTCCCATTGAAGATAGCTTCAAATGGTTTTGACAGAATGAAATATTGGTTTTTCCCAGTGTTGAAATTTACATTACAAATGAAATATACACAATTAAAAGCAATAAGATATTTAAAAACTAATATTTAATGATTACGAAAAAAAGAAAAAGTAAATAGTTTTAAAACATTTTTTAACAGTAAATAGTAAAATGTCAGTATAAATAATAAAATTTAAAAGGCATCTGTTGTAATCTGGCAGCTGGTGGTTTGAGGGTTCTGACTCTATTGCCAAATCTATCCGCTAACCTATCAAGGGGCAGCTGCCAAAAAAAATTTCTAATAATTTATTACAACTAATATTAAACGAAACAAATATTACTTCATTAATATTTTATATAAGGTATACAATTGTAGAATCCATAACATAATATGATTAAAATGTACCTTTTAAAAGCTTTATCTCTTTGTAGTTGAAGCATATAACATGTACATTATAAGAACATGGCAACACTGCCAACGCAATATTTCATTCTATGAAATTTAATTGACAGCTAATTTGATGCTAACTTCAATGGGACCAAATGTGAAAATCGTCGGATATCATGTAAAGTTCAACCATGGTTCTGAAATTATTTGTTTGTGGTATTTAATGAGAATGGGAATATAGTTTATTCTAACAGTTTAATTTTCTGTCTGTTTTTCAATGCGCCTCCAGTAAGTTATTGTTCCATCATTTTTGTGCTCTTCTATTGATCTTCTTCCTATTGGGGAACCATCTCTTGCCATCTTTACTACTCTATTTGTTGTCATTCAGCTTATATGATCTTTCTATTCTACTCTTCTATTTCGTACCTAGTCCTTGATGTTTTCCACCTTGCACCCCTGCTGTTTCTCAAGTGTTTTCATATCTGCTGTTTCTAACATTCTTTTTGTTCTCTCTGTGTTAGGTCATGTTTCTGCTGCATATTTCATTATTGGTATGATGACTGTTTTCTAAATTCTGCTTTTCTTTTCCTTCCCGATATTTTTACTTCTCTGCATTGTTTCATTCAAACAACCTGCAGCTATGCTTACTCTATTCACATCTTCCACTTCTGTTTCAAACTTTCCCTAACTAGAAAGTGTGATGCCTACATATTTAAATTCCATTACTTGTTCTATTATCTGACCTTCCAATTCCAATTTACATATTTATTATTCATACATTTGCTGCTATATAACAATGCATTTATAACAATTATAACATTTGGTCTTTTTGGGGAAATTGATGTGTTAAAGTGGCCTTCTTGAAAGAAAGGACAGTTAAGATTTGATTTCACATATAGTGAGTCTGTATATTCACATATACATATTTCATCCTAGCAGGAATCATCAGAGCGACTGGTGGAGCAGCCCTAAATATGAAAACAAATCTTTTCCATCAAAAGAAGCAACAATAAAATGGCTTCAATTCGAACATTTTAGAAACATCTATTTCTTTGTTCTTTTTAAGAAACATTACTATCTCAGAGTGAAGGAATAATAATTAACCGAAGATATATTAACAACATAAGATATGCAGATGACACCGTGATTATGGCAAGCTCTGCTGAACTCCAATTACTGCTAAACAAAACAAATAGTTTCTGTGAAAAATATGGACTAAAAATGAATATAAAAAAGACCAAATACATGATAATAACAAAGAAAACAAATATATCAACAAACATACATTTGGGAAATGTACCAATAGAAAGGGTTGATAAATACAAATATCTAGGAAACTGGATTTCAGAAAATAATGATCAAACAACCGAAATAAGAGCTAGGATAGAAATAGCAAGAATTGCATTTGTAAAAATGAAAACAATTCTATGCAACACAGATCTTAGATTAGAACTGAGAGTAAGAGCACTGAGATGCTACGTGTTTTCAATACTGCAATATGGACTTGAAAGCTGGACATTGAAGCAAGAACACATAAATAAGTTACAGTCCTTTGAAATGTGGTGTTACAGGAGGATGCTTAGAATAGCATGGACTCAAAAGAAAACTAACACGGAAGTATTGCGAGAAATGGGCAAAGAATGTGAAATAATAAACACAATAAAAATAAGAAAGTTACAATATTTGGGCCATGTAATGAGGGCACAGCGATATGAACTGCTAAGGCTGATAATATAGGGAAAGATAAGAGGAGGAAGGAGTATAGGAAGAAGGAGAATGTCATGGTTGAAGAATTTAAGGGACTAGTTTAAATGCAGTTCTATAGAACTCTTTAGAGCAGCAGTAGATAAAGTAAAGATAGTGATGATGATATCCAACCTCCGATTGTGAGACGGCACATAAAGAAGAAGAAGAAGCAACATCTGATAATACATATCGAAAGTAGAAATCCATAGATTTCTATTGACAAAACCAAAATTCAGATTTTTGCTTTAATCTGTGCCTTTTATAGATGATGCTAAAAGATGTAATAGAGATATGGAGAATTTAAAAGTTGCATCCCAAAACATATCTCCTCATCTAAGCAAAACTCTTTTGCGAATTGGTTTCTTGTACTCATAAATAGTATGCTTTTGCACATGTCTTGCTGCATATAAGTTTAACTGAGCTATGCTGTTTTTTAATATGTGTCTTAATTGCCTATGCATATTTTGATATATTCTGAAATTAAATTGTCAAAAAATGCTCTTTCTTACGAATAATATAGAAATATTAAATAATTTCTTTTTCCGGAGGGACCGCAGACGTTCGGATACAATTAGCGTCTCTTAGCAAAGACAATCATCATAGTTGTTGAGGCATTAACTCAATAAATAAAAAAAAAAATCTTTTTGTATACTACAGATGAAATATTTGTTAGGAGATTGGCTCTTCCGACATTCAGCTTTCTGATGACATATTCAAGGGCCAGATTGAACAGTGTTGGAGCTAGTCCATCACCTTGTTTCAGCCCTTGAACTATTTTGAAGCTGTCAGTTAATTCGTACTGTATGCGTACAGTTGCTATTGTGGAGTCCATCGTTGCTTTTACTAGTCGGATATATTTCGAGGGAATATTGAAGCTTTCCATGATGTTATATAACCGGCTTCTATTTATGGAGTCATAGGCCTGTTTGAAGTCGACAAATATATTGTGAACATCAATATCGTGTTCCCAAGCTTTATTCCTAGTCCAGCTCGCCGCATATGCGGATGACATTAACCTCATGTCCCGCAGAGTGGATGATGCAGCAGAAACATATTCGCAGCTGAAAAAAACGGCCAAGGAGATTGGACTTGAAATAAATACACAGAAGACAAAAATACTAACACAGACGCGGACAAAGCGAACAAGAAATCAAATCAAAGTAGAGGATGACATTGAAACAGTGAAGAGTTTTACTTATCTGGGAGTCGAAATGAATACGGAGGGAACAGAAGAGGCCGAAATTCAGAAGAGAATAATGAAGGGAAATAAAGCCTATTTTTCCCTGATTAACATATTCCTCTCCAAGACGGTACATCGAAAATCGAAACTTAAGGTCTGTAAAACTATCATCAGACCGATAGTATGCTATGGATGCGAGACATGGGTTTTGACAGAAAGCACTAAACGAAGATTAGAGGTTTTCGAGAGAAAAATCCTAAGGAAGATCTTTGGACCCATCTGTTATACCAACTGTTCAAAGAAGCACCTATTGCAGAGTTCGCTAGAGTACAAAGGCTTCGATGGGCTGGTCATGTGGTACGGATGGATGCCGACAGATTGCCGAGAAAGGCCTTGGATGGTAAAATGCAGGGCAGAAGACCAAAGGGAAGACCACGTAATAGATGGGAGAACGAAGTAACAGCAGATGCGCACAACTTATTGAACGTCAGGGCTTGGAGACGAGTGGCGCGGGATCGCCTTTGTTGGAGGCAGAAGTTACAGGAGGCCAAGGCTCAATTTGGGCTGTAGCGCCATTGGAAGAAGAAGAAGAAGAAGATGAAATATTAAACTACAGGCATATGATAGAAATAACAAATGTGTATAAACTAGCTATACTAGATACTTACCCAAGAAAAAATTAAATTTATTAAAAAAATGTGAACAGTCCCTTTGTTGCTACAAATCACACATTGGTGTAAATTATGTCTGGGTAATTTTTCTAAGGAAACTTTTTTGTGGGAAGATGGTGCTGACACTACTTTTTAAAACCACGTTTTTCAAATATTTCAGTGTTCTTTGCTCATCCAAGTAGAAAACAACATTTTGTCAGATTTGTCAATGCCTCCCATATATTTGTTATAATGATGAATTATGCTAGGTTTCATCTTTTTTTATTCAAAATTCCCTCTCTTTTTCTTAATGGTTAAATTACTAGTGTCCACATTTGGTGGAATCAATATCACTGGTTTTGGTTTGGATTTTTTGTCCCTAAAAGAACACATCAATATATTTTCAATTCCAAGATATTTGGCTTCTACATTTGCATTCTTAGCTTCTGTCGGATTGTTTTTTGTATTGTGACATATTGTTCCAGTAAGTTAAGTGTTTTGCTGTAAAAGAGCTTTGGCTAAGTGCAAGCTTGTGTAGAAATTATTAGTGAATAAATGATAGCCTTTGTTTAGATAATTTCCTATTGATAGCAATTTCTGCACTACTAGAACCATCTAGTACTACTAGAAGTCATCTGAATGCTTATCCAAAACCATGTTTTTCGACTAGTACTATATCATCCGAATGCATTACTTCTTTGTAGCAGAAAAAACCTAAGTAATATTTAGTAAGTGATTCACACAACATACAGAATTTTATCCCCCATTTATGCTGTTTTTTATTTGGGAGTTACTGTCTTAATGAAAAATGGCATTGAGTATCAACCAACCAATTTTCAATAGATAATTGCTGGTTTGGTACATAGTGCTGTCATAATGCATCCTTTGCATGCTTGACAAGCATGTCAAAACTGGCTCACAGGTCATATTTTGGATAGTCTAGTTCAAACTATACAAGGCCTGAAAATAGATACAAATGTCCCATAGAATCTCAAAACATGAAATAACAAATTTTATGCAGGTAGAATTAGCAGTCGATGTTCAAATAGAGAAGGTTATGAAGCTGGGAGAAAAAGTCTGTCTGGTTGAGCTTGAAAAGGAAGAAGACAAAAGAAAAATTATGCGAAACAAAAGCAAATTAAGAAACCGAAGAGAAAGTCTAGTTTATATCAATGATGACCTGTCAAAGAAGGACAAAATTGCACAGAAATATGTCAGACAGAAAGCGCAAGAACTGAGAAAAGAAGGGAGAAAAGTGAAAGTAGGATATAAGAAAATATATTCCGATCAGGAAATATGGCGCTGGGATGGCATGAACCAAAAGTTGGTTAGAGACCAAAGCAAAAAACTAAGCACCAGCATGAAAAGGAAAGAAATGATGACGAACAATGCAAAGAAAAGGATTACAAACTATGAAAACGAAACAAAACAAGACAGTAATACAAAGGTAAAGCCGAAGAATGACAAGATTGAATGACAAGATGACAAGGTAAAGCTGCATGTAATGTCAGAGGAACCTTTTATGAAGATGCGCTAAAAGAACTATAATGAATGAGGCAAGGAAGTATAAAATCGATTTCATGGCTCTTCAAGAGACAAAACAATTAGGATCGGAAATAACTGATATATAAGATATGGTCCTCTTCAAAAGTGGAGGTAAAGATAGAATGCTTGGAACTGGTTTTTTAGTAGCTGAATGTATCAAGGACAAAGTGATAGCTTTTAATCCTATCTCTGATAGGATGTGTTCAATATAAATTAAAAGTAAGAAAAGGAATTGGAGTATAATCAATATTCATGCATCTTCAGAAGACAAGGACGACAAAATAAACGATCTTTACTATGAACAGCTAAATGATGAATACGAGCGCCTACCTAAATGTGATGTAAAAATAATAATGGGTGATTGTAATGCTAAAGTGGGAAAAGAACCTCTGTACACTGTAGTAACTGGTAACTACAGTAAACACGAAGTAACAAACGATAATAGTCAATGACTTATTGGATTTGCCATCGAGAAAAACATGGTGGTGAGAAGCACACAACTAAAACGAAAAGAGATATACAAAGGTACGTGGGTCTCCCCAGATGGAAGGACGGTGAATCAAATAGATGTTATTATGATTGAAAGTAAATATATGAATATCGTTCAGAAGGTAAGAAGTATGAGAGGAGCTGAAATCGACTCGGACCATTACCTCGTTAAAGTCACATGTGGGAGGAGGCTGGAAGAAAAAGAGAAATCGAACAATAAAATGAAGAGAAAGTACAATATTGAAAAACTTAAGGAAGTAGAAATAAAAAATAATATGAAGAAGAAATAAATAAAATTCTACAACAATGTGACCAACATTTACAGACAGATCAAGTCTGGGAACGAATTAAATCTGCTGTAGGAGAAGCTAGCGAGAAAATAGTTAAGTGCGACTCCAAGAGAAGTACAAACAAAGATTGGTTTGATGAAGAGTGTCAGGTGATAGCAAAGTAAAAGAAGAAGATTAGACAACAAATATTAACAGATAATAGAAAATGTAAAAAACAAGAATATAGAATAATTCGAGGAAGCTTGAAAGCTCTGTGCGGAAGGAAAAAAAATACCACAATGAGTTGAAATTAAAAGAGACAGAAGAAAAGTTTAAAGACAAAGAGGTGAGGTCGTTCTATCAAGAAGTTAAAAAGATTGGAAAATGTTACCAAAGCCACTGTAGTTATATGAAAGGTAAAGACGGAAATTTAATTAGCGATCCGGCAGAAATAATGACGGAATGGAAAAAATATTTTGAAGAATTATTAAATGGTGAGGTGGAGCACGAAGCAGTAGACAACTGGATGATTGGAGAAGATGCGATAGTTAAAAGGCAGCCTACAGAGGAGGAGGTGGTGACAGCAATACAAGAAATGAAAAATAACAGAAGTCCTGGTAAAAATGACATATGCGTAGAAATGATAGATACAAAGAAAAATATATCAGCTATTAGTGCAAGTATGGGAAAAGGAAATAATGCCATCGGAGTGGTATGAGGACAAACTGAAGTGTGATAACTATAGAGGTATAGCCTTACTAGACACAGTTTACAAAATCTTGGCAAGAATATTGAGAAATAAACTAAATTGCTATATGAAAAGAATCCTACATGAGTATCAGGTTGGCTTTAGAAAGGACAGATCTACTGTAGAACAAATCTTCTCATTAAAGGAGATACAAACCACTTGTTATGAAGGTAAAGTTCCCCTGCATGTTTTGTTTGTGGATTTTAGACAAGCATATGATAGAGTCGATAGAGTCAAAATGTATCGAGCAATGGAACATTTGGGTATACCAAAGAAACTGATCCGGCTAGTTAAAATGACACTAAATAACTCTACGTGTGAAATTGCTTGGCAGGGTTACATATCAAATCAATTGACGATTGCAAGAGGCTTGAGACAGGAGATCCTTTATCCACTACATTATTCAACTTATACTTATTCAACATATTTGTTATTAAAAATAAAAATTGTAAAATGTGATTTACGATAAAATTAAATAAAGCTTTACAGTTACTGTTTTTTAGAACTCATAAAAAGTATTCCTGCTCTTTTTATGCCAGATTATTAGTCAGTTCTTTGGATTCTATATTACTATGTATACTTAATTTAATGTTTGTTTATCTTTTTCCAATGTGTTTATTTTTTTATTTTAATATGTAAAATGCTTTTAGAGCTATGGAAATTGGAAGGACTGGTCGGGTACAAGTAGAAGACATTGTATTTTTAGTTCGTAAAGACCCTAGGAAATATGCAAGGGTGAAAGATTTACTAACTATGAACGAAGAGCTCAAGAGAGCAAGAAAGGCTTTTGATGAAATTAAGTTTGCAGGTAATGCCAAAACATAAGGATGTGCATTTGGTTCATGCATGGAATTTTTTATTTTTATACTTTACATAATATCTTACTTGCTATCACATTCTATATAACATACCTATTTAATCCTTTCAAGCCAAATGATACTATTAATATTATATACTTAATTTATTAATATTTTTCAATCGAAATTGTTTTGAAGCTATTCTCTTGTGACATCTTAATGCAATTTACTATTTTTGTAGGGAATATGCCACAATTTTACTTTAAGATGTACCTTAATATTGATCTGAAGCTATTTTCTTGTGGCATCTTAATGCAATTTACTATTTTTAATTTTGACGTTTTGATTTCCACGTCAGAAATATTACTAATAATGTTTCATATCACAGAATACACCGCCAATCCAAATTTCTGTGAGAATCCGCCATGTTCTAAATAGTTTATCTGTCGACCTATAAAAACTGAAGTTTGTTTCTTAGTTTCGTGTGTGTTGTCTAATAGCAAAAAAAGAATAATACTGTTAATCATATACATATTTTAATACCAAAAAAAGTTTAATATAATAGTAAACAAAGAATAATACTGTTTACGTGTTCTGTATATACATACTCATATTTTAATACCTTAAAAAATCGATAAAAAGTAATAGAAATCGACTGATTTTCATCTCTATTTTGAAATTAACTCTCAAATTCAATCGCTTTTTATCGGTTTTTTAACGTACCAAAATACTTTTAGTACGTTAATTTGTTTGTTTAAAAAACAAATCGATATTTTTGACTTAAGACCTTTTTACTTATCAGTACAGAATTGATCTATCTATATAAGGATTTTTACAGCCAACTCTCCAGTCCTTTCTGTTCTTAAATCTATAAATTCTCTTCTTTGTATTTCTGGTAATCTGTCTATCCCACAGTACCCCGTTAATTTGTTTAATACATGTTCTTGTCTGTGCTAATCTGCTGGTTATCTCTTGCTCGGTGGTTCCATTTTTTGAAAGTATGAATCCTAAATATTCGAATTTTTCAGTGCCGTTAATTTCCCTACCATCGTCCAATTCCAAGTTTCTCACTGGTTCTTGCTCTGTTGTTAAATATTCGGTCTTTCCTAGGTTTATTTCCAGTTCTAGGTCCAGTTTTTGTGTATTCCTTTTCTAATTTTCGGAGCATATAGCACAGCTTTTTCATCTTGAGCCGTTACCACTTGGTCCTCTGCAAAGCTTAATGTGTACAAGAAGTTGTCCCGGATTGGTAGTCCCATCTCTTCACATTTCCTTTTCCATGGTTTTAATATTTGTTCAAGGAATATCTTGAACAGTGTCGGAGATGTAGAGCGTCTCTGCAATAAGCCTTTTGTGGTCTTAAATTCTTTGGAGTATTTATTGCCGGTTTTAACTCTTACCTTGTTGTAAAGGAACGTTGTAACAGAATTGATATATGGGTTATATTAAATTTTACAGAAAAAATACAATTCATACAAAACAGATATACTTAAAAAACATTAGTTGTAATATTTACTTTGTTTCTCAGTGTAACTATAACTTTACTACTGTTTTGAACGACTTCCTCATTACTTACCTTAGTGTTCTAAGTAGTTTAACTGTCATTCTCTCTCCGAAATCTCCTACGAATATCAAAGGTACCGACAAAGCTTTCGCTTCTTGTTGAGTGGTGTATGATGTGTTCATATTTTCAGAAGGATTTCCAAAGTGGAAATTGAAATGTCAAAATAAACTTATTTTAAAGTAGACTTATTCTCGATAGCGAAAAGAGAAGAGTATTTTGAAGGTTAAACATGTGCAATACAATTGAATTGGTGATTATTGAAAGGAACTAACTCCACACAACTAAAATGTTGGGAAATTAAAAAAAAAACTGTTTATAAACTACACTAGTAATTTTAGAAAAACGACGTTATGGTAGATTGAAAGCAACTATGCTGCAGTACTTTTAACAATAATCCCAGTAGGTTATTTGTTTTTAAACAAGTTTTATTTGAAAAAAATTTCGTTGGAATTAGTTCCTTCTAAAACTAATTGCTTGTATGTAAAAATAAATGAAACAAATTATTAGTTTCAAGTCAGATTTATTAATACTAAATTATTACATTGTCATTATTTAAACTAATCGTTTTCTTCCATAGTAGTAGGCCACGTAAGGTAAGCTTCATAAAAGTGCTTAAATTTTTCATTTTCTTCGGGAATATAAACTAATAATTTTCTGACAGCGTCAACTTTATGTTTATTGATTGGCACTTTTCCCTCAGGGTAAGCAATACACAAAGCATCAAATAGGTTTAATGGCCTCGGTCTAATTCCTGGTTGTTTTAAATTAAATGTGTGCTTAAATAAGCCCCCTATAAACTCTGATGTCTGCAAGTGATCATTTTGTAAATACTTGAACTCCATGAACGAGGTTGGTGCAAAAGTTTGCTTTTGTTGAAGGGGAACGTTCCTGCCATACGATTCCAGATATAACACCGTTTTTTTGTACAGCGTTGGCCACCATTTATTAAAGTCCTTGATATCTTCCGTACGAATAACTTTTACTGTTATGTTTGATTTTGCGTTGGCGATTAACTCAACATACTCCATAGGATGATAAATGCGATCTGCTTTCTTTATACTTCTTTTAAATAGGCCGAATGTCCTATCGCAGTCTAGAAATGAATGGCCTCTTATGGGGAATCTGTGGATAATATTTCCAAAGCTTTCTGTCTCAACTAGATCCAAGCAAAAACGGACGAAAGTATGATTTTTATTCTGACTAGGACAGGAGTCAGAAAACAAATACAACGTTTTAGCCGTTTCTGGTACACACTCTCTAATGTAGTCCATGAGAAAGCTGCATACTTCGTTTGCATCTTTCAAATTTGTGATACAAAAAGCATATACCCATATCTGTTTCATATAAAAGATTTCTTGCGCTGGGATATGCGGCAGTGGCAAGATTTGCATAAAGTCAAATACAAGACCACACGTTGTTTCATCGGACTGCAAAGTTCTCGCTTTTAGTTGATTATAAAATTTCTTACTTCGCCTTTTATGTACTTGAAGTTCAGCTTCTACTGTTAGCTTTACAGACCGAGATAAGTGGGGATTCTTTAACTTTGTTTCCATTGCTTCACACGATGAACAAACATCAATTTGAGGCCGACCAAATCGCAGGTTAAAGTTTTCATTAAAATATTTTAAATAAAATTCATATTTGACCGTTGTCTTTGGATATTTTGATTTATAAAGTTTGTACATTATTTTTACATTGAGTCTTGCATCCAAATATGTAATATGGCCTTGCCCATAATGGCTGCTTTTAGCATAATTCCGCAGAGCCTGCATGAGATTTGATATTATAACCTCTTTTGTCTTTTAGAGTTATTCCTTGAGAAAGTAATGTTGCAATACGATAAACACGTTTTTGGCTAACAACGTGCAAATTCATAAATGCTTTACGGCATACTGCCACCCGATCATTATTTCGAATGCAAAAAATTTAAAACTAGCAGTGCGTTTCTCTACGTTCCCTCTTCTGCGTCTAATCGGGAAACATTCCATAAGCCGTTGTAAATGAAGGTCCTGTTCATTTTTAGAATTCAGATTGTGGAAGGTATTTAATAAATCAATTTGTTGATCCATTGTAAACTTTTTGTAACAATCCATTTTACAGCTGAAAATAATAAGAATTACAACCACCGAAAACGACATAAAATGGTTGTATAGCCTTACCTGCATATAGGCGACACGATTGTCTTTTTTGGAACTATATTTCCTTTTGCAGTTTTATATGCTTCTCCTTTTAATTTATTCACCTTCCTGACATTAGACTTCCAGCTCTCTGGCTGGCGCATACGTTTTTTTCCATTTTGAACATTAGTTTCATCCTCAATGTATTCATCATTTCACAAAATAATACAGAATATACACTACACTTTGGTTAACAGCCTACTAGAACAGACTGCGAAAACAAGCGCAAAAACAGTAAAACTCACTCAGGTATGTGACTGCAATGCCAAGTCGGGCGTGCGCCATTGACAACGGTCGAAAGTTGAGTCGTGAACGGAACTAACTCCGGGATTGAGATCCCCACTTACGACCCCATTCACGACCCAACCATATTTATCGGTTACAAAATCTAAGCCCACTCTTAATGGAAGTAGGTTCCTTTCTTTACCAGTCGATCGGCAATACCGAAAAATACCGCTTCACGTGTAAAAGTCAAAATTATACATTTTTGGAGTTCGTTCCTTTTAATAATCACCGATTCAATTCTAGTGTGTGATTATTGCAATAAATCAGTATTAATAGCTGTACTATGCAGTGCTTGCAAGAAAAGTGCTACCAATAAAAGCTGTGCTGAAACGGCATGCCAAATAGCTAATAATGTTATAGACATACAAAACAAGCTATACTGATCGTTGCAATACCAGCCCGTTCCCCCAATGTGACAGAGAAAACTGACGCAAAGAAGTTCCTTGCATCTCTGTCTAATGGACCGGGTTTATCGACGACGTGACCTTCTTATTGGTCAATTAGGTTATTCAAAAATTTGATTTAACCTTACCAAGCCAACATACTTATCTACGAAGTATGAGTTCCTGTAATTCGGAATTTTCCAATTGGTTTTTGAAAAGTTAATTGCAAAGGTGTTGCTTTTATAAGCTACTTTAATGAGGTATCCAAACAGTCGAATCCTACCTCACACAATTTTCGCTGGAAAATGCAATGCTAAGACATACAGCTAGGGGATGAAATGTCGTCCTTGCAGTGGGTGAGACATCCGTTCATATTACCAATGATTCCATTAGTGGTTCTCAAAGGCATGTCCTCGCTTGTTGTTTATCATTGATTTGTTATTATTTTTAGAAATTGTTCAATCACACTAAAAACAGTAAATATCATTCTCACCATAACCGCTTGTTATGTCTGTAGACTTGTTAGTACTATGGGCAGTATTTTCTGTACATTATTGCCGAAAGAAAGTTTACTTTTTACATGATCTCGAGAAATATTTCAACGATGTGATTACAAGATTTAAAAGCATGTTCATATCGTAGATTAAATCAACAGTTTCTTTAATGTCAATTTATAAAAAATAACATTATAAATTCTTAGCGGCATAAAGTGAAACAATTTATTCTAAAAAATATCAATTTTATAATTTTCATTAAAACTGTTTTAAATTAAATTTTCAAAAAATTGAATGCTTTGAAAGGACTGAATGATTTTTTTATGTAATTCGTCTAAATTTCCGACACGTTCATGCTCATGTCAGTAAATTTGTTGCTTCCCATAACCCCATACGAAAAAGTCGAAAGGTGCAAGATCAGGAGAGCGAGCTGACATTTTATGGTATCTTTTGTACTAATAACTGTATCTGGAAACGTAATGTTTAAAAAATATAACACTTCCCGTGCATTATGAGCTGGACAGCCGTCTTGATGTAACCAAAATTTATCCATATTAATAGGTAATGCTCGAACTGGTGGAATTACGTGATTTCTCAGGAGATATAGATATTTCCGACGACGTCTTGATTTCAGCTAGACTATAATACGGCAGTTCCCGTTTTTCATTAATTGCATGAGCTGGTTGATGTTAATCTGCATCACTATGCGTGTATTTTCTATGATTCTTGACACAACCAGTTTTTTCAAATTTAAAAATAATGTGAATTGTAGATTTTGTTGGTACAGGGTCTTCGAAAGAAAACGAAAACCTACCGATTATATCGTCGGTATTAATTCCAGAATAATGCCATTTTATAATTTTAATTTTATGTTCAGCTATAAAGGTTATCATTTTCCTAACTTGAAATAAATATCAATTTATTCCGTTTTTTTGCGAATAAAACCAGAATTATGACCAATGAAAAAGTAAACGTACATTTGACATTTCCGTTATCATAACTGAATGCCACTTTGACAAAACTAGAATTCAATCTAATGGGTGTTAAAAACAAGCTCGTATGTCGGTACTAATTTCATACTATATTCGGTCTCTCGGAAGGCTGAAGGCTTGTTGATACTCAATAGACCCTTAAGACATTTTAAAAATTAAATTTATTTCTATCAAATAAATAATTGTTATGTTTGTAAACATATAAAATGGTCTGTGGGCGTCAGGGTGCACAAGAGCATAGGCTTTGGTACTCACACTATCCTTAAACTTTCTGTCTTAATTAATACTCGTTTATCAGTCATCTTGAAAGGACTAACAGTGCTATAAGCTAAATATAGAAGTGGTAGTAAGTACAATAGTCCTTGTTTTTATAGTTCTTGTTTTTATAGTATGTAATATGTTAATTTAAGTTTTGTCAGTGTTAATTCAATTTTATGCTGTTTATTTTTATTTTGTAAACTCCTATTTTGAGCTTGTGTAATAAATTTATTGGTTTTGTGTTTATTTTGGTAGTTCTTTACCCAAAACTTAAAATATAATATACACATATGGTGTTTTTGGATAATTTTTATTATATTATTTTTATAGATTCAAAAAATTTACTGTATTTGAATTATTTTTTAAAACATTTGAATTTTATCTGCAATGGTGGTCTAACCAACAGCTTTTTCCCTTTCCTCAAGAAGCGACTACTTACAAGAGTAACAACACGTTGACATGGACACATATACCAGTCATGTAAGAAAGATACTGTCCAAATATGAAAGACGATTAGCTAACTCATTCTTTTATTTCTAAGATTGTTCGCTTTGTTTTCATACGTTTTATTCATTAAACTTGTTTGATTTTAACTAAATTTGAAACTTCAATATATGTTTTATGTTCTGGATGCTTCTTTGGTTAGATTTTTAAACTGCCTTGTCATATATAATTAAATAAATTTTTTAATAAAGTCTAAAGTTTCTCCCCTTATTTTCTGAATAAAATTTGATGAATTTATACTAACTGAACTAAAGCATTTGTTAATTTTTTTTTGGGGCATTTTAGTAATGTAAACATAAAAATGGCTGATTGGCGGCGCCATTTTGTAAGATAATTTCAAATGGAATCAATGGCAAGTAACACCTTATTTAAAAGCTCACATACATGTCTTGTGTAAGTGGCTCATCACTAGGTCTTGCTTGATCTACCTTTTTTACTCCATCTAAGAACTAGAAATTCAGCGATTCCTAATGAACTGGGAAGTAACCTAATCATTAAACATTTCGGAAGTGCTCCATTTTGTAAGATATATACAAAGGATTCTTCATTAGTCAGTATTTGTATTACTAAATTCTCACTTGTATTGGTTCTCTAGATGCTTGGTTATGGCTATGGTAGATCGAGGCAGGTCCCAGTTCTGAGCCTTTCAGACACTTAAACCTCCTTGTATCACTTCTATCATAGGACTAGGACCATAGGGATCTGGCCTTTAGCGTTTCTGGGCCCAGGGTGCTCCTAACTCTCATATCTGCTAGAATCATCAGGGGTACAGATCTGAGGTCTTTCTTTAGTAACTTTGTGTAACTTTTCGGGATAACCTTTCCCTTATTTGTCTTGGTTGAATAAAGACCGAACCCAGGATCTGCAATCTTTGTTAGGCCAGTGCCGGGCACTTCCAGAGGGCATGTGAGCAGGTTCCCTCCTCATAGCTAATCGCCAATCCAAGCAGATGTAGGTGCTGTCTGGGTCTACAGTGACCGGTATGCATACTGACTATCAGAGAGTATCTTCTACAGTCTACAAAAAGAAGTTCAGTGAAGATCCAGTGCTTTTTGCACTCTAGAACCAGCTTACAGCTGACTATAGGCGTTTCCAAAGCCCTTCGCGCTGATTGACTCTCAGAGCGGAGAGAGATAGTCCAGCCGGAGTGAATCCTATATATTATCTCTTACGCACATACCATGCAAGGCAACCACTGACGGTGAGTTAACTGTGCCTTAGCTGAAGTTCCGAAAGCTCTTCTGCACGCCCAGAAATCTGCAGTGGCCTTTTTCACCTTGGCGTCCATATGTTCCTTCCGTCCATATGACAATTTAGAATCAAGGATAACGCCTAGGTATGGTAAACTCTCTGGTCTATCCCATAGTCCTTCTCCGAGTAAACAGTACCGCAGCAGTCTTTTCAGGAGTAACCTCGAGTGACTGCTCCCGGCACCATTTCTCAACGAGTCTGGGAAGAGCTCCTCAACCAGTGTAAGTACGTCATCCGCGTAGACTTGTGCATATATCTTGTTCGGACAGTCGCTTAAGAAGGCCGTAGACCACCAGGCACCACAGCAGAGCGAACAAAAATCATCCTTGAGGGCAACCACAACACGCCGACACCCGAACGCACTCTGTTTGGATGTTTACGGTTGAATTAATTTTATTTCAAAGACAATTTTTGGATTTAGAAAGCCTATTACAGATAACATTTTAATTAGTATATTTTAAATCTTGGGAAAGACTTTTACACCAGAATGTATAGTTTATTTTATAGAAACATTTTAGCTTACTAATATTGTGCTTTTTTAAGATTCTGCATGTATTTTTCACAAAAGTTTTCACTGAGATTCATTCTGGTGATTTTAATTTTTAGGAAAAGATGCCGTTTCAAGTTAGTCTTTAAAAAATATTATATGTACAAAAGCTTGTAACGAATTTCCTTGTACATTTAATACAAAAATATGTAATCTCATTTGATACGGATAATTTGTAATATATTTGTATAGTTAATAAAATATTATTAAGAATCTATTTGTTTTTGTAATTTGTATAATATGTTAAATAAATTTATATTTTGGTGTCAGATATGATATGCACGAAAATAAAGAAAATCTGCTCAATAAATTGAGAACCTAAATATTTCAATTTTTATAATATAGAAAATGAAGAGTCGTTAAAAGCGGTTACAAACGAATGGTTTGAGGTAATTTATTTTTATGGATTTCAAATTGAAATAGAAGAAAATATATGCAAAATAAATTTTTCAGAGAAGGTTTCTTAAACTTAGATTTATATGGGGCAAACTTATGATGTAGTTATGATGTAAAACTTATATTAGCCTTCTTCTTCTTCTTCAGCCTTCATTTATTATATGCCTCCTCCAATTGCTTCCACGTTTCCCTATCTGTTGCAATTCTCTTCAACTGCTTTCCAGCTACAGCTCTTATATCGTCTATCCATCTCTTTTTGGGTCTTCCCACGGTTCTTTTTGTTTCTCGAGGTCTCCAGAATGTCACTTTATGACGAGACCATCTATTGGAGCCTTGTCTTGCTACGTGCTACCCATTGCCATCTAAGTGTCGCTATTTTTTCCATGATGTCGGTTACTTTAGTTCTTTGACGTATTTCGGTGTTAGGAATTTTGTCTCTGAGGCTTGTAGTTAACATAGCCCTCTCTATGGCCCGTTGAGTTACTCTTAATTGTTCTGCCATTTTTCTTGTTATTGTCATAGTTTCCAATTCATAAGTTGCAACTGGTAGTATACAAGTGTCATAGGTTTTTCGTTTTAAGTGTATTGGGATTTTTCTGTCTTTTAAAATGAAGCCCAACTTAGCAAAAGCGGCCCATGACAATTGTGTCCTTTTAATTTCTAGGGTTTGATTTTCCTTTTCGTTTTTAATTGCGTGTCCTAGATATATTTATTGTTCTACATTTTCTATATTGATGTTATCTATCGTGATGTTTTCTAGGTTGTTGCTTAATATCTTTGTTTTATCGAGATTCATTTTTAATCCTATTTGATTCGATTTGTGATTTAAATCTTGTAGGATTGATTTTAGTTCATGGATATCTGTGCTTATTAGTACTATGTCGTCTGCGAAACACAAATGGTTAATATATACTCCATCGATTTTTAATCCCTTTTCGGCCCAATTTAGTTTTTTGAAGACATTTTCTAATGCCAAAGTAAATAACTTGGGTGAGATGGTGTCGCCCTGTCTGACACCTTTGCCAAGGTCTATTTTCATAGTTTCCAGATCATCATCTATTTTTACGTGAAAAGTAGTATCATCGTATATATTCTTAAGGAGGGCAGCATATCTTGAATCTACTCTGGCGTCGTTCAATGCTGTTAAGAAAGCCCATTTCTCGATACTGTCGAATGCTTTGTGATAATCGACAAATGCCAGATGTAGTGGTATGTTGTACTCTATTGTTTTTTCAATAACTGTCCGGATGTCCGGATTGTTTGCAAGTGATCGATAGTGCTAAAACCCTTACGAAAGCCTGCTTGCTCCATTGGTTGGTATGCATCTAGCTTAGCTGTCAATCTATTTGTTATTATTCGGGTTAGTAGTTTGTAAAGGTGTGACAATAAGCTTATTGGTCGGTAGTTTTCTATATTTGCGGCGTCTCCTTTTTATGGAGTAGAATGACTAGCATTTTTCTTTGTTTTTAGTATTTGTCCTTCCAATAGGCATTTATTCAGTAATGCTCTCATTGCCTCTTCTAATGCAGTGCCTCCCATTTTTAGCATCTCTGAAGTAATTTTATCTTCTGGCGTTTTCCTATTTTTCATTTGTTTTAGATCGGCTCTAATTTCTGATGTTATTATTTCAGGGAGAACCTTTGAGCCCACATTTAAGATATATTTTGTTGGTATACCGGGGTTCGGAATAGTAGAAGTACACAGCTTCTCATAAAATCGGATTTCTCTAGCACAATGTTCCACGGTTGTCTTTTATCTCTATGATTTTATTCCTGTCAGTAGATTTACATGTTTTTATTACTTTCATGTTCTTATTGTTCGCTATGGTTTCAAGAATCTGGTTTGTTCTATAGGCTCTGATTCTTTTCGAATATTTTTCGTAACGCTTCTGTTGAGCGCTTTATAGTCTGGGTTATCTCTGTTCGTTCTTCTTCTTTTCTCTATCTGTTCTAGAGTCTCGGGTTTTAGTGTAGCTTCTTGTTTTCTTATTCTGCAACAAAGTTTCTTAGTGACTGTTTGTATGTCTTTAGTTATTTTCTCAGCTAGTTCATCTACATTCTTATGCTCAAAGGTATTTGCTACTAGTTTCCGTGCTAATTCCTCTTGGTATTTCTCTTTATTACTGGCTAGGATGTCTGCCGTCGGTAAAGGGTTTGTTGTTAATAGTTTTCGTCTTTCTCTCTTTACGTTAATACGTATATCGGCACGAACTAGTCTATGGTCACTGCAGGTGTTAAATTTGTTCAGCACCTCGATGTTTTTATACATTGATCTATCACTGGAAAGGATAAAATCTATTTCATTCTTAACCTGAGCGTCAGGGCTACGCCATGTGCGCTTTCTTTGTATTTGTTTTTTTTATAGAAAGTGTTAAGCCAAAACATTTTTTCTGTGCTTACGTATTAGTCTTACCAGATGTAATTAAACAATGATAGGAATTAGTAAAGGAGATATTTGAAAATGAGCGAATATATAATAAGCATTAACCTAATAGTCACCAAGAACCATACCACAATAGAGGAAATTGATTATTTAGTTGATATGAGTATTAAAAATTAAAAAGATCGAAAAGCAGTAGGAGCCGACGAAATTCACACAGAATTTTTAAACTTAATAGATACTGGCGACCTTCACATATTAGCAAATTTCTTTAATACTATACTGAAAATATTTTCACAAACATGACATTTCTGGTTATACCGAAAGTGAACAACTTTATATTTTAAATGGAACACCCTGTATATTATTGCATTTTTAGATTCTTCGTAGAATTCTAGGTGACATTTGTATAATGTATCATAGGACAAAATTTCATATTTTTTGAGTTGTTCATCTTTATTCAAAAATTTTGAACGATAAAGTCAAACTTTTCGAAGTTAATATCTCATCCATTTGCAAACAAAATATCTTGAAAACCTTGCACATAAATTGTAGGTAACGCCCTAACAGAAATTTACTACATCAAAATCGAATTTCTAAATACATGATATTCACGAATGATAGGTACGCCATTTCTTTAAACGTCAAACCACAGTGAATCTAAAATGAAACACCCTGTATTTTATAATGATAATGAAAAAAATAAATCAGTTGTCTCTTAAATGGTATTAGGGTTCTTTATACCTAAAGTTAACTTTTGGAAATACTTGTGGTTAATTTATTATTTTATTTTAGCGGGCCGTGTATGGAGATGTAATTGTCATTATTTGTGGTTATTAGCGGTTTTACAACGTGAGAGAAATGGCTCGTTTAAAATTAAACAATGAAGATTGCGTAAATTTGCTTTTAATATAATAAAACATGTGCTTTATTCGATTCAAGATATCCAGATCGACCACGACTTATCCGTAACATTGTAAAACCAATAGGTATTTGAAAATTTAACACATTTTGGTTGTTTGTCAACATAAAAAAGTTAGGCAAACACACATATACTTAATCTAATTTACTTACCGTTGCACGTCATCCGCGTTATGGCATGTGAGGTCACATGATACCAACACGAAATATTTGGCGGTATGTGTGTTCTTTACATGATACCAACACGAAATATTTAGGCGGTATGTGTGTTCTTTTTTAGAATCACTTTGCCGAGTACACTGGAATTATAGCCACTTGACATATTTTATTATATACGCGTATTCTTTGTTTCAAGTTAAGAAAAATAACATTACGCTTATGGAGATCAGTGTTGCCAAAACTCTCAGACACTCTCTTTTGCACGGATGTCCAAGATATTCCCTTTGCTTAATTTTTGAATTTTCATTTTCAATTAACATTTAACTGTAAAGTCAGAATAATTACTAAATAAAAGCCTTATTATCATTATGTAGTCAGAGAACGACATAAAATAGCTGACATACGCACATCGTATTATTTTAAGTTGCAATTAGTAATTAGATATACGCATTCCAAGCGGTCAATATTTTCTACTGATTTATATGATTCATGGCATATCGTATTCTCACCGAAAAACAAATAAACTGTCGTTACTATAATTAAAATAAGATAAAATAAAATTATCTTTTGTAAATACTATTTATCTAATTAAAATCATTTTCCCTACTTTTCATCTCTTGTTTCGAATGGGCACTTTTGGTCAAATACGTTAAAAAACATTAATTTAATTCATGTTTGTGGAAACAAAAATACAAATTATACAACCCTAAATTGTGCTTGTGTGTGTCGTGGCAACGCCGCGTTGCTATCGTCCATAAGAAATACATGGCCCTATCTCCGCAATGTTATTTTCTAAACGTGGAACGTAGTATAGAAACAATATTTAAAGATTTCTATTAATGTTAACTTAAAGAAATACACAATAATATGTTTCATTTAATTTATATAAATGAATTATAAAGCGTTTAAATGAAGAACATTATTGTTCGGAACACACTGTAACTAATCGAACGAAGATGGTATTTTGGCATAAATTGGTAACACTTATTTGACAGTTGCGGTGTTGACACTTTTTTTACTTTATTATTTTGAATTTTAAAGTGAATATCTTTTGTTGTATATTTTTACCTATTTAATAAAATCTGATTTTTTTAGAACAAAATTAGTGTTTTATTTAAAAAATGTCACGTAAGAATTTAAATAGTAGTTGTAAAGAGATCGTAGCTTCTTTGATTCATTATTTTGAACATGAACGTGATAATAACGGCCCCATAATTCACAAAATTAAAACATTTACTTCAATAAATATTACAGTAACTATGCTACTAGGTATCACTTGCTTGAATTAACATTTGACAAAAAGTTTCAGTGTTTATGAGATAACTTTTTGTACCCATTATTATTATGACTTATTTTTGCATTTTTAAGTATTTACTTCAGAAAGTCATGGCAGGAACCGATGGATGGCATTTCGAACATTTAATTTAAAATAATTGTTATGCATAATTTGGTTACTTTAAAGTACATTATTAATTAAATCATTAGTTGTAATTTAGTTGAATTTAAATTAAAAACAATTGTTTTTGTACCCTTAAAAATATTTTATTTAAAAATGTAATGTCGTTATAGAGAATTAAATTCTCGTTTAAATGAAGTTTCGCATTATACCGATTTCTATTTAAAAAAAATTAACAATTACGTCACTAGACCTACACCGGTGACATCATCCCTACTCCATGTAGGTACGTTATAACATGGGTATTTTATAACAAAAATCGACCTGTTTCGGGATTTCCTTCAAAACTCGACGGTTCTCGAAATAATGATAATATTCCATAAATTAGCCGTCCACTGTATATTGGTAGCAACGTCTGCACTTCTCTAAAGGCTCTTTTACTACCCAATCTTTAATTGTTATGATACTATTTATAATTCTTGTGTGACAGGACGTGATAGTTACCGTATACAAAAAAATGCAAAACCCTTCATTGATTAAGAAATCAACACATACATTACAAACTTAAAGAAACAGGGAGGTTATGCATGTAACTCAGACGACATTCTCATTCATCATATCAATTTTAAAAAATGATTATTTCCGACCCCACCTTATCTTTATAATATAATCAACTTTCTTACTGACGTAGGTATATAATATTAACATAAGACACAAAAACACCATTTCTATCTCTTATCATCGTACACAGCGTTACAAGCAGTCCTTTGCATATGATTTAGCACTTGTTATGAATAATTATACTACTGCTATCAATTTTTCTCAAACAAATTTAAAAAGTTTTTTTATGATAAATTAATAAATATTGAAAGGTACAGTTTAATGATATCTTATGAGTAAAACTTACATTCAGAACTTATATTCGTTCTAGTTATTATGAATACTTCTCTTCCACAAATTTTCCTCTATGCAGTTGTAATTAGTTTCAACAATATACACTCTTCATTTAGTAATATCTATCTTCTTCTTAACGTGCCCTATCAAGTCCCCTTGACGTTGGCGATTAACATGGCGAAACTGTCTCTATCTCGAGCTATTCTAAAGAGTTGCTCAGCTTTCTTTATTCCTGTCCACTCTCTGATATTCTTCAACCAAGAGGCCTGCTTTCTACCAATTCCTCTGCGTCCTTCGATTTTACCCATCATAATAAGTTGAAGAATATTACATCGGTCTCCCCTTACTACGTGTTCAAAATAGGCCATCTTTCTACATTTGATGTTATCAAGCAGCTCGCGAGCAGCATTTGCTCTCTCAAGGACTGCCACATTTGTCAGCATAGCCGTCCATGGAATTTTTAGTATACGTCTGTGCAGCCACATTTCAAAGGCCTCCAGACGATTAATGGTGGATATTTTTAATGTCCATGCTTCGACACCGTATAAGAGGACTGGCCAAATATAGCATTTAACCATACGCTTTCGAAGTTGAAGTTTCAAGTTATCATTACAGAAGAATGACCTCATTTTTAAAAATGTCGTGCGGGCTATCTCGATTCTACATTTTATCTCTTGATCTTAATCTCAATTACATAATGACAATTACCAGTGAAAACACAGGAGAACGGGAGGTTGAAATACGAATACTGGCGGGGAATAAATCATTCTTTGCCATTCAACATCTAATGAGGTCAAAGCTTCTCTCAAGGCGTGCCAAAATCCAAATGTACAAAACCATAATACGACCAGCAGTGACATATGGAAGTGAAACATGGACATTGAGAAAGAAAGAAATCAATAAGCTATTAGTATGGGAACGCAAAATCCTGCGAATTATATATGGTCCTTGCAGGGACAGCGTGACAAATGAATGGAGGAGCAGATACAACAATGAAATAGAGACTCTCTTCGGGAAAGGAAACATCGTAAGATACATAAAAGCCAATAGATTAAGATGGGCAGGCCACGTGGTACGGAGTGATGACGACAGACTGATTAGCAATGTATTTTGGGAAAGACCAGATGGTAAAAGATCGACAGGAAGGCCTAGAAAAAGGTGGAAAGACGCTGTCAGGGAAGACCTGGAGAAGATGGAAGTAAGGCCATGGGAAATAATAGCACAGGATCGGAATCAATGGAAGGCAATAGTAAACGCGGCAAAAACTCACGAAGAGTTGTAAAAGCCAATGATGATGATGATGATCTTAATCTAGTTGTTCAGTAATATGACAACCAAGATATTTAAAACTGGACACTCTTTGAATTATATGACCATCAACATATAATCGTGCATCTTGATGTGCTAAACGGCTAAACACCATGTGTTTTGTTTTTGAACAGTTTATGTTTAGGCCAAACTCTCTTCCCACTGTATCAATGGCATTTAAAAAGCATTGTAATCCATTCATGTCATCACTTAAAATAACTGTATCGTCTGCATATCTGGTTGTATTTATCAGAATTCCATTAACTTTCACGCCCCATTCCAAATTATGCAGAGCTTCTTTAAATATTCTATCTGAATATAAATTAAATAACAGTGGGGATAGTATACAACCCTGTCTGACACCTCTTTGTATTTTACATATTTCTGTTGATTTTCCGTTTATGCAAGCTGTCGCTGTTTGACGCCAGTATAACTTTTCTATGAATCGTATGTCTTGACTATCATAGTCAATAAATACATCAAAGACGTCTTTCCTTTGATCTCGACATTTCTGCAGTAATACATTTAGTGCAAAGAGGGTGTCCCGAGTTCCCAGTCCATTTCTGAAGCCAAATTGTGTTTCATCCTGATCTTCACATTTATCTTTGATTCTACTGTGGATGATGCGTAGAAATATTTTCAAAGTGTGGCTCATAAGGCTTATCATTCTATAATCGCTACAGTTTTTCGGACGTTGTTTTTTTGGTAGTGTTATGAATTCGGACTTTAACCAATCTTCAGGGATATCACCAGTCGATGACTATCTAATATATAACTATTATGATCTATATAATAACTATCATGACCAGAAATAAGTCCATACGAAATCAAAACTGTACTTTTAAATGAAAAAGAGCAAATCTCCTGGCGATTTTTAAAACTACCGTCCCATCAGTTGGCTTTCACAAATATATATACTACAACAAAGCATTGGCACTGATATTTGTCGACTACGAGAAAGCATTCGATACCATAAGCCATCAGAAAATGTTAAAAGCATTGACAGAATGCCGAATAGACCATCGCTACACCAACATAATCAAATATACCGCAAGACTATCTGAACAAGAAACAAATAAATTCTGTATAAAGCTAGGAATACGGCAAGGAGACAGTCTCGCCAAAGCTCTTCACGACTCTTTTAGGACATACTTTTAAGAAGGCACATCTAAACGAGCGTGGTTTCAACATAAATGGAGGGAAGCTCAGCCATTTGAGATTTGCAGAGGACATCGTTCTTATAGCCGATCGTATGGATGATGCAATAATAATGTTTGAAAAATTATATCACGCTTTCTTGGAGGTTGGACTAAAGATTAATATGAACAAGTCGCAAATAATGACAATCTTGTGCTAAATCGAAATATTGCTGTTGATGGAAGGGATATTGTGCAGATTACATCGTAAAAGTACCTAGGACATGAAATTCGGTTGGGCAGAGATAACCAGACATGTGAGCTCCCACGTCGCGCACGATTAGCTTGGGTAGCGTTTGGTAAATTAAACTATGTATTTAAATCGGATCTACCCATCTTTGACCAATGTGTGTTACCTGTACTCACTTATGGAGCGGGAATATTAACACTCACAAAAAAGGTAGTTAATGGGATTCGCGTGACTCAGATTGCTATGGAGCGCCAGATGTTGGGTTTCTCTCTGGGAGTCCGAATCCCAAACGAAGAAATACGTCATAGAACAAAAACAACAGACGCTATCGAAAAAATCGCGTCGTTAAAATGGAATTGGGCAGGACACATCGCCAGATTATCAGACAACCGATGGACAAAACTGATTTTAGAGTGGAGACCAAGGCAAGAAGCAATACGAAACAGAGGACGCTCACCAACTAGATGGACTGACGACCTGAAGCATGTTAGCAATAACTAGATGCAAACCGCACAAGACAGAGACAGATAGTAAGAGCTGAGGGAGACCTATGTCCAGAAATGGACATAGGTCTACAAGGACAAGTCTCCAGATCAAATCATATCATTACTGTTTTGTTAAAAAATTATATTAGAACGGATGTAGCAAAACCATATGAACCAAGTGGTGATTGTTGCGGAGCTGCACTCTCGTTATTATTTTACCAGTAAGTGTATTACGAATAATGTTAACCACATCTGAATACAATTGCAATCCTATAAAATACAAATTTTCAATCAATTTTCCGGTAATAATTGCAGTATCACCCCTGATAATTTTTACTTTCTTATTTTCAAAAATCATACGAAAAATTTTTTCTTTAATTTATCTTACAGATAATAAGTTGTAAGAACGAATGTCACCAACAAAAACATCATTCAAAGTAACTGAAAATCCTTTAGATATACCTGAGAAAATTCCTTAAAATTTTACTGCCACAGTTTCAACACATTTTGGTATCTTTGTCTACCCACTGCTTTGGAATTAGTCAAAAATTCAATGTATTTTTACATAACCAGGTGATTTCTACAACCACTATCTACAACCAGATGCACACTATTCATTACATTTCAATCGCAGCTGATTGCAACTTCCTGTATTGTGTTGCTACCAAGAAATGCATTTTTTTTATTTTCAACCTTATCTAATCATATTAGCAGTTACATGATTTTTATACATCTTTTTGGACCTTTCGAGAGAATGTGATCCATTTCATGATAGTGATAAAAACGAACTTTAAAAGTATGTTTGCTCTTAGCTTTATATTTATCATGACCAACAAAGGCATGCGAAGGAACAGGTAGATACACTCGTAAGTGTCTTTGTTTTTAAACGATCATCTTCTGCCATCTGTTTATTTGAGCCATCTACCATTTATTATTACTACATAATATCAATAAACTATTTTTCAGTTACAGTTACTTCTGATGGATCAGAACGAAATAAAATATCAATGAGTGTTACAACTGAACTAAATTTATCAGACATTGCAGATAAAAGTGTGGTGATCTTTTCACCATTATCTATTTTACTTCCTGCATCATTTAATTCTCTTAAGGTTTTATCAAAATCCACCAAAAATTCACAAAAGTTGACGTATTCTTTAAGTACTAAGTTGCGCAATTTTTTCTGGATTTGTACCCGAGACTGAAGTCCTGTCTTTTCGTAAACAGCTTTGCTGGGTTTTAAATTTATCCAAAACATCATCTCCAACAAACTGCTAATATCCTTTGCCGTCGAATCATTTTTAACATTAAAGTCTTTGTACTTATCGTCAATACTAGCAGCAATATCATGTCGTTCAAATGTTCTTTTCAATAGAAATTTCCACGAACAAAAACCGGCTTCATTAAATTGTTTTGCATTAGTAATAAAAAACTGGTTGATTGACAATGCCATAATTAAATGACACACATTTTTCCTGCAAACTACACTTATAGCAGCACAAATTTTACTTGGTTTAAAACACAAAGTTAAAAACACTTTTCTAAATTTCTGGTTAATCCTTATTTAGCCATACGACTTACACTCCCTTTAGGGAAAATTAACTCATTCCAGATATCTACGGTATCTAAAGGATTGAGCTCTGGTGGGACTTTTTCCGCGTTATCGGGCCCTAGGTGACTTGGTACGTTGAAGTATATCCCAAAAATTTTCGTACACATCTGGATGTTGAGAGTAATACAGCTTTCTGCATGGCCTTGTAGAGATGTTCATTCAGACCTAGCTTTTTTATGTTTCTTTTCTTTTATTTTTAAGTTCTTCGGAATGACTCCGATAGTAGAGAGAATAATGGGTATTGTCTGGGTACTTTCCATTATCCACTGTCTTTGTATTTGAATTTCCAGATCCCTGTACTTGGCGATCTTTTCGTTCAGTTAACACGAGGATTATTGTTGTTGGGTATCGCCACATCATTCAGTGTTGTTTGTCTCTTTAGTTTATTAACTAGTATGAGACCTGGTCTATTATGTGTCACTGTACGGTCTGTCAGCACAGTGCGGTCTCAATGTAGCTTTTAGTTGTCATTCTCAAGTATAATTTCAGGAACATATTGATAATGATTTGTTTGGAGAAGTCCCAGTTTGATGGCTATCTCTTGATGAAGGATGTTTCCTGCTGAGTTGTGCCGTTCCTTATATTCAGTTGCAGAAAATGCCTGACAGCCTCCAGTAAGATGTTGGATGGTTTCTTGAGCTTGACATCTATATCACCATGTGTCATTTTGTACCTGGGTTTCTTTAACAATATATTTCAGGTAATTTTTAGTATAACAATATACTGAATGGCAAGTAATGGACCTTCTGTTTCAGGGAACATCTTTCGTGATGTCAGCCAATAGTTCGACACTATATTGTCGACATGGTCTTGACTGACCTCATTGGGATGTCGCCCGTCCAGAGGTTTACTCACCCAGGTGCGCATTTTTTCGTTCTAAGAAAGATAGTTTATGCGCATTTTTGATTCCATCAGTTTGAGCGGTGTTGTATAATCTACTGCACAAATCGCGATGTAGAGTAGATGTCTCAGCCTGCACCTGAAAATAAGTTCTTAAATTAGTAATCTGTTTTTCTAGTTGCTCACTTATATCCATAAGTCCCCGTCCTCCTAAATACCGCGGTAATGTCGTTCTTTCTACTGCACTTCGAGGATGGTGTTTTTGTGCCTTTGTTAGGTGTGTTCGTACTTTTCCCTGAAGATTTTCTGTATCCATTTTTGTCAACTTAACAATACCAAATAAATAACTAAGCGCGAAACATGCGTAGGTGTTTAGTGCCTTAAACACATTTTTACTGTTAGGGTGTGAATACAGCAGCTGTTTTACCCTTCGTATAAACTCAGTAGTTATCTCAGTTTTCATTTACTTATGGCCAATCTTCAACGCTTGCTTTATTCCGAGGTATTTATACATATCATTTTCACCCATGGCCTCGATGTTCCGACCGTTTTGCATATCGAATCTGCTAGGCTGAACCTTTCCTTTGATTATATTTAAGACACGGCACTTGTCACGACCGAAGTGCATACTAATATCGTTAGAAAATTTTCTACTGTTTTCAGAATCTGTTCCAGGTGGCTTCGAGTGGAAGCCAATAGTTTTAAATTATCTATATACAATAGATGATTAAGCTTTGCCACAACAGTAGCAGATAGGGGATTCATCGCTATAACATAGTGGGCTCACTTAGTCTCCTTGAAATAGGCCCCAGTTAATAATAAAAACATTATTATTATACTTAACTAGAAAAGAAATAAGTTTTATTGTTTAAAAAATGTACTGAGACCGGTGACACGTGACTAGTGCGACATCAGTTGCCAACTTTGATGTGTGAGATGCAGGGCCGGTACAAGGGTTTTGAGCGCCCTGGGCAAAACACAATTAAAACAAAATGCTTAACCAAAGGCAAACAATCAAAATTACACAAAATTGTGCAAAATTTTATTTATTTAAAATATACTTATAAATAATGCAACACATATGGATAACCAGCTAATTTTAAGTTTGAGTATCTTTAAAGTTAAAAACTGTTGAATAACTTGACTCCTATGTAGAACTATTCACAAAACCGAGCAAAACGCAGCATGAAACAAGACACCAGCAATTCTAACTAGAATAGAAGGACAAAATTACCCAAAAGAAATAAGAAATACAATTTCAGAAAATAAAGTCATAAGCGAAGGCCATAATGATAGCGAAGCCAAACAAACCACAAAATGAAGTTTCATCTTACAGACCTATATCTCTGTTGACTATACTATCGAAACTATATGAAAAACTATTGCTAAAACGATTAAAACCAATAATAGATGAAAACAACCCCTCATACCACCTAATCAGTTTGGTTTCAGGGAAAGTCATTCGACCTTGGATAAAGTACATAGAATAACTACTTTAACAGAAAGAGCACTGGAAGTATAGAAACATTGTTCAGTCGTCTTTCTGGACGTTGCTCAAGCTTTAGATTAAGTATGACATAAGGGTTTCGTTTATAAACTAAAAAAGAGTAAAAACAAAAAGAGAAATCATACGATTTCTACCTGGCGAAATCGAATTTAAATATAAGCCACCGTGCTTCCTAAAACTTGTGAAGCAAACAGCTTGATGAATAAATCGGCAAGGGAATCTAAAATTGCACTCCAACCAAATGCCGTTCATCATGGCCAATATTCGTAGTGAATTCGATTTCTGGTACTCCAAACGAAGTAAAGAAATAAAACACAATGACGGTATTAGATTTTGATTCGATACAGAGCAGCTACAAGCCGCATATATGTATTTCGACCTCTTTAGGTCTCCTCAGTACGGTATAGCAACTACTCCGTATCGAACCAAAATATTTTCCTGTCGTAGACCATAGTTATTAAAAATAACTATGTACAGACGTACTACGCCACCTAAGAACAAACAGAGAAATCATACGATTTCTACCTGGCGAAATCGAATTCAAATATAAGCCACCATGCTTCCTAAAACTTGCGAAGCAAATAGCTTGATGAATAAATCGGCAAGGGAATCTAAAGTTGCACTCCAAATGCCGTTCATCATGGCCAATATTCGTAGTGAATTCGATTTCTGGTACTTCAAACGAAGTAAAGAAATAAAACACAATGACCGTATTAGATCTTGATTCGATCGAATCAAAATCTAATACCGTCATTGTGTTTTAAAAAAGAGTACTTTCAAAACAATACTCTCAATTATCGAAATCTTACACTTTAAACAGACTTCTCAGAGTCAAGCAGGAGGAGGCCTATTCTGTATTGAAAGAAAACAAAGTATGGATACTGCTAGTATACTGGACCGCTACTCTGTCTATTATACACTAATGATATTCTAGACCTTGATGAATATATGATAGGCACTTTTGCTCATGATCAAGTTATCATATCAGTTGGGGAAGACCATGAAGAAGCTGCAAGAAAACTGCAAATCTTAGTGAATAAAATGCTTCATTGGACACAAAAAAGGCCAATTCAAATTAATGGGACAAAATGGGTGCGTGGCAACTTCATCTATAACGCGATATTAGTCTATTCGAATAGATAACATTTATGTTAATGTTGCAGATTATGCCAAATACCTGGAGTTGCATTTAAATAAGGGACTGCGTAAGAATGTTTACATTAAAAATAAGAGCGAAGAACAACATTCTTGAATGTACCCCTAGTGTGTTGGTATAATAAAAGAAATGTCTCATGAAAAATTATCAATTTTAATTTATCAACTAAAAAAGTATGAATGAAAAAAATATTTTTTTTTGATATCAGTGCGTCTCAAAATTTGGCCTTGCAGTCGCCCGCCTTGACCGCCCCTTTATTCGGTGCTGTTGAGAAATGTCGAGACTGTAACATAAACAAAAATAATTATAGTACTTAATTACTAACATTATGTAAAAGTATATAAGTATTTCTATTGTTTGTATCATCAAAAGATTCAGTATATCTTTAAAAGATATCATCATATCTTCAAAAGATACAGTTTATTACATTTATTAATAAGAAATTAAACATAATACGATACATTCAATTTTTTATTAAAGAAAAAAAAATTAGATACATGTGGTTTCTGCACAGAGCACGTAAATAAGCAAATATTTCAGCTAATGAACTTCATTAGCTGAAATCAATGAATGTCAATGTGAAACTATGTAAATTTATTTACACAATTCGTCAGTCGAAACACATTTGTTAACCTTGTACTAAATAATACATGGCATATAACTAAAAATTCGTTATTTCTCATATTTTGATATTATACAGAGTGGCCCAAAAGTCTGGAAACGGCTAATTATCTCGTAAATTACTAGACATAATAATACAAAATTTGAGATACGCCCATTTTGGGATACGGAGATTCCATATTTGGTATTTGCAATGTTGCCAGATTTTCAGTTTCTCTTATATTATTAGTAACTTTGGTTTTTCAAGTACATCACCCTGTATATTCAGTCATTATTGGAATCTCCCATTAAATACAAGTTCAACCATATGTAACACTTATGATTTTATGTAGTCTGGAAGGTCTTAAATACATAAAACAGAAGTCTGTCAACGCCTAAATTGTTTCAATACATTTTTTAATACTAACTATTTTCAAATACATTAAAACGTAACAATTGATAGTTTAGAATATTTTTTAACATAATAGTTACGTTATTAAGTGTTCAAAATGTGCTCCATTTGTGAGTTGACAGCACTCTAATCGATGGTAGAATGCGTCTACCACATTTCTCCATGATTGTCTAAAAATTATTCGAGATTCATCGATAATTCATTGCCTTAGCTATGCAGGACTTGCTGGTTAAGTTTTGTAAACTGAATTTTTCAAGTATCTCTAATAAAAATAATCTTTAGGATTGAGATCGGGTGAACGTGGAGGCCATTCAATTCTACCTTGTCAACCAATTTATCGTCCGGGAAATATCTCATCTAAATAACGCAGAACATTTACACCAACTATCTGACGTTAAATTTCTTTCGATAAAAAATGGCCCAATTAAATAAGTACCTACTATAACCGACCATACATTTAATTTTTGTGGTCTTTGAGTATGGTTTTCACGCATTCAGTGTAAATTTCACAAGAGTTCAGATATTCAATACGAGTTTAACCATATGTTCACTTGATTTTATGTAGTCGGAAAGATCTTAAATACATAAAACAGTGCAAAATATGTAGATTTTAATAAATTTAAATATTTAAATGGAGAATGCTGTGATTTTGACATTTGTTCACCATTTAAATTATGAACTAAAATTGACAGTAGTTGTGATTCAAAAAGGTCTGCAATTTAAATTGCTTCCCTAAAATGCCGTTCTCTAAACCGTTCTCCTATTCATAAGACGACGCCGACGGTACAAAAAACTGTAAGGCGAGTTGAGGAATCTGGAGAAGTAAAAGATAGATACCGATCAGGTTGACCGAAACGAGTTATCAATGACAACAAAACTTCAGATATAAGCAAAATTTTGTTGAAGATCCACATACATCCCCAGGCAGGGTTGCACAAGTACTTGATGTAGGTCATTCTTCAGTCTTACATTTATTACGTAAAAATAAATTTAAATCATATAAAATTAACTTATTGCAAGAATTATGTGAAGATGACTTTGGTCGTAGATTAGAGTTTACTGAGGTAATGATGGATAAAATTGAAAATTATTAAAATTTCGTTAACAGAATATGTTTTTCCGATGAAGCAACTTTTACACTGTGTAGAAGTGTACATCGACATAATTTAAGGTACTGGTGTGATGTAAATTCACACTGAAGACTGAATGCGTGAAAACCATACTCAAAGACCACAAAAATTAAATGTATGGTCAGATATAGTAGTTACTTATTCAATTGGGTCATTTTTTGTTGAAAGAAATTTAACGTCAGATAGTTAGTGTAAATGCTCGGCGATATTTAGATGAAATATTTCCTGGACGATAAATTGGTAGACAAGTTAGAATTGAATGGCCACCACGTTCATCCGATTTCAATCCTAAAGATTATTTTTATTAGGGATACTTGAAAAATTCAGTTTACAAAACTTAACCAGCAAGTCTTGCAGAGCAAAGGCAACGAGTTATCAATGAATCTCGAATAATTTCTAGACAATCATGGAGAAATGTGGTAGACGCCTTCTACCATCGATTAGGGTGCTGTCAACTCACAAATTGAGCACATTTTGAACACTTAATAACGTAACTACTATGTTAAAAAATGTTCTAAACTATCAATTGTCACGTTTTAATGTATTTGAAAATAGTAAGTATTAAAAAATTTATTGAAACAATTTAGGCGTTGCCAGACTTCGGTTTTATGTATTTATGACCTTCCAGATTACATAAAATTATAAGTGTTACATATGGTTGAACTCGTATTGAATAGGAGATTCCAATAATGACTGAATATACAGCATGATGTATTTGAAAAACCAAAGTTACTAATAATATAAGAAAAACGGCAAATCTGGCAACATTGTAAATATCAAATATGGAATCTCCGTATCCCAAAATAGGTGTACCTCAAATTTTGTACAATTGTGATTAGAATTTTACGAGATAATTAGCCGTTTCCAGACTTTCGGGCCACTCTGTATGTAAATTCAAAAATGGAATATTCAACTTAATTTATTAACAAAAAATAAATATTAAAGACAAAACAAAAAGATATTTAGTCATTAAAAAAATCATTTATCATCATCAATTTCATCTTCTGGCCACTCATTTTTTGCTTCCCAGACTGTTTGTATGTCTCTTCAGTATATGGTAACAGTTTTCTATATCGCTGTTGCGCGTGAAAAGGGGGACAAGTCATAAAATTTGAAAACGAGAAAAACAATATTTAAAATTTTACAAAAAAAATTATGTTTTTTACAGATGTTTTGAATGATAATCGACTTGAAATTTGTTTTTACATGTACTTTTCCAACATGGCTTAACATTTTTTGCGGGAGTTTTTGGGAAAAAATATGTTTAAAACGATTTTTGTTTGACTTAACCCGTTTTTCATAAATACTAACATGATTTACCTGGGAAAATTTTATTACGTTAATACAAGCTTACTTATATAGTGCTACATGTATTTATGTACTAAAAACATTTTAAACATAAATTACGTATGCATACAAATCTAGCTAAAAGGTACTTCAAACGTTTAATCGTCGTCAGAAGTTGATGAATCCGGGAGCACATCAGCTAAGTCTTTATCTGTGGGTAGATTTTTGTAAAAGTCACACAGTGATTCTAATGTATACGGCAGTAACTCCATCAGGTGCTTTTTCTTTTCTATCGTTATCGGCACAGGCTTGTTATATACGTTCTTGAGAAATAAATTTATATCTGCTTTTCCCCTCTTTCCTAAATCTACGGTCTTGAAAGGTTCTTCTTTGTCAAAAGACAACTTGTATTGAAACTGGTTAGATTTTTTATACCGTTATTTTGAGTATCAGTTTTGCGGTTAACTAATACAGAATAAATAAGCCACCAAAATTAAGAAACGCGGAGCGCTGCATTTCTGTAACTAAAAATTGACATTTCCTCCCTACTTGCCGAATTAGTTGAGCTCAATCATGTGGATGTTCTATTTGACTAGTAAATTTTTTCTTCTTTTTTTCTATTAATCTATGATCCGTATCGCACTCCATATGTGTATGACCTGGTATTAAAAACTTGTGTTCAATAATTTTTAAATTTGCAGTGCATTGTAAAGCAGTTAAACAAGCTGCTTTTATGAACCTGTTCTTATTCTGACCAGGACAACAATCTGAATACATTATTAGGTGTTCAACTTTAGGATCTAATTCTTTTGTTAGGTATTGATATAGGCAGGAACTAATTTCATTTCCGCCCCGTTTTGCTAAGGATTCATGCCATAAATAGAAATGGGCTTGTGAGTTATCAGAGTCGTGAACTGTAAGATTAAATGTCTACAATTGCCTCTTGTAAAACGACTCACCACTTTGGAGGTCTGGTGTTCGCAGGCATTGCTGGAGATCAAAAGTAATAGTTTTAATTTTAGCATTATCCTTAGTCAGAAATTTATCGTCTTCTTTGTTTTTATATCCTTGATCAGCTTGTAAATGGTATTCGTTTAACTCTTCTTTTAGTAGTTTTATTTCATCCTCATTCTTGCATATAGTAATTTTTATTTTTAATTTGTCACATTTACCGCATGTGTCTTTCTTATATTTCTTTATACTGATGTTAAGGCTGTGAAATATGTTTTCGTACATTTTACGATTAATAAAATTATCTGGGTACATCTTTTTGTAAATTAATTACTATTACACTGGGAATAAGCCACAATTAAAGATAAAAATACGTTTATTGACGTTTCAATTTCCACTTCGGAAATCGTTCTCAAAATACAAATAGTAAATTAAACAAATTTTGTTTTTTGTTACATAGTGAAAAATTCTTCTAATAATTTAATTTTATCTGACTCATTTATATTGACAATTCAGACATATATTATGTATTTTAAAGTAGACGACTTTAAAATGATATTGCCAATATTGTTGAGTTGCGCTCCTGGGACGACTTTACTTATAGGATAGTTCATTCGATTTTTGTAAGCTTCATAAATAGCAGCGAGTGTGTAGTTTGAAGGTAAATATTTCCTCGATGACTGCCTTCTTGTAAAAAGTGACTTTTATATAAGGGAATAGATAAAATGTGATCCCTTGCCCTTATTTTTCCATCATCTGATACCTTCTTCCGATTTTCATGATATCCTCGTTGGTCTAATGTCATTACGCCTGATATTTATAAACATTTTTTCGCTACTATAAGTTATATGAATTTCTCACGAATATTATAAGTTTTCACAGTCAATGCAAACAACAGAACGAACGCCATGAAGAGGGAAATGATAAATTATGATATGCTGTCGGTACCGTTATTTGCTTGGGCCAGAACACCTAATTCGCATAAAACTCTTGTCTTTAATATCCATGAGAGCAGCTTTATATTCTAACCTACGATTGTAGCTTCCCATTTCCCAGAATTCTTTAAAAAGTTGCAAGCGAACTTCGTCCTTTATTTTTTCCTGTAAAACAGTATCACATTTGTTTTATTTATTCTGTGTACAATACATACAGAAACAACTGTATAATTCTAGAGTAGTAGAGTAGTTCTAAAGTAACAATATTGTACAAATACTTACTGTATTTAGAATTTATTTTCCTCTAGACATTTTTTAATTTTCACTTATTATATTGGTATTACTAAATGTGAACAAATATTTTTATTTTGCAATAATAATCACAACTATGACTCGTGTTGCATACTAAATTATAGGTTATGTGTGTTAAGTTGGTTGCTAGTTACATTAAAAGCTAACCGTGAATAAGAGGACAAATTAAGTTGTCTTATTATTTATTAAGAGAAATACTGATATGGGCAGTGCCAATATGTTCCTACATATATCCCTTTTTACACTAAACTTTATGTAGTACTTTGTAGTGTCTCTTTTGGAACAATCAATTTTACATACAAATTCAGTAACATTGACTAGTCCCCTTTTACACACCATTAAAACGTACTTTTTTTATTGAGTTAATCCCGTTTTCATCAAAAATTGACTTGTCCCCTTTTTCACGCCCAACAGCAATATAATAGGTCTATATCAGTGATGCTCAGACTGTGTTCGTTAGTTCTCTGCTCAGACTTATACAGCTTGGGATCTAGCACATAAACTGCAAGCGTCCAGAGATCGACTGCTGTAGGTAGGTACCCTGTTTTTAAACCAGGAGGAGTAAAGGTCAATTCAGACACATCAGTCACGTCTCGTCACAGTGATTGCGCCGAATCGGACAATCCGTCATACAAAATATTCTTTAATACAAATATATTGCCGGCATTCACACTCATCAGTTGACAAACAGTTTCCCAGCTGTCAGATAGTTGATAGTTCTGTGACCAAATAGGACCGGTTCGGTACTGTGACTGTGACGTGACTGATGTGTCTGAATCGACCTTAATTCAAATTTACCGCACCGCAATGTTTGTTTGTAATTGGTCCAACATCAGACAAGTTTACTCAACTGTTATGAAATTTTGATACTAATAATGGCATTTGATAGGTTAAGTTATATCGGCGATTTTTTGAGTTTTCTGCGTTATTCATTTAATTTTTAAATTTTTAGTCTGCTTTTATATAAAAACAGTTGTTTTTAGAACTCTTTAGCGACTTATTAGTATATTATTATAATATTTTTGGATTACCATCGAAGGCCGATATGATCAACCAAAAAAGAAAATGTATTTTGTAACTTTTCTAGTGACTTTCTTGGGCGTGAATCTGTCTCTTTAGTTTACTTCTCCTGGTTTAAAAACAAATCATAGTACAAAAACAATTTTAAAAATAAAAAACTTTGTTGCACATTTCTAGTTGATGAAAAGTTGTAACTATAGAGAGTTTTAATTAAAGTCATGCTTTTCATATTAATTTTATTGGGATGTTGATGCATAGCACTGCATATTATCCACAAGTATTTTATATAATGGTACGTAATTGCCGAGGGCTAAACGCAATCATGAAGAGAGATGTTCGTCAGTTACCCGATTACGATATTTCGATTTCACTATCTTCATCATCATCATCACTGGCTCGACAACCCTTTTTGGGTCTTGGCCTGTTCCAGGATTCTTTTTTTCGTTTCGTGCTTTTTTTCTCCAGTTTTTTATTTTTAAGGTTGTTATATCATTTTATATTTGTTCTAAGTATCTCAGCTTCAGTCTTCCTCTGGTTCTTTTTCCTACTGGTATCTGTTTGAATATTTTGTTTGGTATTTCGCCTTCTTCCATTCTTTCTACATGTCTTATCCAACGTAGCCATTTTATTTTATTGAATGTTATAATATCCGGATCCTGGTATATTTTGTATAGTTCAAAGTTGTATCTTCTTCGCCATACTCCGTGCTCTTTTGTGCCCTTATATATGTGTCGTAAGATTTTTCTTTCGAAGGTGGCTTACAACGTTTCCTCTCTTTTAGTGAGTATCCAGGTGTCTCAGCGTTATGTGAGTACCTGTCTTATTAAGGTTTTATATATTTGGCATTTTGTTTTTCTTGCGACGTTATCTGATCTTAGTTGCCTAATTAAGCTATGGTAACATTTATTGGGAATAAATATTCGCCTCTTCACTTCCTCTGCAACGTTATTATCAGACGTGACAAGAGATCCCAAGTATATAATGTTTTTTACCCCCTCAATGTTGTATTCTCCTATTATTATATTTTGTAGCTGCCTTATTTCTGCGTTTTTACTTACCGGCATATATTTTTTTTTGTCTGATTGATTTTAAGACCACTATTTTGTGCAGCTCGTTCTATTTGGTTGTATGCCTATATCATTTCTTTTCTTGATGTTGTAATTATGTTAACATTATCTGCAAATGCTAGTATTTGCACGCTTTTATTAATGATTGTTCCTCGAGTACTTCTTTAGCTGTCTCTTTTATGATATCTCTGCATTCTTCCCACTCCTTATTTAGGTTTTCATATGTTAGTCTGTTTTCTAGTTTGTTGTTTATCTTTTTTTTAAACTCTTTATTTTTGTTTGTTTCTTTGAGTCCTTCTACCTTGTATCGTTCATGTTTAGAGCCTCTTTCCTTTTTTATGTTTGAAATTTTAGCCCTTACCCTACTTTCGACCAGGTAGTGATCAGAATCCGCATTTGCCCCTCTTCTGGTGCGGACGTTTATTATATTCGATTGGTGTCTCGAGTCTACAATGAAATGATCTATTATATTTACTGTAAGCCCACCTGGGGATCTCCAGGTACCTTTGTGTATATCTTTTCGAGTGAAGTATGTGTTAGCAATCACCATGTTAAGTGATCTATTGTGGGTTGGAATTGCTGTTCTCTTCCAACTTTGGCATTTAGGTCTCCATAGATTATTTTTATATCATTTTTTGGGCACAACTGATATGCCCAATGACATATGACTCTAATTCATCATAAAACTCTTCTTTAATTTCCTCTTCTTTTACTTCTGTCGGGGCATGCGCATTAATTAGACTGTAGTTAAAGAAACGACCTTTAACTCTTAAAATGCATATTCTTGGACTAATGGCTCTGAAATCTCTTACAGTATGGTTTACTCTCTTGTTTACTATGAATCCTGTGTCCATGACGTGATCTTTAGGATCGCAGCTGTAGAAAATCGTATGGCTTCTTTTTTCCATTACATTGTTTCCAACCCACCTTATTTCTTGTATGGCAGTTATGTCTATTTTGTATTTGTCTAGTTCATTTAGGAGTTTTTGGAGATTTTCCAATCTATATAAGGTTCGAATATTCCATGTCGCAACCCTCAAATCGTGTTCCTTTTTCTCGCACAGTCGTCGTCATTTGATCATTCCGGCTTTTCTTCCTGAACGTTCATAACTCATAGTTTTTCTAGGAGAAGGTAGTTAACCCGCAGCCCAACCCCTATTCATAGGAGGACCAAGACTCCCTTCTTCGTCAGCCCTGACCCCACCTTTCACTGGGGGTCTCAGGTTACCGGCGTATAACAACTTGGAGGTGAAGATAGGAAATGAGTAGGATAGGCTAAGTGATGCCAACAGAATACGGCATGATGTATTGCGCCTCACTACCCCCTTTACACTATCTTCATTTGGGAAAATGCAGACTCACACAAGTATGTTGATCCAAAGAATGTTGCGAGTTACAGAGCTACATAGTTAGCATGCTATATTCACTTTATTCATATATTTATTCATATTAGCATGCTATAGTACGCTACATTCTTTGTCAGTATCTGATACTCTCCTCCAGATACTGACAAAGAATGTAGCGTAGAATCTTTTAAGTAATTTTAAACTGTTTGTTCTCGTTTGAGTGTAGTGTTTTGTACAATTGTATGTCATTATTAATGTTTCCACATTCTACGCTTGCCGGATAGTTTATATTTTACAAAATGCCCCTGAAGATGCTATTTTAAGCGAAAGTACTTGGGCTAGATTTAATTAACTTGTGCTCGATAATAGCCTTATTTTTCAAAATCCATTGTTAACGCCAGTCATGGATGGTGCACTATCCGTTGTAATACACACGAGTTTGTAAATCGATAACTTGTATTGTTTCACAAAATTTATAAAAACGTTGTATATATCGTCTTCGCGAGTTTTTTCTTTCAGAGGCAGTATTGTTAACAATTCTTCTTTAGTCAATATGTCAGAAAGTATTAGAAAAATATTAAAATAAACTTATATTTAATAGCCTCTTGACGAATGAGAGGGCTAATATCCACACGTGCGTTTGTTTACAGTTGGGAATTTGCTAAACGATTGTACCATAATTTATCTGTGAATACTGATCAGCATTATCGGCATTATCGCAACTTTCGGATGAAGAGACATCATAATAATCATGATTATTTCGATTATGCACGTGTGGTAAGTCAGCACAGTCCCCGTATTTTCTCCGTGAATCGCAATCGACTTTGGCGATCGCCCGGTCGATCGCAATCGACCCTTTAAGCACCGCTGGTCTATATAATATATCTGGTCAATAACTTTTTTTATTTAATGGGAATTGAACATTGAGTCAAAAATGTTTTTAAGCGTATATCATAATGCGGAGGAGCCCCTTCCTGTTGGAAAGTCAGTTCATCCTCTAAAATATCATTATCAGATTCCAATGTGTCAGTAATCAGCTGATCAATAACGTCTTCTGCTAATTTAAATAGGTTGTTAAATTAAGATTTCCTTCAAGAAAGAATAGTCCAATAACGTGATTCCCTAAAATGCCAACCCATACATTTAATTTCTGAGGTATTTGTTTGTGTACATGTCTCCATGAATAAATGAGGATTACTGTTACTCCAATACCGACAATTATGTCTATTAACTTCACCATGTAACATAAAACTACACTAGTCGGAAAAACACGTATTGTGTAATCGATGTTGATTATTATTTTTGATTTCACTAAATTCTTCACAAAATTTAAGCCGACGATCAGGATCATCTTCGTTTAATTGATAAAGTAATCGTATTTTATAAGTGTGAAATTTATTTGCTTTTATAATTCGATAAACACTAGATGCTAATACACCAGATGCACGAGATAGTTGTCTGATAGACTGTCAATTATCTATTTGCGAATGACCCAATTCCGCCACTTCAACTGCTTCATTTTGTACTCGACATCTACTTCGTGCTTTTTGTTGTTAACATCACCTGTAGGTTCAAACTTATCAGTTAAGGCTGTTTTATCGGTACACCAAAACCTAGATACAGTGTTTTCTCTATTATTTACCGACAAAATATCTCGAAATTTGGACACGTTATTCAAAATTATGTTGCCTTTAAACTGATGGTTTTACTTTTTTTATTTTTTTAAAAGTTCTTTTGAAATATCGGATTATACAGTTTAACGTTCTATTATAAGCAAACTTTTTACGCCCATCACTTGAAAGAGTTTTTTTTTTCTGTAATCGTTGGTTTTTTTTTCACCTTTTTATGTCCAGTAATAATCGAGAAAAGCGTGTTCAAGCTTTGAAGAAAATTACTAAAAAATACTGAAATCTAATAGTGAAACGTGTTACTCATCATTGGCATTTAGTTTCACCGTTATCGGCTGCGTGACGTCAAATCTCATGAACGTACGGTCAGTTAGTTTGATTTGAAATCAATTTCAAGCTATATCTGCGAAATTGTTTATTCGTTTGTGACAACAAATTGTATTTTTTTTTGATAATAATATTTTTATGTTATTTTAAATTTATTATAAATAAACACCATGATGTTTTTTGCAGTCACGTTTCACAAATTTATATTCAATACTATATTTAGCTAAGACATAAATTAAAAATGTGATAATTATTTTTAAAACATCTACGATAATCAAACAAAAAAGGTATTCCCGACAAAAGTAATTTGAATGGAGAATAATGCATTTGTTGTCATTAAACCACTCGCCGGCCGGCGCCACTGCGAAAACAGCTGTACCCGTCGTCGGCTGGCGTAAGCAGTAAGGAAAAGTAAGTAATACGCCCATTTCAAATGGCAGTGTGTTTTTGACTGCTAAAACAGCCTTTTAAATGTTTAACGCAGTGCTTAATTTCTAAAATTTTAGGTGTGGGAACTCTTAAAGCGGGAAGCTCAGACCGGTGGGTATGGAATACACCCCAGGAAGGAGGGGGGCCCTCACCCAGGAAAATTTTTGAAAATTATAACCGTAAACCTTTGTTTTTAGGCCACCCAGACATAATAATACATTCATTTTTATAAAATACCAAGTGATATTTTAATGCTGTTTATTTTCTTTAAGGTGCTTGATTAGGATGTAAGAAAATAAAAACATGAATTTAAATTATTGAGTTTACTCTCTACTCTACTCTACTCCATAAACACCTTGTTGCCTACTTTAAATTTCCCAAAAATATTTGGTTTGATTTCATTGACCATTTTGTTTGAATCAATGAAGCTCGCCAATATTAATTTTTTAAGAATGGTACGGTAAAATAAAAACAAATTGAGCCTTATTCTCTCACAGTTTTATTTATACACATTACAGTAGTAATAATACATATTAATATGTAAATGGATGTTTGTTAATATGACAGCTTGCTTGAAATACAAGTTTGCATATTTTACAAAAAAATTGCTTACCTTATGGATACAAAACAATATTAATACATTCAAAATAAACCAACTTCTTGGAAAGGAAAAGGAAGCGTTTAATTACACACAAAATAAATGACACACAGAGTGGAGTAATACGGTTTCATTTTTTAAAATTTAGTGTAGTTTTAAAAAGTTAAGATTGATTATTTTATTTGCTTATTATAAAACAAATATGTACGGACGGATTTGTAGTATAATATTGTAAGGCAATGCCAAGACTGTTGGTAAAATTAGTTGTTTGTTAATATGTTAAACTTTAAAGTGAAAACTACAAAAGAAACAACAATACACAAAACTAACTGTAGTAAGTACAAAAAAGAACTCAGAAACTTGAGTTCAGAACACAACTATAAGTTAGGCATAGGCTAGTTATTTTAATGAAAACTTAATGTTCTGAAATTCTAAAAGATATTTAAAAGACAGATTTAGGAAAAAAGTTCCCACAATGCAATGCTGTCTTCATTGTAAGTTTTCTGCCCTCGTTGTTTTGACTTGGTGTCAAGTGCAGAATGGTGTCCCTTCGCCAGCCAGGTTTTGACGTGTCGCTCGGGATTGTATCTAGCCACAGGAGGTCCTAGGAGCCTGATCCGCAATAAATCGCAAACAGTGCTAATGTAGAGTGAAGATCTAAGAGGAGACATAATTAGATTCATTGCAGAAAACCCACGTTCACATTCAGCACTAGACACTGCAATACTATTTATGATGCAAATCAGTTTCTTAAACGACAGCGGTTGCTCTAGAATAGTAGGTTTCTCTCCACTTAACATAGGCTTCAGTCCCTGCTTGAAGTGTCTGAAGTCTCTAATTATATCCTGAGAGCTGCTAATCTTAAAACTACCGCTGATTCGCTGGATCTTACATTCTCCGTAGGTGATGGATAAGTCTTTTGGCCAATACATGGTGTGGATCACTTTGATGTCATTCATGATTTTGGTGTAGTTTTCAGCCGCATTTGAAGATGACAGCAACCTTAAAGTCAAGTTATTAGCGAGGCTCCGATAGAACTGTTTTTCTGGAATACTGGGTATCTTGGATCTTACACAAAGTTTAACATCTTGAAACATCAAATCGTCAATAGCAATTCTAGCTTCCACTGAACGTCTACCCATGTTTTCAACTCGGTTTTCAAACACTTTGATTAACAGTGTTACATCACTGTGGGCTTGGATAAGGTTGAGCCTTGATTTTTGAAGCTGTAAGGACAAATCCGATAACTCTTCTAGAGCATCGAACATCAATGCCAGGTTGCTTACAAAAGTTGTAGAAGATAATGTACTACAAAGCCCTTTGTAAGTTGAACGTTGCTTCGAGTCCCTTTGTTTGTCTTCAGATGCTTCAATGAAATGATTGTACAAAGCTTTAAAATCTGTCCAAACTGCTTTCACCGCCATTAAGCTGGAGGCTACCCAACGAGTATCTAAAACACGGCCGATTTTCAACATTTGCTCCTCTAGTCCTTTAGCAACTTCTGCCAACTCTCTGCTGTTTTTCGGTGAACAACTAAACATGTTTCTAATTTTATCCATGAATATCTTAAAATGATTGATTCCAGCTACTTCTTTTATGGAATCGTGCACGTCAAGCTCTAAACGATGGTTCAAACAATGCCAAATGAACAAGTTGGGGAACGTTTCAGTAAGCTGTATAGCAAGGCCAGATTTCTTGCCTAGTAGCACTGAAGCACCATCACAAGTTAGAGCAATCATATGGTCTTTCATGAATTCAAAGCTTAGACCTAATGCTTGTAACTGATTTAAAAGTTCTTGTAATATACCAGCTGATTTTGTGCTATTTAGCTCAAAAAATGTTAAGAACACTGTCATAGGGTTTTGCATTCCCTTTAGAACAGTTCTGATATAAACCACCAAAGCATTTTTGTTTGAAACTGAAGTGGCTTCATCCAAAGGCAGGGAAAATTTAGAGTCTGACTTGATTAGGCCATTTATCAAGTCTGATTTCATTTCATCAGAAATATGATGAATTATATTGGAGCAAGCAACATTTGAATGTAGGATTCGCCCCATATCTAAGCCATTCGTTATTTGAAAATCAATTTCAGTTTCAAACTCAAAAAATGGCCTATTTAGTTTAGCTTGCTTATAAGCCGTGCGGAAAATGCGATCAGTTACAATCTGCTGCTCTTTATGCATAGAAGCAACAGCGTTTTTTATTCTATCTTTCTTAGCTTCAATGAGTATTTTTTCAGCCAAAGAATGAGCTCGAGACCCACGGTGTAAAAATATCTTTTTCCTAAGAGAGGATTGCTGGTCTTTTTTATTGTTTCCATAAGCGGTAACAGTTCCTAAAACCCACTCTTCGCTAATCTTTAGGCCCTTCGTTTTCTCTGCACCTAGAGTACTCACACTACGGCAAACGTTGCAACCTAGTTCTCTGTTCACAATTAACCATAGATTTTTAGCTTTAAATTCAACAATTTGTTCTTCAGACCAACAAACTGGCTGTTCACTCCTATTAACAAAATCATTATTTTCATTACTAACCTTAGCTTCGTCTGCATCAGATCCCAAACCCACCGACCTGGATACTATTTGACCGACGAGGAAGTCGAAGGGGAATGGTAATCGCAATTATCCTCATTGATCCCGATTGCGTCTTCTTTTTTATCTTGATCAACAATTGAAGTTGTAGTCAATGCTTCCGAACTGCAGTTCTCGTTATTTGCATAACCTTTTTGTTTCTTAGGGTTAGGTTTAAAGAAATCAACAATTTTTCTGGTAGTCATAGTCAATTAGGAAACTATTTAGCTGCACCAGCACTAATAAGCATAAACACGAACACAATCAACGACCTGCGCCTCAAAAACGAACTTAAGCGTGATGGGATGCGATGCAACTTGTAACTTAAACGCGAAACAAACCAAGGTCAAGTCAACTAGTCAACACCATGGACGTATAAATAAAGATGGACTAGGCATGATCTGCACTCTGTTCACCTAAATTTGAAGTCGAAAAGTTTGTAGGCGCGGGGAAAGAGACGAGGTGATAGACTGTGACATATCCTTTTAAGTCAGCGGCGTACCTTTCAATATTTGAAAGTTATTTGAAACAGTTTTTCCACTTGAATAAATAATGACTATTGGTTTGATTGCTTTTATTTTTAGTATCGTAAACATATGAAATATTTTGAATAAGATAGAAACAACAAACGGTGAATAATTTTAATTTTCAGTGTATAGAAATATATTTATAAAAATTAATTTACACAAAAGGATAAAGATGGAGTAAATAAAATCGTAAATTACTTTAAATAACATATTATTTAAACTAAAATAGCACACAAACAATAAAAAGTTTAAAAAATTCTCCCCCACACATTAACCTGTTCAGGGTATTGAGTATGTTCTTCTCTTATCCAGTTAGTGATAAGTTGAAAAAATATAGTAAATTATGGTATATGTCACAAAAAGGAAATTATTAACTTGAACGTAAACAATACAACGCCATATTCTTTTTCGTCAAATCGCTAGGATTGGTTGATATTACCAATGATGCCAAGTTTTACAAAAGTTAAGATTATCAGAATATATTTTCTTTTAATAAATTAAAAAATTAATTTTTTTCTTTTAATTCCTTGGTTGCGAAATGAGTATATCTAAAAATAGTTTATACTAAGTAGATAATACATTTTTACTTATAGATTAAAAATAAATTATACTAAAAATCGAAAATTATTTCGAAGATTGACTCGGAAAAAAAGATAATATAACGTCAAATTAGGGATTTGTGCCTATGACTGTGAATATCTCATGACTTCAAGTAAATATGTAAATAGACCGGTCCATCCTTATTTATACGTCTATGGTCAACACACTTGTGATCACTGTGGCGGTGGCGCGGTGAAGGAATGGAGGGGAAAAGGAAGGGGGTGGGGTGGGTATTGCTTTGTTATTGAGAGGCGCAGCCGCGCAGGCGCGAACTAGGATGACTCGCCCGTCACCTTCCTCCTGCCTGATTCCGTGCAAGACTCATCACAGCACAGCTCACAAGTCACAACTGCTTGTACGGGCGCTTACTATCTGCTTACGTACGAGTCACTCGCAAACAAAGCATAGCATAATATTGATCCTACCTACAATTTTTTTTAACTAAAACTTGTAGTTTTAAAAGCGTTCCCTTGCGTTTCGGCACTCTTGGGAGGTAAGGGAACGCCGTTCCCTTGCGTTCCCACTGAAATTAACCACTGGTTTAACGTATTGGTGACTTACGTTTTCTCTGAATGGTACATAGTAAAGATTATTTTTATAGTATAGCTTAATTAATTAATTCTTGTATCAATAGAATATCCCTTTTTTTGTAAGCGTTTTTAATAATATCTCTGATTAATCAGTCGTTGACAAATCTCAAATCAAAGGTAACCTGGTAAACACTAAATAAGATAATTAGGATTCTTTATCTTAAAAAAATTCATATGAAAAAGTGATATTTTTATAAAAAGAAAAAAAGTTATCTTCAACACATTGGAGTGTTAATATCGATTTGCAGGTTGACTGAATTATTATATTGGATGTCACTAAGAACATTCAATTGGTTAATTTGGTGAAATTTTATGTTTTTCTTGTTATTACTGATATTCAAATCAGTTAAATCCAAAATGATCTTAAAAGTTATTACTTAAATTAAAAAAAAAATAGAGTGCTGTGTAGAGAAAAAAAATTAGCTTTCAAATGAAGTGCCCTTCGACCACACTTGCTATTTAAAAAACTGGGGTTGACGAGGAGCTGTAGAGGGGTTGCATTTGAGGGTCATGGATTTTTCTTGAAAATTCGTCCCATTCCCCATACAAACTTTTAAACTTACATTTTTGGACCGTTAAAGTGGCATAATTATAATTGTGGAAGTCATGGTAAATCGAAACTAGATATTATTGTGGCACAAAATTTATTTAACAAAGCAACATTATAATATTTATACATTTTACATTAATATGACTGTTGTTTACAGTTTGCATTATATATATAAAATAAAATTTTTACTTTGATATTGGCCAATAGCTCTTGAGTTGATCCCTTAACAGTTGTGTATGAGTATAAATACAATATTTGATATATACCAGTCATTGTTTATTACTATGCTTACTTTTATAACCAATTTTAATTGTTTAATACTTGTTTTGGAAACTATATAAAGTTTAACTCCCAAATTGTGTTAAAGTAGTTTGTTTAATTACTATTCTGCATCTAAGATAAAAGCTATTATTCTTCTACTTTTTTTCTTGATATGTTGCGGACATTAATTTAATTAAGTAACACTCAATCTTTGGTATATCCTTAATTCCAAAACAAATATTATACTTACAATTAATTTATATAAAATTATAATCATATTGACTGGTCAAGAACGAGTAGATTTTGATATCTGAATGATATGACGAAAATATGTATATTCCAAATAATATATCAAATCATTGCAGTTTAATCTAATTGAATTAAATTGAAGGCTTTCGTGGCCAAAGTCATCAATAGCTAATGGTCTTCCGATTTTGAACTCTGTCTCTTTGGACCACTCCTATACGATCCATCTCAACGTTTCGCTATTCTTGTAAACAGCTTCTCCAGGAGCAGGTAGCTCAGCATTTAACGTATTTAGTCGCGAAAACGAATAATTGGTAAATCCCTCCCTTTGCTGGTTTAGGTAACTGGCTCTTCCTTTATAATCTAGGAGCTATAGGGAATTATTATGCACTTTTATTTCCCCCCTTGGTACCTTGACCATTTTTATGTTTTCTTGTGCGCAAATTCAATTTTTCTAATGTACCAGGCTAAAAAGCCGTCAGATAATTTGTTAGTAACAATTTAATTGTTTTAGGGCCGGTTTCACCAACAACAAATAAATCACTGAATAGTTAATCGTCGAATAAAATTTATTAGTAGAATAAATTTTATTCCGTTTCAATAACTGTTTGTAATCCACAGTTAGTTATTCGTCGAATAAGTTTAAAGTGTAATGATTTTCCACAGACTGTACTCGTTGACACCTCTCTTGGCCTCCACCTCTTAGGTGTTTCACTGTAATCATATACATAACCTATAATATTTGATATTGGTTGATTAATTTGTCAAAATAATAATAATTGTCAATGCCAATGGTCATTACCTATTTGAAACGATCCTGTTGCATAAAAACACAGAGCAATTAACAATTGATTTCGCACATCTATGGGTCTATTTTTGTTGCTTACAGGATGCAATTTGTTACCGATCAAATTGAATAAATGATCTACTGAATTTTTTAATAATCTAAACCTAGTTTTAAAGTCCACATCATCAAATTCAGCAAAATGGTTTCTTTGCTGCTCATTTCCGTCATCAGAGGATGATGATGATTAAGATAATATTCGAAAATAAATATATATGTAAACAAAATTAAATTGTCTGATATAATTACGTTAGCCTGCAATACATTGTTGATAATTTCAAGTTAAACTAATGAATTTTCTTTATTATTGATATTAAAAGTGAGGTTAGCTGTCAACTTATTCGAAGAATAAATATTTATTTGGCCGATATTGGACTAATAACTTATTTGGAGTTTATTCATAGAATAAGTCTTATTTGACGTTGGTGAAACGCAGATATGTCAGTTTTATTGGTCGTATAACTTTATTCATTGAATAGACTGCTATTTGTCGTTGGTGAAACCGGCCGTAAGTGATTGTAACGAGGGATTGCCGGTATAAGCCTTACTGGCCAACATTTTTGGGCGGAGGAGCTGGTAAATGTTAGGGCACCCCTTTGTCTTGTAGTTGGGAAACTGGTTTCAAAGACGGAAGAACCATGGAAGTGGTCAACGGCATAGAGATGAGGAAGACAGATTGAGACAAGACCTCATTAAAGATCCGGATTGGATAAGTCCTAGTAGAATCAAATGGCTATGCTTGCAGCGACATTCAATTCCGGAGTAAGCTCCTCAATCGGATCTCCGGGAGGAGCAGTTACAAGTATAATAAAAAGATTAAATGTACAGAAGATATCAGAATATGCACATGGAAAGTGAAAATCATAGCACAGGAAGTTAAAATCCATAATGCAATCCAAAAATTACACACATGAAATTAAATATTCTGGGAATAAGCGAAATGCGTTGGCCAGGTTCAGGAACAGCAAATATCGGGGAACCTGGCGTTTACTATTCTGGAACAGATAACGGCAAACATGAATTAGGTGTTGGCATTATATTGACAGAAGCAAAATCTGTTGACAACTTTATCCCAATCTCAGCAAGAGTGATGCTCATACAACTAAAAGCAAGACCAATCGACATCAATATAATTCAAGTGTATGCGCCTACAACAGAAGGAACAGAAGAAGAGATAGAAGTTCTATACGATAGCATTAATCAAGTCCTGAAAAGGTTGACAATGCAAGACCTAACAATTGTCATGGGTGACTTCAACGCCAAAGTTGGGGCCAGCAAAACATCATCTAAAGTTTTGACCATTTGGTCTAGGAAATCGGAACGATCGTGAGATACATTGGAGATTTTTGCGAAAGCAAATCAATTAGTAATAATGAACACCTGGTTTAAGCTACACCCAAGGGAACTGTATACCTGGAAATCTCCACAGGATTCTGTAGGAAAGATTGTAAGAAATCAGATTCATCAGAATCATGATGTTAGAAATCTGAAAGATGCCAATGTTCGACTGAAAGTGAGTGAAAAGCTCAATACAAAGGTGGTAAAATGCAAAAATGCAGGAACTATAGAGGAAACTCTGACCATAATACAAGAAACAGTGAGAGAAATAAAAGAACAACATCTGAAGAAAGATAGAGAGAAACGGAATAGTGGATGACCGATGAAATATTTGAAGTTATGGATTAGAAAAAAAAAAGAAAATCTCCAAGAATTTAAGGAAATACATACCATCGTCAGAAGAAAAATAAGAGAAGCCAAAGACAAACAAAAAACAAACAAATGTAAAGAAATAGAGGAGTATCAGAGTCAAAATGATAACTTTAATGTTCATCGAAAGGTGAAGGAACAGCTGAAAAAATCCGAAAACCCAACAGCGGAAAAATAACAGATGATGAAAGCAATCTTGCCATAACCAAAGAAGATAAAAAGAAAGTATGGGAAGAAACTTTTCCATGACCTTAGAACAATACAGGAGCCCACCATTGAGGAAAATTCATAGCTTAATTTTGTTCAAATCTCTTATTAACAGATTAATTCGCAAGTTTTAGTAAAATTGTTTATGTTTATTTGTTATAACTATTTTAATAATAAAGAGAAAGTAATTTTAAGTAATAAAGGTGAGTTGAAACAATTACGTTTGAAAGGAGTGAGTTCTGAAAGTTAATCGCACGTATCAAAGCTAAGTTTTTCTTGAAAAAGCCTCATCTGATTTATACCTCGTCTATTTTGTAACTGTTTTTCACGAAATTTGTTATAACACCGGTTCTAACAATCGGATTTTAGATTTTAAAAGTTTACCAAACGCCATTTTGTTCATTTTATGAAAAGCAACGATTTTCATTTTGGTAATATTAAATATCTCCAATAGTTAAAGATACATTATATTAACAACTTAATTGTCAATAACAAATTTTCTGTAGGGTTTTTAGTTTTTACCCTAGTATACTCGAAATATTGAATCTACGCACCAAAAAAAAAAAACATAAAAAACATCAAGCTATCGAGAGGACATTTAAGTGCATACTCAAGCCCCCTTGACTATTACGCCTAGGGTAACGTTGGCGTTGAGTATTTAAGTTTTTGTGATCAACTATCTCTCTCTGCATCTCAGGAAGCTAGGTACAGGTATGGCGAAATATTAGGATGAAGCAGCATACAGGTAGTACAAAAGAACGATTGGTTAAATTAATTGAAATTGTACATTATTTAAAATACCATATTAATCGAAATATGATAGGTGAAAAAGAAATAAAATGTTTAAAATCTACATCTCTATAGAAGGTTAATAGGATATAAAAAATTTTAATTGAATATAATACATGAATTAAAATTCGTCCGTTTCAGAAATGCTGCGTTAGTTGATTACCAATGCAAAATTAATTTATTCATCTGTACATAATTTTATTATTGGTGTCATTCAATTACTTAAACTTTTATCAAAAATGATATTTTTGAACGCTACACCCTATATACGAATAGTATTTAGTTGTAAATAATTATTTTTTGCACATATGAGTCCATTTCCAAATACACTTCTTCAATAAATTAACGCACCACTTATATATTTTATAGAAATATTAAAATATTATTAGCGTTAATAAAAATTTCCATTGTAATGTTATATTTTGAAACCCCCTTGTATATGCTATTCGTACACTCTATATTTATTGACTGTGTTTTATCGCTATAGTTTTTTTTTGCAACAAAACAAAAAGAAGAAAAATGTACTAATTCTATAAATATACTAATTTCCAAGTGTTCAAGAATTTTATTCGGCTACTGTTTAATTGTTGATTATTGTTAATTGTGTTTATTATTAAGCTCCAAACACGTAATTTAACCCGAGTTGAATGTGCCCAAGCAGTGATACGAGTGATACTGTCGGAAAAAGGTTGGAGTTACCGAAGAATTGGTCGTCGGTTTAATGTGTGCCACACATCCATCTCACAGGTATTAGAAAGATTCCTCTAAACAGGGGATCATACTCGCAGACCAGGGCAAGGACAAAACCGGGTAACTACCCCTATTCAAGATCGATTTTTAAGAATTTCTGCTCTTCGACAACGTTTTGTAACACATCGAAGTCTACAAATTCAGCTTCGAGACGTGCATGCTATACAAATTAGTACAGAAACTGTTCGCCATCGACTTTGATCGACTACATTTTGCCAGAGAACACGTTAATTGGTTAGAGGCTGACTGGGAACGAGTGCTATTTACTGATGAATCCCGATTTTGTTTATAAAATAACGACAGACGTGTTCGTGTATTGCGACGACCCAACAAACGATATGCTCAGTGTAACTTCTCACACATCACATTTTCTGGTGGAGGATCCGTTTTGGTGTGGGGTGGTATTTCTTTGACCGCACGTACGGACCTAGTTGTCATACAAAATGGAACTCTTATAGCTGAAAGGTACATATTGGAGATCCTGGAGCAACATGTAGTACCATTTGCTCCTTATGTCGGTGAACATTTCTTACTAATGCAAGATAATGCCAGACCAGACGCTGCACAGATCGTCAGAAATTATTTAGAAGAGGTAGAAATTAACACTATGGAATGGCCAGAAAATAGTCCAGATTTAAATCCGATTGAAAATCTCTTGGATATCCTTGGTAGGTGACTAAGAGCGACATCTATCCAAGCAAACAACTTACAGGAAGTGGGAGAGAGGCTGATCCAGATTTGGAGAGAACTAGACCAAAATGAAATACGGCAATTAATTTTAAATATGGGCCAACGATGTGAGGCTGTTATACGTAGTAGATGTGGAAAAACTCGGTATTAAGACTTTTTTCATATTTTAGTTTAATTTTCTTATCATTATTTTTTTAGAATTTTCCGTTTTATTTTTTTTTCTTCTGTACTTCAACATTTTCTAATGATTAGACAAATTGTTGTAATTACTAATAAAATGTAAAATAAATCTTGTGAAGTTTTATTTTTTATTCTTTGTCTGTTGATTTATAAAATTAATTTATTGAAGTGGTGCGTTAATTTCTTGGAGAAGTGTAAGTTAATAGAAAGAAAAGAAAAGACTTACAATCAGTCTAATAGTACCTTCGACGACTGGTTTAGAGCTCTATAATATTCTGCTCATCTTCAGGTCCCCGATAAAGTTACTTAACCAAAACAGTACAAGGAATGTGGTAATTGTAATCATACTATACAGTTAATTAGGCCAAGATAGTGTGTACGAAAATTACTTTTTTGCTTGTCGATAGTGGGACTACTTCTTGAGGAGAAGATGTTGATAATATGAGTAAAAGATGCATACAATATGTGATATAGATGTTTGTTGTTTTTTATATATTTATTTATTTATTAATTTACTTAAGTTAAATTATTTTCTTATCCAATTATAACTAATTTTCAGGGCAATTGTAGTTAATATACCTACTTTATGATGAAATGAGTGAGTTCTGTGGTCGTTCATATTTAAAACTAAAAATAAAAACAACACTGGGATATGGGAACAATTCTATTTCACTTTATCTTTGATATATTGAGTTTTTTATAGCTAGCAACCCTAATTTACGGCCATTTAGTCTCAGACAACAACCATCATAGTAAAAACAAAATAGCTTTTATTTTATATAAAAAACAATCATGTACGTTATGAGCAGCGTATTTTATTTAAAAAATAAATGAACGAACTAAAGTTTTGGTTAAAAAATTAATTTCCATTAATTAATTTAAATTTATTTGCAGTCATTTTTCAACCTATTATCAATGTATTCTCCCATTCTTAAATGTTTGTAAAAATGTGAGTTTGATTAACTAAAAGTAGTGAAATGTAAGATTGGTTATATAGGTCTAAGGGAGTGTTAAAATGTATCTGTATTAACTGAAAATTTGTGATAAAATATGATATGAGTAGTCTAAGATTCATATTCATATCAATATTTTTAAATAAGAAAGGAGTTTTATTTTGTAGAAACGTTAAACTATCTTCAGATAAATTAATCTGGTAATGGCACATATTGAATGGGAATGGTAAATGAAGATATAGCCAATAGTTGTATTGTAAAAGTGTAGGTAAGATTAAAAAGAAAGTTACATATTAAAAGCTGTAGTAATGAAAAAAATGCTTCTATGCTTCCTAAAGTAGCGGTGTGTCTAGCAAACTGTCTGGGTTAATTTAGAATGACATGAGCATGTAATGAAACAACATTTTTCAAAACATTCAAAGACAAGATAAAGTGTCCCAGTAGTAACAGATCATAAAATATTTTTGAAATAGGGTGATTTAACGTTCAATGGGGGTAATATGTGATAGACATTGTAATTAGTTATGTTTGATGTCAAACAAAAAACAGAACAATGTCAAGAAATAGAAGAGTATTAGAGTCGATATGATAACTTCAATGTTCATCGAAAGGTGAAGGAAATAGTTGGAAAGTTTCGAAAACGCAACAGCGGAAAAATAACAGATAATAAAGGCAATCTTGCCATAACCAAAGAAGATGAAAAAAGTATGAGAATACTTGGGGAAACTTTTCCATGACCTTAGAACAATACAAGAGCCCACCATTGAAAAAAATTCAGGTCCCGAAATCTTACCAGAAGAATTAACGGCAGCCGCCAGATAAATGAAGAATGGAAAGACACCAGGACTTGATGAAATTCCTGCAGAACTGCTGAAGCTATTCAATGCAGAACAAATAATAATAACTAAAATATTTAATGAAATATACAAGGCAGGAAAAATACCAGTAGAGTGGCTTAAATCGGAGTTTGTACCATTGCCCAAAAAACCAGGAGCAAAAGTTTGTGAAGATTATAGGACCATAAGCCTAATGAGCCATCTGCTGAAGCTGTTTTTAAAAGTCATTCACAAAAGAATTTACCGGAAATGCGAGGAACAAATTGCGCCCAATCAGTTTGGATTTGTGAACGCAGTTGGTACGAGGAAAGCTTTATTTAGCGTGCAGATATTGTTTCATAAATGTAGAGATGTCAGCTGTATTATTTTTGCATGCTTGATTGACTACAAGAAGGCTTTCGATAGACTCAGGCATGAACAAATGATTGAAGTGCTGAAGAGGACAAGGATTGATGAAAGAGACTTAAAAATTATAGCTAATCTGTATTGGAATCAATCAGCGGTACTCCGAATAGATGGAGAATATACAGATCAGGTCAAAATCTTAAGAGGAGTGAGACAGGGGTGCATAATTTCACCAATGATATTCAATCTGTACTCGGAGTACATTTTTGAAGAGGCCCTAAAAGATATTGATGAAGGCATCTCAATAAATGGAGTCAAGCTCAATAACATGCGGTATGTAGATGATACAATAGTGTTTTCCAATCCCATAGAAGGGCTGCAAAATTTAATGAACAGAATAACGGAAACAAGTAGAACATATGGACTGGATATAAACACCACCAAAACCAAGTTAATGATCATCAGAAAGGAAAACATAACTGGAGCAAATCTGTATGTGAACCTAATGAGAATTGAAGTGTCTCACAATACAATTACTTGGGAACTATAATCAATGAGTCGTGGAACAATACCCAAGAGATTAAATTTCGCATCGGAAAGGCCAAAAGTGCATTCTTGACTATGAGCTCTATGTTCAAGAGCCATGACCTCACCATGAAAACAAAAATAAGGCTCCTTAAATGTTACGTATACTCAGTGCTTCTACATGGAGCAGAAACGTGGACATTGAAGGCGGAAACTGTATCTAAACTTCAGGCTTTTGAGCTATGGTTATACAGAAGAATTCTAAAGATACCATGGACAGACAAAGTCACCAATGAAGAAGTACTGCAGAGGATGAACACAACCGCGTATTTGGTCAACATCGTAAAGAGTCGAAAGCTGGAGCACTTGGGACATATAATGAAAAATCAAGGCAGATACGAGCTACTCCAATGCATTTTGCAGGGTAAAATTGAAGGAAAAAAACCCAAGACGAAGAATATCCTGGCTGGCTAACCTGAGAGCATGGTATAGAAAGACCTCAACACAGCTATTTCGTATAGCAACCAACAAAATCGTATAGCCAGAATGATAGCCAACGTTCGGAACGGACAGGTACCCTAAGAAGAAGAATGTTTGATGTTTAGGGTATTGGGAAGAAGAAATGGTCTAAAATTAATAAACGTTGGGTAGTTAATTAAAATTAATGTGGGAAAAACTAATGTAAATTAGAAGGAGTAAAAGAAAGGAGAAGTCATTGATAAACATGTGTGAAAATGTATAGGAAGACAAAATTAATTTTTAAGTACCTACAAATTAGTGGAAAGGTATAAAACAACTGTCGGTGAATGGGGACGAAATTACGGTTGAAAGAAGTGTATCTGTTGACACAATTAGAACTGGTCTTGATGTCTTTAATGATTTCCAAATTTTCGTATAAATTTAGTCGTAATATGTTCTTTTTTGTGAATTATGTATTTAACTGACACTTTCAGGAATCTTAGGCCGATGTTTATTGACTTTCAAGTTGTGTGAGAAAGCCGAAGTGCTCTCTGTTTGAGTGTTCTAAGGATCTGGTGGATAAAGATCCATAAGTTCTACAAACGTAAGTACTATCACAATCTGAACAAGGAAGTTTGTATACACCACTGCGGTTGATATAATGGATGGGGTCCTTGGGATTTTTTAGGCTCTTGTTAAGGGTATTATTGACTTTAACCGAAATTTTAATGTTGTCGCATGAACTGTTGCAGATTTGTTTTACTTTTTTTTTAGATAATTTAGTTTAATAAAACAGTAAAGAAGCCTAAAAGGAAGAGATATTAGAAATTGAACGAAAAGCTGACTATTGAAGGAGTCTAAGCTCTCTTTTGTTTTTAATTGTATGTATACCTAATGTATCAGACATTGTTTACTACAATTTGTTTGAAATATTCAATTCTTTGTTGAATTTAGTTTGTAAAAGAGGCGTAAATTGCAACATATGAATATAACTGCGAAACGCAGAAAGCTTCTGTGAAGGGGGATGGCTTGGAGAAGAATGAATATCAAGATCTGAAGTTCTGAAGTTGAAGTGATCATTTAGTCTGATGAAAGATAAGTCAAGGAAGTGATTGGAGTTACATGTTTTTAGTCTCATGGTAAAAGTGATGTTAGGGTGGATTTAATTAATTTTGTCAAGCAAGTTATGAGCTGAATCGGAGTTTCCTGAAATGAAGACTAAACAGTGATGAACATAACGGGTCCAGTGAAGAATCTCAGCATATTTTGTGATATGATTGGGTTCTAGTTGATCCATAAAAACATCAGCTACGGACGGGGATAAGTAACAACCCATTGTTAAACCATCAGGTTGTTGATAAAAGTTGTTATTGAAAACAAAATAATGTTAACATAGACAAATTTTGAGAATATTTAGAATTGACGAAATATTGTTGGGAGAAATAGATTTTAAAATCATGAATGTGTTGCCTGTGTGAGTCTATTTCAAATAGGTAAAAAAGAAATAAATAAGACTTACTCACAATCAGTTTAATTTAACTACCTAGACGACCAGTTTCGCTTTCTACAATTTGCAAAGCATCTTCAGATCAGTCGGTACAAAGTTAATTAAATGCTGAAATTATAAAAGCTCATATTATGGTGCTGTCTTATAAAGATAAACATAAGATAAAATAATATAAAATTAAAGTAATTATGCCAATATTACATGTCTGTGTTTTTAATATAAATAAACTGTTTAAAAAGACAAAGTAAGACCCACAAATTGGTAGAAAAAAAAAATAAGTCAATTGAATTGTAATAAAGTAGTAAATACACAAAACACTTATATGCCGGTACAAGATTTATTAATGATTTGAAGGCCATATTTCAAACTATCCTGTAATTGCTGATGATGGGGTATCTTCGGTTTCAGACCGAAGATCCGCCATCATCATCAATTACAGGATAGTTTGAACTATGGTCTCAGACCGAAGATCCCCCATCATTAGCAATTACAGAATAGTTTGAACTATGGTCTCCAAATAATTAATAAATCTTGTACCGGCATGTAAGTAATGTTTTGTTTATTTACTAATTTATTACAATTCAATAGACTATTTTTTTTAACCAATTTGTGGGTCTTACTTTGTCTGCTTAAACAGTTTATTCATATTAAAAGACACATACATGTAATATTGGCATAATTACTATACTTTTATATTAAATTATCTTATGTTTATCTTTATAAGACAGCACCCTAATATGGGCTTTTATAATTTCAGCATTTAATTAACTTTGTACCGACTGACCTGAAGATGCTTTGCAAATTATAGAAAGCGAAACCGGTCGTCTAGGTAGTTAAATTAAACTGATTGTGAGTAAGTTTTATTTATTTCTTTTTTACCTATGAGAAATAGATTTGTTTAAAAACAGTGAGTTAACCAGACTAATAGATTCCTGTTTGGGTACGGAAGTGACTGCTAATTACTAACATCAAAGGATAGCATAGTAATATTAGGTTACTCTATATACACCAATTACAACAGAAGTTTTGTTTATATGGAGATGTTATATATTTTTTATTATTTTTGAAAGTATAAATTATACTTTTAAAAGTTTTTAATGACATATATAGTATATCCCTAAAAACTTCAAACATCTCTTTAAATTTTGTCATGTAATACATCGTTAGTTTATTGCATGAAATTTATTTGGTTACAATCGGTTATTAACATTAAATTTTTATACAGGTGTTTCCAATTTGTATGGTATGGATCATACTGTTTATCATGCAACTTATTTAAAAAATATCTTATTATTACGTAGGTTTTGGTGAAACGTTAATACTTGGATTTTATAACCTACTCGTTTTCGCTTGTAATCATTTGTTAGATTGCGGTTCACATATAAAGTAAATGATATTAAACATCTTATCTTCTTGTACACCATAAAAGCAAATAATTTTTTATTCTACTCCTTTATAATTTATAGTAAATTCGTAAATTTCAGTGATATACATTTACATAACTGGAAGCAGCATTCACAATATTTGAAAATACTTGTACCTTGCAATTGCAACTGTACTCTTAAAAATCCACCTTCTTTGTTAAATCTAATATTTTTATGAATTTCATAAATAAAATAAGCTATCGAATAGTTTCATAGCAAGTACTATATAAACAACTTGTAGATTTTTAAATGTTCAGTTAGCTTTAACATATTCATTCGAATTTTAAATATCGAGGAAAACAAGAAACAAACGAATGCCCCAACTCTGAGCCTATTTGAGTCATACTTCAAGAGAAGGTTCGTTTAAATAATTTTCAAAAAACCGTAATTTTTTTCAAAAATTGCTTGAAACTACTCTTTGAAATAAGTAATATAAAACAGTAGAAGTCCCATATTTAGTAACACATTCAACTCAACAAATTTCGCTCCAAAATACACCTATACCTTTGACCACCTCCTCACATAACACTACAACCATAACACATAAACCATCTGAGTCATAATTTATTAACCAGAAAGAATACTCAGCCTTAGCTTAAACAAGTCCACCTTTAATTCCAAACAAAAATTCACCTATGGATACTCATAAACTTCTACCAACTTCGACAAAACAACCGGAGAAAGAACCTTAGAAGATGTAACCACACCACTTGCCGAAGACAACTTAGAAAAACCTAAGCTTCAGTTAAAAAAAAAAAACTAATGACAAAAATTTAACAAATGAGATACTAGAACTAGCAATAGAATATCTAGAAAAAGAAACACAATTGTTAAACTTTAATAAAGCAAATAGTAGATCTATTCGGTAATATCCAAGGATCAAAATATATAATCAGCGTACCAAAATTGTACGCAGAAGACTCTGAAGCACTTCTAGAGTTTGTGACGATTTTACATCAATATTACACTGATCAAAAAATGAAAATCAAAAGCACCAAATTAAGATGAAAACTTGTCAAACACTATGTATGTTACCTACAAAACCTAGAGTAACTGCTGCAATGGAGTTGGTCATTGGTATCACGTCTCTAGACGTGTACGTCAAAGAGGTGGCGCTGATGACAATGATGCGACTGCGCACAGCTGGTGCAAACCTTGATGTAGGAATGGGACATTTGAGAACTCGTTTCTGGAGGGAATGGTGGATGCGCTACCCCCTGCTGCAGGCAGGCTGCGACTCAATTAAACCAAAGTTTATTTTTAAAAAACCCTACAAAATCGAAACAAAACAGTACAGGGAGACAAACGTGGCAAATGCCTAATGCATATACACCGATGGCTCCAAAATGGAAGAAGGCTCAGGATGCGGGATATACTCCAGATCACTGTACCTAAGAATAAAGTGGTATATGCCAGTGTAGTTCATAGCCTAGACAGAACTGGCTAGTATCTCTATAGCCGCAAAAGAGGTAACCCAAAAAGGTATAGCCGGAAAAACCATAATAATCTGTACAGATATCAGACAAACGCTACTAACCTTGAATAGACCACGTGTCACATCAGGGTTAGTAATGAAGTGTCACGAGTCACTAACTCAAGTTTAGGATGGTCATACCATTATCCTGAGGTGGGTTAAAGGACATGATAAAAATAAAGGCAGTCGCATTGCTAACCAATTGGCTAGGAAGTCGGCAGGCCTAAGACTCTTAGGACCTGTAGCTCTTTTTGGTTGTTCAACTACAGTAATCGCGGAAATTGTCAAATGTCACTCCCATACGCAAACCGTAAAAATATGGAAAGAAGGGCAAGGATGTACAAGTAGACTTGGCAGGGTAACACTAAGTAACCTTGAAAAGTCAGCATCAAAGAAGTACTAGGGAATGACCAGGAAAAACCTACGATTGACAGTAGGTTTTTTAACTAGTACGCAAACACCTCCATACATTGGGGCTGGTAGATACCTCCATGCAGGACGTGTGAACGAGAAGACGAAACTGTAGAGCATATCCTATGTGAATATCGGGAGTTATCGTTAATACGAAAATACGAATTGGGCAAGTCCTGACCCAGACTTGCCCACATAAGGGAGATGTCTCATGGTGACTTGTCCACCTTCCTAGAAATAACCGGATGGACAATGATCTAAGGACGACAGCTCGCTGGGAGGATGCATAATGGATCAATTGTGGTCTATGTGTTGTGAAACTTAACTCGCTCTCCCTACTCTACAGATACAGAAATACAGAAGTTTTCACTATATATCAAAGGAAAATTGCTCATTTTCATTAGTTTCAATAAACTTTGAAGGACATAAATATTGTTTCCTTTAAGCAATCTGTTAGTAAACTATGTTCTTCTTCTTTTTCTTCAGCCTCAAGTAATTCAACTTTGGACATAGGCCTTCCCCAAGTCAATCCAGTGTCTTCTATTTTGCGCCACTTGCTTTCGGTTGTGCCCTTCGATCTTCTTAATATCATCTGCCTATCTCATTTGTGGTATTCGTCTGCTTTTCTTTCCTAATCATGGACTTCATTGTTGTATTTCGTGGTTCCATCTCTTATCCTTCTTCTTCTTCGTCTTGACGTGCCCTATCAAGTCCCCTTGACGTTGGCGATTAACATGGCGAAACTGTCTCTGTCCCGAGCTATTCTAAATAGTTGCTCAGCTTTCTTTATTCCTGTCCACTCCCTGATATTCTTCAACCAAGAGGCCTGCTTTTTACCAATTCCTCTGCGTCCTTTGATTTTACCCATCATAATAAGTTGAAGAATATTGTATCGGTCTCCCCTTACTACGTGTCCACAATAGGCCATCTTTCTACATTTGATGTTATCAAGCAGCTCGCGAGCAGCATTTGCTCTTTCAATGACTGCCACATTTGTCTGCATAGCCGTCCATGGAATTTTTAGTATACGTCTGTGCAGCCACATCTCAAAGGCCTCTAGACGATTAATCGTGGATATTTTTAATGTCCATGTTTCGACACCGTATAAGAGGACTGACCAAATGTAGCGTTTAACCATGCGCTTTCGAAGTTGAAGTTGCAAGTTATCATTACAGAAGAATGACCTCATTTTTAAAAATGTCGTGCGGGCTATATCGCTTCTACATTTTATCTCTTGATCTGGATCTAGTTGTTCAGTAATATGACAACCAAGATATTTAAAACTGGACACTCTTTGAATTATATGACCATCAACATATAATCGTGCATCTTGATGTGCTAAACGGCTAAACACCATTATCCTTCAGTCGGGCGTTGTTTCCTGCGAAGCTCCATTTTAATTTGGCAGCATGTTTGTTTGTTTGAGAACATGATGCCAAAAGTAAACTATGATACAACCGAAAATAGTTAAAACAGAATAATAATTTCTAAAATAAATTCAAATTACGGGATGATCCTAATTTTATGCTTGTCAGTATACAGATTTTTCTCACGTCAGCATATTTGATACAAAAACATTTAAATTTTATTTTCCATTGGTTAATACGTAACAATTTTTTTTCTTTTCGTCTTCAAATCTTAAGATAAAAGTGACCAAACAGATTCAAGTATGAATAAATTTATCTATCTTCATTAAAATTCTTAATAATTTAGTTTCAACATAATTTTCAACCAATAAACTCTGGAATAATAAAGCGCAAAAAAGTTGCAACTGCAGGATACCTCTCGAAGCATAACAACCCTGTAACATGTTCCACAAATACATATATTTTTACTTAAATTTTATCATCACATTTATTATAACAATAATATTTCGCTATCATTCCAATTTTTTACAACAAACTTAAATTGCAGTATGCCTATAATCTTTTAAAGTTGAATATAGAATACAATTTTACACTATTTCGCAGGCGATTTGCCAGATTACTTAAAAAATCGATACAAAATTGTTAAAATTTATCAACGAATCAAATAGTTGGTTGCATGTTTATAAACCTGAAAATAATAAAATTTTCTTTAAATCATGTATTACTAATCCTATCTTAAATAATATATTATGTTCACAAAGTTTTATTTAGATAAATCGGTTTGAATTGAAAAAATGCATTAGCTAGAGCAGGAATTTGACTAAATGAACCTCATTGCTAAGTAAAAACTTAATTTTATTTGATAAGAAAGTCAGCAATATATCTTGCACATTTGTTCTTTGATCTCAATTATATATTATAATGACAAACTTTCGTTATGCTCCGCTGCTCATAAATCAACTTTAGATGCAGTATGCGTATTAAGACGTTGGCCGCCATCTTGTTAACAATTTTCTGAAACCTTTCTCTATCAGTTGCTGCGCGAAATAATTCTTCTGCTGTGGCACCACATTGTTCTCTAATATTACGAAGCCGTTTCTTTCGATCAATCCATATATTTCCCTTCACTTTTCCTTATATTATAAGGCAAAGTAGATTGTATTTGGGCCCTCGAATTATATAGCCGAGGTATTTTGTTTTTCTTCTCTTCATTTTTTTTTTGAGCAGGCGTTCTAAATTCATCATTTTAAGAACATCTTCATTTCTTCTTCTTCTTCAGATGCAAATCCACTAATGGATGTTAGCGATCACATTTTCCATTAACTCTCTATTTCTTGCAATATGTATCAGAGATTGTATGTCGTTAATCCCTGTCCATTGCCTTATGTTTCGGAGCCAGGACATTTTCTTGCGTCCCATTCCTCTCTTGCCTTCAATTTTACCCTCGATTATAAGTTGGAGGAACTGGTATTTTTCATTTCGCATGATGTGACCTAGATACGCCGTTTTCCTTTTCTTGATGGTTTCGAAAAGTTGGCGTTCTTGGTTTATTCTTTTAAGGACATCTATATTTGTGATTTTCGCTGTCCATGGTATTTTTAGGATACGGTGATAAAGCCACATTTCGAAAGCTTCTAATCTGTTTATATCCCTCGTTTTGAGTGTCCAGCCCTCTACGCCATATAGCAGCACTGACCATACGTAGCACTTAGTAAACCTTAGTCTCAGTTGAAGATCGAACTCAGAACAAGTCAGTACCTTCTTGAATTTTACGAAAGCTTGTCGAGCTTGCTCAATGCGACATTTTACTTCCCTGTCCGATGCCCAGTCTTCAAAAAGCCACGATCCCAGGTATTTAAATTTACTCACTCTTTCTATGGATTTACTATTCAGTGTTATGGTGGAGTTTTCAAATGCATCCAAGTTTCTGGAGATGATCATGAATTTGGTCTTTTTGGTATTAATCTCTAGTCCCATTCGCTCACTGTATTCTCCGATTATAGTGACAAGTTGTTGAAGATCGACTATGTTGTCACAAATTAAGACACCATCATCAGCATATCGTATGTTGTTGATCAATACTCCATTCACCTTGATTCCCATCTCTGCATCCTCCAAAGACTCTTGAAATATGGATTCTGAATAAATGTTAAATAAAAGAGGGAAAAGCACACATCCCTGTCGAACGCCTCTTCTTATATGTATGGGCTTAGATATAGAATTGTCTATTTTTAGCTGTGCCGTTTGATGCCAGTACAAGTTTTCAATGCATCTTATGTCTTTTTGGTCTATATCAACTTTCTTGAGAATCTGCATTAACTTGTGGTGTTGGACACGATCAAACGCTTTTTTGTAATCTAAAAAGCATAGGAACACATCCTTCCTCTGATCGTTACAATTTTGGACCAGTACCTGTGTTGCTACTATTGCTTCTCGTGTTCCTAAACCTTGCCTAAACCCGAACTGGGAATCACTGATGTCCCATTCACATTTTTTGTATAATTTTTGATGTAGTATTTTTAAGAATATCTTTAAAGTGTGACTCATCAGGCTAATGAGTCTGTGATCCTCACATCTTTTTGCATTGACTTTCTTGGGCAGGGGAATAAAGGTAGAGCGTAACCACTGTTGAGGATAGCAGCCAGTTTCATAAATTAAATTAAATATTTTGTGTAGTGCTGAAATTCCCCTTTCATCTAGTAATTTGAGTATTTCTGACGGAATCTCATCTGGTCCAGTTGCCTTATTGTTTTTTGAATTTAATATTGCTTTTTCTATCTCCTCTTTGGTGATTGAAGGGCCAGTCAGCTGGTCGTCTGTATAAACTTCACTTATGGGTCTTTCGTCATGGAAGAGCTCCTGGATATAATTTTCCCATATATCAATTTTCTCCTTTTCACCCAGCACTATCTGGTTATCGTGATTAACTATGGTAGTTGGTCTTCGTTTTCTGTATATTCCAGCAGTCTCCTTAAGCTTTTTATGTAAATTACGATCGTCGTGTTGTCTTTGTAAATGTTCTAGATCGATACATTGTTGCTTAAGCCATTCATTTTTTGCTATTCTTATTTTTGCTTTTATTTGTCTGTTAATGTTTTCATACATATTGCTGCCATCTTGGGTATTCTTGTGTCTTCGTCGTTCTTCCATTAGTAATAGTATTTCTTCTGTCATCCATTTTTGCTTCTTGTTATTTCGTTTGTACCCTAAGTTGTTTTTCATGATGTCTGTTACAGCACTTGTAATCGTATTCCATGTTGGTGTTATATCTTCGGTAATGTTTGTCGTTAATATTTGAATTTGTGCGTTTATTTTATTGCTTATTTTTGCTTGTATCACTGGGTCTTTCAGTTTATCCAGTGCTATCTGTTGTTGAGTTTCAGGCTTGTTCTTGCATGAAAGAGCGATCTTTATGACGGCCACTAATAGTACGTGGTCAGAAGGGACATCTGCTCCAGGGTATGTGCAAGCTCTTTTGACAGTTGTGCTGAATCTACCGTTTATAAGGATGAAGTCTATCTGGTTTCTTATTATGTTATGAGCTCTATCGGCTGGAGATTTCCAAGTATACAGGCGACAGGGGTGGAGTTGGAACCATGTGTTGGTAACTGTCATGTTTTCTTCTTGACAAAATTGTATAAGTCGGTCGCCCCTTTCGTTCCTTGTTCCAAGACCATAGGGTCCAACTATGTCTTCAAAGCTGCCCTTCCCTATTTTGGAATTAAAATCTCCCATAATTATGTTGACATCATGTTTCTTTGTCAATTTAAGTAGTTCTTTGATTTCACTATAAAAGTTTTCCACTACTTCATCTGATGCGTCTGTAGTTGGTGCATAAACCTGTATGATGTTGAGATTATTTGGCTTCGCTTCAAGTTTTACTAAGGCTGTGCGGTCGGAATATGGTACAAACTGTGTGACAGCTCTCACCAATCTTTTAGTTATCATAATCCCGACACCTTTTCTATGATCGCGGTCATCATTGCCTAAGTAAAAGAATGTTCCGCTTTCTGTAGTGCATTTACCGGATCCAGGCCACCAGGTTTCTGAGATCCCAAGAATATCTAGATCTAATCTGCTCATTTCTTGAGTTAGGTTAGCCAGCTTCCCGGCTTCAAACATCTTCATTGGAAGTGTGCAAAACCCATGATATAATTAGGATCCGTCAATAGCACCACAATTCGAATGCTTTTAATTTGTTAAGCATGTCTTTTTTAATGTCCATGTCTCACAAACATATAATAGGATAGACCGACCACACATAAGATTTCAGCACATTCTTGGGAATATATATCGACAGGTTTCTGTTACATAAAACTGCCTTCCAGGTCATAACAGCCCTACATGATATTTCGATCTTGGTTATTATCTCTTTATAAGACTCACAATTTACATTTAACCAGCTACCAAGATATTTAAAATGGTTTACACCTTCTATCTCCTCTCTATTATGTGAAAGCAGACCTGGACCTATAATAATCTTTTTACCTGCCATCCACTTTGTCTTTAAAATGATAATTTTAAGGTCTCTCTCATAACTTGCTGCACTGACTAGATTTACTAATGTCTGGAGATATAGTAAATTGTCTGCAAGAACGGCTGTATCGTCAGCGTATCTGATGCAGTTACTTATGTATCGTGTTTTTGTAACAACTCTTTCTCTTTACACTGTATTTTTAACCAATTTTCTTTGGCCTTTCGTATTTTGGTTCTTATTTGTCTCTGAATATTTTTATGCGTAATAATATTTCTTCTCTTATTAATTACCCAATTTAATGAAAATAAACTACAATTTTAATTAAATATACTTTATATTTAAAAAAAAAATAAATCTGGTATAGTGCTAACAAAGGCAGACAATTAGAACAAATCGTTTGTCTTCTTCCCGTAGTTTTCTATTTATTTACTTTTTTTTATTCATTCATTTTCCCTTGGGTTTCTTTTTGCTTCATTATATTAGGGATCTATCCTATTATGCAGACTTTTTTCGCTGTAATTCGTGACTTTAGTATCTCGTATTTGGTAGTTTTTAATAATATTTGTGAATTTATTAATATCACGTGTTTCCTTTATTTGTGTATGGTCAATTTTTGAAAATGTTTGATTTAGTTAATTGTTAGTGTTCTTTGGTTAATTCTGTCTTTATAATAAACCAATTATATTGGTGTATGTTTAATTGGTATACATTTATTTGCAACTAGTGAATTGTGCAATTGTTTGTATCTTTAATCTAAATATGTTTTTAAGTGTTATGCATATTTTATCATAATTTGAATTTACTTTCAAATTATATAATATTGGTAATTAAGTCAATTACATCTTTAGACATACGTCTAACATTCCAAATATTTCAACTTGAAGCCTTATACGTGCCTATTACGAAAATGTCTAATATTCGACATAAATGTTTTAAAATATCGTTTTTTAACAATGAACAAAATTAAATATATGCAATATTTTTTCCTAAATTCAACTTTAACTTCTATAGAACGGTAAAACATCGCTGAATGTACACATATACTATTACTATACCGCCAAACATTATTTGCGGTTGTGTTTACCAGTACAACTAAACGTAAAGTAACAAACAACTAATGTTGTTAATCTTTACAAAAAATATAGATGAATTAGATTCAAAGATACTTGAATTTTAAATAAAAACTACATTGTGTTGCGTAAATAACAAATGCATATTTTACAGGAAAATATAAGTAAGTGAAGAGATTTTTTTGATGCTATGTACATTGACACTTACAACACCTAGGTTTTTACAATATAGACATCGCATATATGTTTGTTAATCAATTGTGAGGTATGGACGAGCAAAATGTAACCTTAAATTTATTAAAGAAACTTTGCAACATAAAACTTAAAAAAATGTAACATTGGTAATTTCTTATATAGTAATAAAACAATATTCTTATATGGTAATAAAACAATAGCATATCAAATTGGCAACACATTAAAACACCAGACGATTGTCACTACTTGTTTAAGCATTATAATTGTTTAAAAATTTATTTTTAAAAAGATCATCTCGCTATCAGCCACAAATGATCTAAACCTAAAGAAACAAATTTTGGAGTTGTCCTGATAGTCCAGTCGTCAGAGAGTTAACCCCTAAAAATAATACAATTTTGCAGAGAATATTAATTTTAGGACCCCAAAAAAGATGTGAAATGTTTACCACTTTTATACCAGGGCTTCCACCTAAAATCCCCTTAGCAGGAGGGTAAAAACGTGAAATAATCGATTTACCAATAATCTGTACACCGTAGAAAAAAATGTTTCAAGTAAAAAATATAAATAAGATAATTTTAAACAAAAATGTTTATAAGCATTTTTTACGTAGAATAAACCGTTCTCTTAGAAACAATGCTTGAAGCAACCGTCTATTTTGCATGTTAGTTACGATCTTTTGATCCAAATGTCCTATCGACAAAAATTAAGATGCGTTTTAAAGGCAAAATAGTGCAGCTTTTGTATTTAGTTTTTTATTTTGCCGAGAATAAACTCAGTTTTTATAAAGGTGTTAAATAAATTAACGAGGCGCGATTTTTACCAATTTTTTATGATTCTCGTGTCATGGAATTCTTCTGATTGATTTCTTTGCCCAGATATGTGAAGACATCCACACGTTTAATAGTATAGTTGTCTATTGCTATATTATTTTTATTCTCAGGTGTTCTTTTGAATTTGTTTTGTTTATTTTAATCCCCCTTTTTTGTGCTTCAGTATCAATTTCCTTGAACGTTTCCATTAGTCGTGTCTTGCTTCTACTAATAATGGCGACATCGTCTGCATATGCAGTAATTTGTACTGTTTTGGTGTTTATATGGCCGGTTACATTGGTTTTTCTGATGACTGCTTCAAGAACTAGGTTGAACAGCATGGTTGAAAGTGCGTCTCCCTCTCTCACCCTCATGTTGATGTCAAACAGGGGAGACAGTTCTCCATCTATTCAAATTGCAGCTTTTAAACCCTGCAACATTATTTTTATGAGGCTGATATATTTTTTTGGTATACCTAGATTTCGGAGGTTTTCCAGCATTTTGTTTATTTTCACGAGCAAAAGCTTGTTTAAAGTCTATATACATATTATACAGTTCTACGTCCCTCTATTCTATTCCCTCTTATCTCCTTTTTTATATATTGGCTGTATAAGACCAACTGTCCATTCCTCCGGCATCTGCTCCTTGGTCCATACCAACTTTATCAGGTAGATTCTTCCCCAGAGTTTGGGTCCTCCATATTTCAACAATTCTGCCGAAACTCAGTCCGTTCCTGGCGCTTGACTGTTTTTTAGTTTCTTTATTATTTTAACTACTTCTTCATAACTCGGACTTTCCATGTGCTTCTCCGCCGTAAAATATATCGTCTCGTTTTGATCAATTCCATTGTCTGTATATAGGTTTTCCTCAAAATATTCTTTCCATCTCATTGTAATTTATTGTTTCTGTGAGTAGTTCTCCGTCCTTGTCTTTGCATATTATTAATGTTGGTCTAACTGACTGTGTACTTTTTTATTCTTTTATATAATTTTCTGCTCTTGTGTCTGACATTACGTTAAAGGATTTCTTGTAGTTGTTTTTTTAAAGCCTCCCTTTTTTTCTTCTGCATATTCTAGTTGCTTGTATTCTCTTTTCGTTATAAATTTCCCTGCTATTTCTTGTGTTTCTTTGAAATTCGTTAAGCCTAGCTTGGTGTAATCATACCATTCCGCATTTCTTTGCCTTTTGGCTTTTCCAACAGTTTCCTCTGCAGATTATTTTACGATTACGAATTACGATTATTTTTAATTGCCTCCATTCTTCCTCTGCAGTATCTTCCTCTCTGACTCCGTTGATTTTTATTTCGAGAGTATTTTGATATTCCTGTGTGTTGGTTGGAACTTTGAATCCTTCAACATTCCATTTTTTATTTTGGCTATTTTGCCCTTTTGCCACAGTCACGATTTTCTGCCGCAATTTTGCCCCTACAAGATAGTAATCTGAGCCAGAGTTCGCACCGCGATACTTTCTCACATTAATTATGTCTGTTGCCCATCTTTTTTAAATGAGAATGTGGTTAATTTGATGTGGTCATTTTTCTTTGCTGAGTTGGTTGTTGTGAGATCCGTTCGTTTGTTTCATTAGCCATTGTATTCGCAACAATTGAGTCTTACAGGGAAGAGTTGTTAGCCCTTCGCTCAACCCTCTATTCATTGGAGGACCAAGGCTCCATTCTTCGTCAGTCCTGGCCTCACCTACCACTGGGGTTGGTTACCCAATCTATAGTGGAGTTGCTCAGGTAACCGGTGTGTACCAACTTGGAGCATACTATAGAGTGCAGAAGATCGAAATTGAGTAGAAAAGGCTACTACAATAATGCAGGTGTATAATAAGAATTGTAAAGCACACTCTTCTGTCATGTGAGATCGATCATAGGCCATCAAGGAACCAGTAGACTGTATTTAGTCAAGTAAACATTATTCTAGAGGGATACAAATAAAAGTGCATCCATGATCCTTTTGGGAATAATAATTATATGACCCTATGCCTTGTCAAAAGCAAAACTTGTTCTAAAATGTCTTCCTAATAATCAAGTAAACACTCGAGTAGCCTCGTAACCCAAACAGGTGGGCGAAACAGGTCGGTCTAGTCATCATCGAAGATAAAACAAAGTACATGACGTTTACTATAGATCCTATAACAAACGAGGAACGGGAAATATTTTTGTAGGTGTTAACAGCTTCACATACCTTGGATCGCTGGTGACTGCTCCAAACAAAACAATCAAAGAAATTAAAAGACGAATAAACCTTACAAATAGAGCATACTATAGAGTGCAGAACCAATTTTACTCAAGAAACATCGAAACAAAGAACTAAAGAATAAAGAACTAAAATTATTATATACAAAATACTGCTGCGACCTGTCGTCAAATCCGGGACAGAAACATAGATCCAAACGCAGAAGGATGAAAGAAGTTTGAGTATACTAGAACCTAAAATCCTCCGCAAATATTTTGAGTTATAAATGACCCCAGGCACCAACCATATTAAAATTCTTTAATTCAATGACAACTATCAACTTCAAGAACTCAAATACAACGGTTATTTGAAATGTCAATTTCCTATATTTATATAAATTTTCTGATGTTCCAGACTTCACTAGACAGTTCGGCATTTTTCAATGCCATCTCGGATATTCTAGAATTTTAATACTTTGTCTTTTTCGTCAAGGGACTTTTTCTATGGAGGATCAATCTTACGGAAGTATCATAACACTGCTCCTTCCTTTATAGTTATTCGCCTAGAATAACTGGACTATAAGGAACCGACAGAAACCAACAGGGTGGATCAATTAAACGGTATGGAGCTAATCTAATGAACTACTTTGGGTTTCCTTCTAGCTGAAAACTGGATGCTGTAGATTAGATCGTTTATTTTTTGCATTAAGCTGTACGTTTCTTTGATGTTTCGGAGAAAATTCGTTCTTACGTTTGGGATTGTATAACCATAGTGGCTCACTTCTTTCGAGAGTTATTCCAGTAGCATGCATCTCAAATCTGGCCTGGCTTTGTCAGTTTAAAACTTTGATTTTTTACGAGCAACAATTAGTAGATTTTTTCCAATTTTTGTTTCAAATTTTCATTATACGTCAGGGATGAATATTCTTACGAAACGAAAATCGGATCTTGACGAATCTTCATTTCTCTTTCGGTGATCATCATTGATGGAGAATAACGGGTTGTTTTATGTTCGGAACTTCTGCTTTTTGTGATCAAAATCAAAGTTGTGAAAAGTCGATTTCTTAGTGTATTCTATATTCACTATTATTTCTGGGACTTTGTGACGGACTGGTTGTCTAAGCAACTTTCTAACCTCATTCTTTCTTCCTTTTCTCCGTGTTTCAGATCGGCTTCTACAATTATTTTGCAAATATCCCATTCGACCGCAATTAAAATATCTTATGCGCTCATTTCAAGCTTTTTTTAAGATTTTGCAGTATGATTAAAATACTGGGAAATACGCTACTTTTTTGTTAGCCCTAATACTGGGAAATAGAGAACTTACACGGGAGACAAGGATAAAAATATATAACACAATAGTGATACCTACTGTGCTCTAAGCAAATGAAAACTGAATTATTCTGGAAAAAACATAAGAGCAGAATAAATGCAATGAAGATGAGACACCTAACGCAGATAGTTGCAAAGACAAAATGGGATAGATTAAGTAATGAGGCTATTAGGAGAATGGTCCACCAAGAACCAATAATGAATAAAATATCAAAGAGACAAATGATATAAATATGCAGCTAATAGGGATCTAACCCAACAGAATTAGAAAAAACAAAGAAGCAAAGAACATAATAAAAACAAAACGAGGCAGACCAAAAAAAAAATGGATACTGCAAGTAGTAGAGGCGGGGAAAGGTAAACAAAAATCACTTAAGGAATTAAAAATACTGGAAGAAAATAGCAAAGAATGAAAGAGATCGGTAAATGAAAATTAAAATAGGTAGCCCAAATCTGACAGCCTGATAGGGAAAAAAAGGGGAGAAAGAAAAAAAGAAAGATATGTGTATATCAAATTTTTATACATTCTTTTGTGGACTAAAAAAAAAGTTAAGTATGTGATTTATTAGGATATGAATCTATAGTATTCCCGTTTTCTGGATTTGGGATTTTTCGTCAGTGTTATACCCATAAATTTCAATTTCAGCCAGTTTTAAGGAAAAAGTCCATAATTAAAAAAAATGACTATGGAAATTACCTGGCCCGGCTTTTTCCTATCTTTAGTTTCATTTATATCAGCTTCATTTTGAACTAATTGAAAGTCCTGTAATTCATTCGTCGATATTGGTTACATTGTTTCTATCACCTGTGAAGTTTCCTTCGACTTATCTTTTCTATCTCTAATTACGAATTAACTTTCATCTTTAGTCAACATTATAGTTTTTCTGAGCTTAATTAGGTCTGCTGTCTCTTTGACTTTTTTATGAAGATTGAAGGAGTCCTACAGTTAAAATGTTAAAGGAGTCATATTTATGGCGATATTACTAAGCAAATAACATAGATCTATTAAGGAGCTAATATTCCGTGTCGTTTTCATATTACAGTCGTTGTAACGACATATGTTTCAGAGTGAGATGGGACAATACATTATTAAAATTATGTTAAGCCATGTGTTTGTGATAGAATCTCGTAAAGAAAACAAACATATATAAACAACACTCCAAGATAAATCTAGTTGTTCTCTATTATTAATCGGGAAGTGCTAAATAGAAAATGAAGTGATCTTCTATCTAATAAAATATAAAGTAGAAAATCGACGAAAAAACAAAGAAAAGGAGAATAGGACTAAATAATCAAAAGGAAATTAGAAACATATAAAATAAAAACACAAACTTAACAAAAGCCCCACGTACTCGTATATCGTTGTTTAATATCACTAGAAACTTATTAGATTCATTTTTCAGTTAACCTTTTAACAAATTTCTTATAAACTCTTCTTGATAAATAACTTTATTAAATTTTGTTTTTATTACTAGCATCATTAACGTTTTATAAGAGCCACGTTTTTCTAAAATATGCTTTATATTCATTTCCTCTATTCATCAAAGTCTAATCGCCACAACTATTACTCAACAAACGCCAGAAATGGCACCAGGCCGCAATCTTTGTGTAGGACCGTTATCAAGTTGGGAAAACTGGCAGTTTCTAGCGTGACAAAAGGGAAAGCGTCTGCGGAAAATGAACGCGATGGGCTGAAACTAAGTCCTTTGAAAGTGTCAGCTGCGATAATTGTATTAGTTAACTTGCATTTGCACGGAAACTAAATGAACTGAAACACTGCAAGAGTGTGAATAGGGAGGCGAGGAAAAATTTTCCGTTTCGTGAATTACGTCTAAAAGGACCTTAATATTTTGACTTTATAACAGTGAGATATAAAAATATAGACGTAAATTACAAACAATATTTAAAAATGATTTGATTTGATCTTTATTAATAAAAGTAAAGAAAATTAAAAATCAAAACCTGCTTAATGAACACTTATTAGAGAAACAATAGTAAAAGTTGGTTATGGAAACTATTTATAAAATTCGTACAGTAAATGATCACTCATAAATCAATAAACAATATTTAGAAAAACACTTTTTTTTCTTATGTAAAATTTTTTCTAAAAAATTAAAAATAAAATGAAGCTATATTTACCAAAGAAATACAAAGGATACGTTTTTGGATGGCTTTTCTTAAAGATTTTTTATCTCTGATAAATAAAACGATATTCTAGTTAAACGAATTTGCAACGAGCTTTCGACATCCTCCCTGATGTTTTCTTCAGGGCTTCCGAGGTTACAGTCTCGCGAGCCCTCAGACACTACTACACTGATCACCAATCAATTCACTATTGCCACTGGAGAAACTTACATATAATAGGACACCAGGTAGCGATGGTATACTCGCAGAGTGCTTAAAACATGGAGGAGAAGCGTTGTACAGTTCGATATACAAGCTAATTCAAGACATTTGGCGACAAGAAACAATGCCAGATGACTGGAAAGAAGGGGTCATTGTACCAATACACAAAAACAGAAACAAAAAGTAATGTATTAACTAGAGGGTAATAACACTCCTAAACACCACCTACAAAATTCTAAAAAAGGAAGCAGAGAAGATGGGGCTCCAAATCAACGAAAACAAGACGAAATGTATGTATATGAGCTGCAATAACCAAAGCAGAGACAGCAGCGGTCAAAACATCACCATCGATGACTTTAACTTTGAGCGAGTTAGAGAATTCAAGTATCTTTGAACAAAAATAGCTGAAGACAATAACGGATCACAAAAAATAAACAACAGGATTCAGGCCGGCAAGAGATGTCTTTTTGCCCTCGAAAACCTTACAAAATCGAAATAACTAACTAAGACGTACGAAGATACAGGTCTATAAAACAATCATACGACCCGTTGTGATGTATGGAAGCGAAACGTGGACGATAACAAAGGCAAACGAAGAGAGACTATGTGTTTGGGAAAGAAAAATCCTAAAAAGATCTTTGGATGATGCTAGATGCTGAATGAAGCATCAGGACAAAATGGGATAATAACTAACCAAGAACTCGAAGAACTTTACCCAGACGCCAACATCATAAAAGAAATAAAGTCCAGAAGACTCCAATGGGCAGGACACCTCAGAAGACATTCTGACGAACGAACAGTGAGACTGGTGTGGAATAAGTCCCAACTGGAAGGAGACCACGCGGACGCCCTCGTCTCCGGTGGCGAGATAATAATAGCAGGAGACCTAAGCACTATGGACGTGGAGAATTGAATGGAGGTTGCTCAAGACAGAAAACAGTGGAGGCATGTTGTCGAGTCGGCTAAAACCCACGAGGGTTGTAACGCCACGGAGTAAGTAAATAAGTAATATTTCCAACTTCTTATGGGAGAAATACACACAGATTAGAAATGTTTGGAAAGATTATTGAATCCGCCCATTGTGACGACAGACTTAGGTAGTCCATTAAGTAAACGAATTTAGAAGTTGCTAATGCACTTCGACAGACAGTTTAATATTCAAATTAAATATTTGATAATATTTGTTGAAATGATGTAGAGCCTGTATAGAGCCTGTAATATTGCATTTAAAAACTGGCTGTATATTCTAAATTCATAATTTTACAAACAAATACTATAAAAAATTGTAAAATAGGTATTTTATTTTATTGGCTTCCTGTTTTGAATCCAATATTATAGTTAAAAGAAGTTGGAAAAAAAGAATTTGGAGACCTCTCTAAACATCTAGAAACATCGAGAACAACATATTTTCGCTACTTCAGTTTTATTGACCATGTCGTACTAACATATAATATAAATTTTATAAAAATGGTTTTAGTCCGGTTTGGAACATAACGGTTTGGTAAATTTGTAAAACCCCGTAACTTTTTCTGGGTGCACTTTTGAATACAAGTAAGTTAGGTCAAATCGACTTTCATTGATAAAAATCATATTCATATATATCAAAAAATATATTTAAACAAACTTTAATAACTTCACGCTTATTACTTGAATATATTTGCAATGATTTGGTTGGCACACAAATTTATTTGTGTCAAATAAAAGTTTCTTCATTTCTAATAATACATGTATTGGATATAAAAGTATAAAAAAACGTTCAAATATATTCTTTATTTGGTAGTTAATTTATTGACTAGTCCATACCTCAGAAACTTATCCACTAAAATGGCAGTGTAAATGGTAAGCCCACCTGATCCACTATAAAAACAATTCGCTAAAAAACAAATTTTTAGCCAATTGTACATAATTGAGATAACTATTAATACATATTTATATAGACATTTATAGTGTTTCTTTTTCATCTGATTATAAAATACCAGAACTATAAACTTTTTCGATTATATACTAAACAAAATTCCGAAAAAATCGTACGTCTGCACATCACCTAGTCGTGCTGTACAAGAACCTCTTTATATAGCTTCTATAGCTTCTTTTTGTGCGCTATGCGGCCATTCGTAATTTCACAACCCAATGTTAAGTATCCCTACAAATTATAGACGAAATAAAGATTTTTAATTCATTTCTGACTTAAACGTGTTTACTTACCGAGAAAACGATATCTGTTCGTCGAAATCGTTTGCTCAGTACATAACAACTAATAACTGGTAAAAAGTTTATAGTTCTTTAAAACAGAAACAACAAAAGAATATGTAGGTTTGATAATATTATCCTATTTAATTATGTTATTGCTTTATTCTTCTCTTATTTGTTTTATACTTTCATATTTCTTTTAAAAATTACAAAATGTTGGTTAAGTTAGAAATTCGTAAATTACCGCACAATAATACAGGCTACATCTAGATCGAAATTTCACGACTACTGACAAAATTAATCTTGGCATGCAGATCGATGCTTTTTAGAATTGGAAATTATAAAAATTAAATTAAAGCGAACACAACACCTAAAGACTATAAATCTGGAAGTGTTTTGCAAAAAACTGAGAAAATTATGAAAGACAGAGACATTACCACCACCTTTGTACATCATCATCATCATTATCATCTACACTATCCGTCCATCTCAACCTTGGCCTACTTCTTTATCTGGTCCTTTCAAACTTCACCAATAAAATACGTTGTTCTGGGTAGCTTTTATTTACTCTGGCTAGATTTGCTCACGGAAGGCGTCTTTTTTTATTGCAGTGACTGTATCTCTTCTTCTTCTTAGAGTGCCGTCTCCCTACGGAGGTTGGTCTTTCCCTGTACGAGTCTCAAAATTTTATATTTTGGTCCCCTCATCACGTAGCCTAGGTATTCCAGTTTTCTAGTTTGTATAGTGATGATTAGTTCTGTTTCTTTATTAACCCTCTCCAGTACGTATTTATTTGTAAATCTATCAGCCCATGATATTTTCAAAACTCTGCGATATAACCAAAGTTCGCAAGCCTCGATTCTTTTTAAATTGCATTTTTTTAATATCCAAGTCTCAGCTCTATATAATAATATTGAAAATATATAACAGCGAATGGTATGTAGTCTGACCTCCAAATTTAGATTTTTGTACGTTAAGAGTGGCTTTATTCGTATACATGCTGATCTGGCAATTTCTATTCGCCTGTTTATTTCTACAGTATAATCATTGGTTTCATTGATCAAAGTTCCCAAGTACTGATATTTTTCTACTTGTTCTATCACGTTACCATTGATTGTCAATAGGCTGACTGTATCTCTGACTTCAGCTAATTCTTTGTACTTATCGTATAGTTTAAAGTTATATTCACGATACCAGATTTTTTAGGGAAGTTTTAAAGTTGCATACATCATGATCTTTGTCTTCCTTGTCAGGTAGTGGCTTCTCAAGTGTTTAGTTTAACTAGTAGTTTATCTTGTCCGATATTATGTTGTTGTATTCTTCCCAGATAAAAGAACTGTTGAAGAATTTCAATATTATAGTCACCGATGTTAAAGTTATATCTCATATTTCTAGCTCTGTGACCTATCTTTAATGCCATGAGCTTAGTTTTATTTTGGTTGATGACCTGACCCATCTCTCCTGCCGCTTTGGAAAGTGCAGTATGCATCTCTTTGGATTTATGAGCAAAAAGGTTCACGTCATCTGCGCATGCTAGTGTTTGGGTAGCTTTATGAAAAATTGTTCATCGGTTGTTTAGTTCTGCAATAAGAACAATATTAAAAGGAGGTAAGCTATTTTGGATTTTTACTTTACACATTGTTACTCATATCGTTACCAATCTTATCAGATTGACAGATCTGTGTTACATTCCGAAGTGTTACATTGTTTACCGCCGCTGTACGGTCTAACCAAAATTCACAAGTACAATGTTCTTTTACGATGGTTTGTCAGTGCAGTTAGTTCTTCTACACAAGATATCGCTAAATATCTTACGACGTTGCTAAAAATATCCATTACCCAATCAGAAACTTACGTCAATGATTCTATAGACCTCATCGAGAAAATAAAGGATATTACATTGGTATAACGAGTACTTGAGAATTTCGACGTAGTTCACTGTTTTATAGCGTGCCATATGATAAGGCATTGGTGTTCATTATTCAACAGTTCCCAGAAGACATTACACATTTTTTTTCACTGCCTTACCACAACAGATTGCAGATGGCAATCAGAAGACCTATCTCGTAATATAAAAACCAATAATTATAAAATATAAATTAAGTAAAGTTAGGAAGAAAGATATAAAAAAAAACTAAATAAGTTAGTTGGTTGACTATAAAAACTAAACTTAAATCACGAAAAGAAATGACGATCACTCTGAACCAAATAAAAAGACTATTATCGTTCCAAATATTTCTTATTAAAACCATTTACTTTTATTCTTTTGTTGTATCCTGATTTAAATAAAATAATTTTGATGTTCATGACATTTTACTAATAGGAAACAATCATAAGTACTTTATGGTTACGCTTCTTTTTGTCAATATATTTACAATGGATTTTTTTTAGCAAACTCTTGTACCCAACGACTTATCTCTTAAATGATATACAACTTAGTTGCAAGCCCCTGCTAAATTTAACAAACTCCTTAAAAGAAATGTAATGTTGTAATTTATCAATTTTAGTGTGGTAAAAACTTAAAATGTGTTTAATGAATTTAGAGTAAGAAATATTTAATATCAGTTTAAAAGTATGTGAGAAATATATACAAATAATATAAAAATATAGTAATGAAATGTTTGCTCTATCCAAAAAGTTTTAAGGGTGTCTTCTTCTTTGCGTGCCAAATCAGAATTATCCGACGTTGGCGATCACCAATGCGAAAGCTTCTCGATCTTCTGCAATATGGAATAATTGTCCCGCATTTATTATCCGAGTCCATTCAAGAATGTTCCTCAACCAAGAAACCCGCTTCCTTCCTACACTTCTACGGTCCTCTATTTTGCCTTTAAGGATCAGTTGTAATATTTTCTATCGACTTCTCCTTACTATATGTCCCAAATAAGACATTTTTCGATGTTTAACAGTCTTTAGCAGTTGTCTATCTTTGTTCACACTCCTTAGTACTTATTCATTAGTTTTCCTTGCTGTCCAAGGTATCTTCAGGATTCGTCTATGAACCCACATTTCCAATGCTTCAGTTTTGTTCAGGATCGATACTTTTAGCGTCCACACTTCTGCACTATACAAAAGTACGGACCAAACATAGCACTTAACCATTATTTGTCTTAGTTCTAAACTGAGATGACTATTGCAAAGAAACGACTTCATTTTCATAAAAGTGGTTTTAGTCATTGCTATTCTACGTTTTATTACTATGTCTGGATCTAGTTGGTCCGTTATCACATGGTTATCACAATTCCCAAATATGTCATTTTGTGAACTTTCTTAACTTGGACTCCATTTAGTTGAAGCTTTGCATCGGGATGTAGGTCACGACTAAACACTAAAAATAAGGTTTTGTTCAAGTTTATTTTAATGCCCATTTCCTCTCCTACCTCGTGAATACGATTAAGCAGAATTTGAAGACCTTCAATATTATCTGACAGAATTACTGTATCGTCCGCATATCTAATCACATTAAGTAGTTCCCCGTTGATTTTTATTCCATAATGGTTGTCTCTCAAGTACCTTTTTTAAATAAGTGGTCCGACGAAACATTGAACAATGTTGGCGACAAAACGCAACCTTGTCTCACTCCTCGTTGTATGAAGATTTCATCGGTGTAGTTATCTTAAATTTTTACGATAGCAGTTTGACTCCAGTACAAAATGTTAATGACATGAATATCCTTGTCATCTATTCCGATAATTTGCATTAATTTTACATGCTGTACTTTATGGAATGCCTTTTTGAAGTCCACGAAACATGCAAATACATATTTTTAATGCAAATAGTCCCTGGTTCCCATAGTATTTCTAAAACCAAATTGGATATCTTTGAGATCTTCTTCGCATTTGCGTCTAATTCTGTTGTGAAGTATTCTTAGGAAAATTTAATTTTTTAAGCGTGTATGTAAAGAAAATAATGTTATCTGATTATTACCAGCACACGAATACACATCACTATCGTTGATCAAGTGGATGGAAGAAATTTGTTAATAATTGAACATTCTAGATAGACGTTTATTGACATCAAGAACTTGTTAATAAGACATGACCTAGACCTAAAACTAAGAATCTGTAGGCTACGTTGCTATGTGTTTCCAATTGGTCTCTACGTCTGAGAGAACTGGACTCTCAATCCTTCGTTAGAGACACGCAATAAAGCTTTCGAAATTTACGTTTCAAACATCTAGAATTTTTTTAAGAAAGTTGTTTTTTTTATGAAACGATTTTCCAGAAACATTAGGTTAATACTTTAATTGAGTTTAGAGTTAACAAAATTAAAAAAGCTAACAAAAGTATTTTACAGATTGTAAAATTTTTACTGTAAAGCATTTTATTTCTAAAGTAATAAAGTTTTATTAAGAACAAAACTTCACAAAAAGGCGACTTTAACCAGAAAATTATTTAACTAAAGAATAAGCAAACTTTTCCACGTTACATAAGACACAGGAACTTCCACAAAGGAACATCCTCGTTGAAGGAAATGAATTAAAAGGAATTTCAAAGTTACGTTTCGGAAGAGATCTACACTTGCCGAACGAGGTTTGAATTAGTTAAAGTTAACAGAGTTGCTTGCACACGATAGGTTTATATTCATAGTATTTGGTGTACTTAATATCGTAGATTAACTATATTGAGTAACTTTATTAAAACATATCAAAAGCTCCACATATTTATGTTGTTATGCATAATTAAAAAGCGTATTCATTCATTAAATGATAGTCTCAAAATATTTGTAAAAAAGAAAATTCCGTAGCATTTTATTTTGTATGGAAATTAGGAATAAGTAATTAAAAGTAATTTTGATAGCTAATACGAAGTCGACAACAAAACAGATATAAAAACCTAAGAGTATATGGTAAAAACGTTTAAGATTTTATATAGGATTTAGAATATACTATCTATAAAAAACCATAAATTAAATAGTATTAAACTTTTTCTGTACAGTTCAACATTGGCAGGATTCAGCAGTTTTTTTTGGAAGGGAAAGGAATAAACCTGTCATAACAAACTAATATATACTAAGCAGCAAAATTAACGCACCACCCTCAAAATAAAATTTTTGATGTCTCGAATTTCTTAAACTGTCATTGTATACTGGATATATCAATCAGACTGTGTTTTATTATCAAAGTTCCCAAAACTCTGTGGAATATTCTAGCATCTATAAAATAATGAAATTAAAACCCAACTGTTGGTTGGGTTTTAATCAGATTTTCTTCATATTATGTTTTTTTATTCATTCGCTTATGTTGTATAATAACAAAGGTACTTTAATAATAGCCATGTTTTTCACCAATAAATCCCCATTTTCTGCTTATTTAATAATCAAGCCTAAAGTAAGGTATTAGAAATTAACAATTTGATATATGTCAAATTATTAACAGTCAAAAGTTGTATTAACTTTGTTGTGAAAATTAGTAGATTTACTATGTAAAGTTTTAATTAAGTCCGAAATTTTTTATTGTTTGGTGGAAATAGAACGCGCTACAAGAAATTTGAACCGTGATGAGTGTGTTTAAGCAGTAATCTTACATAGCGAAGGACTTTAGACAAGCTACAATACCATCAGTCGGAGGTTGAAGGTTTTATATACATCAATTTGCGTATTTTTCAACTCTAAGAAAAATGCACAACTACAGTAGACGTTCCAGACAAGGTAGACCTCGAGTTACTACGGTCGTTCAAGATTGTTTTATTATATTATGCGCGTTAAGAGAACCATTTATTACGTCAAGGAATCTTTTAACGGAACTTAATCCAACCCAGCATTAATACCGTAAGGATACGTCTCCATTACCACTAACTGCAAACCACCGCACAGCTAAATTGCAATTTGTAGAGCACACGTTTGGGGAAGAATTTCTTTAACCGCACGGACAGATCTTGTTCCTTTACGTGGAAGTTCTTCAAAGAGTGAAAGGTACATAACTGATATTTTATATGAGGATGTTATAGTTTTCGCTCCTAATATTGGTAATATTTTTTTGCTAATGCACGTTGATGCAATACCTCATGTTGCATGAACTGTAACCGAATATTTACAACAGGTAAATATTCGGACTTTGAATTGGCCACTGCATAGTCCAGATCTTAAACCGATCGAACATTTGTGAAACATAATTGGCAGAACACTACGACAGCATTTACCACCTCCTTGGACCTTACAAGAGGTAGAAACAGTAGCTTAAGAGATTTAGAATGATTGATCAAGACCATATAGCAAAAATCTTATTTCGAGTATATCTCGTCGATGTGAAGCCGTCATTAGAAGAAGAGGCGGAAATACGCTCTACTTCTAATGACGGCTTCACATATTGCGTATTGTATTGATTCTAATAAAAATGTTTTGTATTATAAAATTACATATCTCTTTTATTATCGAACACAAGCGAATTAATCAAAACACAAAGTATTAAGAAAGCCTAGAGCTACAATATTGAAGTTTTAATTTCAATATTTTATAGCTGATAGAATATTCCACAGGGTGTTCCGAACTTAGAGAAAAAAAAAACACAGTGTGATTGTATACCATGACATATACCTGTCTAGCAACAATATTAATACAACAATATTCTTAAAGAAAAAAGCTATAATATATTAAAAAAATCACTCAAATCGGACAACAGGTTTAGGAAATTCGAGACACCAAAAATGTTTTAATTTTAAGGTGGTACATTAATTTTGCTGCTCAGTGTATTTATTAATTTAACGGTATAAGATTTGTAGTGCTAGTGTAAAAAATAACAATAATACTAAAACAGGAAACAAAAGGAAGTCCTTCTCATAGTTTAGTCACCATTTACAAATAATTGCGCAGCCTGAAAATAAATTGTTACATAAAACAAACTGATTTTAAACATTTCGATCAAGTTGATTAAAAAAATTCCATTTGTCTTCTTCTGCTATTATTTAGATTGAGATTAACATTAAATTTTTCGTAAATGTTCATTCATATTACTAAAATAAACTTATAAAGAGACCTACTTTACTGTCAGTGAAATCATTCAAAATTTTATTGTTGTTGTTTATTACCTTCTTAATGCTTAAGTAAGAAACTATTATATTTCCCTTAAATTCTCATTATACCAGCTTTAAGGTGTTTATGAAATAAACCAAACATACCTGATAAATAAATTGTCGAAAATACTGATACAATGGACAGTGAATGATTTACTTTCCAATAAATCTAAGCAATTATCTATATATTATACTAAAAGCCCATAGGACATTTTTAAGAGGTCATTTGACCCAGCATGAATCACTTGTATGTAATAACAACTTTAGAAACTATGCCGTCAATTTTTATCGGTACAGCTGACTGCACTATTAAGGTAAACTTACCACTCAAAAGAGTGGCTGCGCATTCTGGTCAAACATATTAGTGACAGTAATAACATATAACAGCTATATAATACAAAAAAATAATGACCTGGGACCTAATGCCGTACTAAAATATTAGTTTCGTTTGCGGTACGAGTAATGGACGAGTTCAGGATCAATTCAGAATCCTCTTAGTAATCGGGTTGTATGCAAGCGCGGTTCATTATCAGTTTAGGATTGATTTACACCGCGAATTTCAAACAATCTTCAATTCAATTTTTAGTGCCTTGTTTGTCGTATTTTACAGCCTATCCTGATTTGTCAAAAAGCTTTTTTGTAGATAATATTTTAATTTTTGGATAGATTTATGTCCTATGAAATGGGTAAGTTCCAGCTTGGTAAGTACAGGTTGTTCTCTTTCTTATGATTTTGTTTGGTTTATAGATTTGAAAGAGTTTTCATATTTCCAACCAGGAAAGTGCATCTACCAGTGCCTATGTGAGTAATGGCGAAGATACCATATTTAAGTAAAATAACAAAACAACCGGGAAAAATCAAAGAAAACGGGAAAACGCTATTTTTGCATTTTTTTAACTAAATCATGTTTATTCTGTTAAAAAAAAAAACAAATAACAGATATTTCACAACTTACCCATGAAATCAAACGATATAAAAAAGATTTAAAAAAATTAAGACACAATCTTTGATTTTCGGAAAGTTTTGACCCCATTTTCGGTAATTTGATACAATACGGCGTTCATAGTTTCGGATCGTTATTTGGATTACTTTTTTTACAGTGCCGTATATATCGACTGGTAGAAGAGGGGGGGGGGAGAAATCTATTTTTAAGTAGTACAAGGGAGGTGATTTGGGCCGACATGAAACTCACTGATTTAAATTTATTTGGTTGCATATAATAATATCATTTTTAAATATGCCGTACATTTTTCAGGGTACACGTGCTTAAGAGAGGAAAATTAATTTCCCTCTGATAAGTGGGATATTACGACCAAAAATTTCTGTACGGCATTGATACATTTTGTTAATATTGATATCAATTAGGAACAAAAACAAAATGCCGTACAAAAAAAAATAGTTTAAAACTATTATAGTCCAGGTTGTGAGGCCGCTCTCGTAGGAAAAATGTTTCCGATTCGATTTCTTTACGGATTCCTATTCAAAAATGTTCTCTTTAAACAAATCAGAAGGGTGCCGGGCAATTTTTTTTGGACAGAAATTGTTCAAACAAATTGTTTTAACAATTTTTTAAAACAAATTCCAAAAATCACCGGCTTTTGATCCAAGAAATATTTTTTTTAGGTTTCTTGCGACATAATAAACGAAAAAACTGTCCTGTCATTTTTCTCTAAAGTTCATAGGGTTGTTAGTATATGAGATGCAGCGCGGAAATCCTCTGCACCCCTTATTCAAATATTGGGAGTATTCAAGAAGCCGCTCAATTTCAGTGCGCTGTGAAATTCAGAGAAATTAATGAAATTAAATAAATTTTTAGTAAAAACTATTCCTTAAAAACCCTCTCTATAATATTGCTTTGCAAACTTTTAACATCCCAAAAGAATAAAATTGTATCCTTTAAAAATTGCACGCTAAAGCCGTAAAAAATGTAACATTTCAATAGACTTTATCAGCTGTGAAAATCCATCAGTTAAAAGTACGGTGTTGTTGTTTTTCATTTTTCTACTTTTAAATAACTAATAACAGCCACAGTATTTGAAATATAACATAAAATACACCAAAGGGTAGGTATTTTAAAAATATGTTCAATATTCAAATTTTGGCTTTTTTTTTCAAATTTATAACCGGCTATGAATTAATTTGATAGTTTTTAGTTATAATTTGTCAAAAAATTACTACCGTACAAGAAATAATTATCTTACCGAAAAAACAACAATTCTATTCTCAAATGCAGATTTCTATTTATAATCATTTAAAATAAGTATAACTTTTAGATTCCTTCCATCTCTAGTGTAAGGAATAGATGTGTGTAAATTCTGCTCCATAATAATTTCAATTTTTGGTTATTGTGAGTCGATAATTTTGCTGATTTTGCGTGCAGTGTGTAATACAAGAATAAAAGTGTTAAGGGTAATTATAGCAAAGACATTGGAAGAGAGGTAAGTGCATAACCTCGATAAATTTAGGAAGGCGAAGGAAATTTTATTTACTCTCAACACAAAAAACTAAAAACAAAACCGGACCAGGTAATTAACACTATATATCAGTTTTAAAAGCTAGAGGTGGGCGTTGCCACATCAAACCGTTCCAAAGTAACTGACAATTATTTTAATTTAAAATTAATTTATCCAGGAAGAAAACGAGAAAATAAATTACTACAAGCTACTACTTGAGAGAACTATCTTCCTTCGACGCGTTGAGTGGGGAGGTTGGCTCTATCGCGAGTAGTAGCAGCAGAAATATGGATTCAGATGATAATACATCCGATGACAATCGGAAAAGAAATAGAGAAGAAGAGGAACTGTTATTTGGTCCCAGTAAAAAAGTACAAAGAAGCCCAATTAAAAGTAACAAAAATGAAAACAAAATAGATCAAATACTAAAGATGATAAAAAATTTAACAATAGAGTTACAAGAATTAAAAACTGATATAAAAGAAGTAAAAACGGAACAAAAACAATACAGAGAAGAAATGAGGGAACTCAAAACTGAACTAGCAGAACTAAAACAAGAGAATAGTGAAATCTGGAAAGAAAATGAACAAATCAAAAAGGCTCTGAATGAGACAAAAGGTCGCCTTGACAGGCTGGATAGAATAAGAAAAGAAAATAATGTGATAATACAGGGAATGACAATAGAAACTGGAGATAGAAGAATACTAAAAGAAGTCATAGAAAATTTTATGACAAAAGAGCTAAATATTACCGTAAATATAGATGAAGCAGTGAAACTAGGAGATAAAACATGTTTAGTCAGATTGCCAAACAAAGAAGAAAAAACAAAAATTATGGAAAACAAAAGTAAACTTAAAGAAGTGAAAAAAGAAAAAATATATATAAACAATGATCTAACGACAGAGGAATTACAAATACAGAAGGAAATACGAAGAATAGCAAAAGATGAAATAAAGAAAGGTAAACGTGTCCAAATTAAAGCCAACAAACTTATAATAGATGGTCTAGAAAGGAGATGGAATAGAAACACCAACCAGCTGGAGGACCATCATGGAGGTGGTTCAAAAAACTAGCAAGGGATGAGAGGATACATTATTCGTTGACGAACAAGGCAAAGAAACAGGAAATAACTGCAGATAAACCCGGGCACAACAAAAGTGAAATAAAGAAAAATGGACAAGAAAACAAAAATAAAGGACGAAGACAACAGAACAAAAAAAATAAAGAGTTGAAAATAAGCACATGGAACATAAGAACTATGCTAACTCCAGGAAAAATGCTAGAAATAGGAAAGGAACTCAAAAAGTATAAAATAGATATTGCAGCACTACAAGAATTACGCTGGAAGGGACAGGGACAGATTGATAAACAAGGCTTTACAATGTTATATTCAGGAGGAAAGAAGCAAGGGCAAAAAGGCGTGGGATTCATGATACTTAGTCACCTAAGAGAGAAAATTATAAATTTCAAGCCAATATGCGAAAGGATGGCCTATGTTAGAGTCAACAGCAAACCATTTAATATATCAGTCTTGAATTTATACGCCCCCACAGAAACAAGCAATGCAGACGAAAAAGAAATCTTTTATGATAAGGTCGAAGAGGAGATAGAAAAAATACCCAAAGAAAGTTGCTGCAAGAAGTTGAAGAAGACCTCCAAAGGGCAGGAGTCAGTGAATGGAGAGGAAAAACTAGAGACAGGAAAAAATGGAGAGATATTGTCAAGAAGATAAGATAAACAAAAAAAAGACTGATCCACTTAAGAAATAGGATCTAGAAAGCATTTGCGGTTTAACCCCACGCTGGGGTGTATAGCCATTATATATATATATATATATATATATATATATATATATATATATATATATATATATATAACTTTTAGACAGCATAGTTGTCAAAAATTCTTTTACACATCAAGTAAGCATTTGTAATTGATGTTATACATTTTTCAACGTCCTCAATGAATGGAGGTTAAAATCAAGGGTTCTGCAAAAAAAGTAATCCCAATAACGATCTCGACTATATGTATGAATGCCGTACTGTATAAAATTTCCGAAAATGGGGTCAGAATTTTCCGAAAATCAAAGATCCTTGCTGCTGGTACCAATATTTTTGTACGGCGTTAGATCGCAGGTCATAATTTTAATATTACCTACCTACGGTAAAAATGCCGTAAAAATATGTCTGACCAAAAGCTCCCCCCCCCTCCTTGTGTGGAAGACTGTATAGTCACCTGTACCGATAAAAATCGACGGCATAGTTTACAAAGTTGTTATTACATATTATAGTATTGATTTATATGTAATTCATGCTGGGTCAAATGACCCCTTAAAATGTCCCATGGGCTTTTGGCCTATTTCTAAACTCTAACCGGTAATTTTTCTGAAGGTAATACATGATCGTATCTACAATAAATGCGAGGAATACCTGGATGACACTCACTTTGGTTTCCTTAACGGGTTTGGAACGGGAGAGGAACTGTTTGAAATGAACGTACTTGCTCAAAGATGTGGATATATATCTATAGACATATTATACTGTTGTTTTATTGACTTCCAAAAGACATTTGATCATGTTACGCACTCTATATTGATCGAAGCTCTAAAAGACATTGGCTTGGACGGCAGAGATGTTCGGATAATTGCAAATTTATATTGGAATCAAACAACATCAGTTTTAGTAGATGGTGTGAAATCACAGGCTCTCAATATTAAAAGAGGAGTATGGCAGGGATGCCTCTTGTCACCCCTGCTTTTCAGCGTTTACTCCGAAATAATTTTCAAAAAAGAACTTTCTGAAAATAAGAAGATACTTGTGAACGGTGAAGTCATCAATAATTTGCGATATGCGGACGATACAGTTCCCCTAGCTTCTAGTCAAGAAGATCTGTAAACACTGCTTCATACTGTCGTTGAGAGTTGTAGGGAGGCAGGTCTGGATCTAATCATACGGAAAACCAAAATTCTCTTAATAAGTAAACACCAGCATATAAAACTATCTATATATGTAAATAATACCAAACTTGAACAAGTTGATAAAATCGTTTACCTTGGACAGCAATTAAATTGTAACGCAGAAAGTCACCATGAAATTAAATCTAGGATAGAGCAGGCTAGAGCTGCTTTTAGAAGGATGTCCAAGGTGTTATGTAACAGAGACCTAAAATTGACATTAAGGATCCGCCTACTTCGCTGCTACGTGTTCTCGATCTTACTTTATGGTGTCTAGTCCTCGACTGTGAATAATATCGATCTAAATCACCTTGAGGCTTTCGAAATGTGGTGCTATAGAAGACTTTTAAAAGTTTTCTGGGTGGAGAAAAGTCGAAACTCCACAATACTAGAACGTCTTAGCAAGACTACTGAGATCATAAAAAGCATCAAACAGAAAGCTGGAATATTTCGGACATGTAATGAGAACTCCCAAATAAAGGTTGCTACAAAATATCATGCAAGGAAAAATAGCAAGCAAACGCAGTCCAGGACGATGAAAAACCTCATGGTCGAAGAACTTGCAAGATTGGTATGGTATTGACACAAGCATGCTATTTAGGGTGGCAGTGAATAAAATTAAGATAGCTTTGATGGCAACCAACGTTCTGAAAGCACATGGTACATGAAGAAGAAGAACCTTAAAGAAAGAATTAAAGTAAGTTAATTTAACTAAAGTTTTCTGGCGTGTATGCGAAATGTGTTTTTTGAGAAGTATTGTTCAAATCATGGTTTCTTAACACTGGCACGTTGTTATTCACGCAGACGTTTTTTACTGTACATGTAAAAGAACTTGTTGACAAGAAAAAATTAGTTCTTTAAATTATGAAAGAGGCATACATGGTTTATTTTGGTGTACATACAAGATAAAGATAAATCATATATTAAACACTTGTTCCAAGCACAAAATGATAAAGACTCAAAGACAATCTTAAGATTGTTATTTTCTAGTAAACTAGTGAATGTGAATGAAATTGTAGTGATCAAATAAGTAGATGTATTCCAATTTTTATTTAGCAAGAAGACCGACTGACTCCACAGTCAGAAGAAACACCTGTAACATTCAATAATCTACCTATATTACGCCAGAACCATGTTAAAATGTTTTCCAAACTGCACGAAATGTATTTGAAATACTTAACAGGAAAAATGGAAGCATGAATCTTTGATGGACCTCAGATAAGGTAACTTATACATGAATCACATTTACTGATTGTTAAATTAGTATTCTTCATTAATTCATCTTTCTAAGTTTGGCTCTCTACATAGTGTTAAGTGTTTTTAGATCATTCTATAGTTTGTATACGTCTTGTTATGGCCCTTTCTTAGATAGCTTTCCTATCATATTTTGTTGGGTTATATTTTTTGTTTATATGGAGGTTTCATTTGCTCTACATGATTTAGTTTTATTGGGGTGTATATCTAATTTGATATGTCTTTAAAGTTTGTTGTAAGTTTTCATTTCCAGGTTAATTTGTAGCAAACAATAATGGAAATTATTAAGAACTTTTAAATTGTCGATTGCCTTATAAAAAAGATATTATTTTTACAGTCATATAGAGAGATTTCATTAAAGTTTTGGCTACTTTAGGATGCAGACAGGGCAAACAATGCCTATAGAATATAAAAATTATGGAAAAGTATCCGGGCAGATGCAATACACAAATGATGAATAATTATAACTGAAGTATTCAAAGTAACATACTTTAAATAGCTTTAAATAGCTTATTACTTTATAAAGAACTTTAAATTGTCGATTGCCTTATAAAATAGTATATTGTTTACCGGGTAGGAAAAGCTTAACATTCCTGGACGACTGTGAAGATTGCTAAGTCGAGGCGCAAGCCGAGACTTAGCAACACAGAGTCCAGGAATGTGGCTTTTCCTACGAGGTAAACATACTATTTTTCCGCAAATCGTTTAAAATTCGACAGATATTGATTGATTTAAAAAAACGCGATAATTTTATTCCCAAATAAATGGTGCTTTGAAATTCCTAATAAAATTACTTGGGTTACTATGGAACCGTATTGAGGCTGAATTGTCAAACTTGACGCTTATAAATTTAATTGCTGGTTAACACTAACAACTGTACGGAAATATCATTTCCTTACAGTAAGGAAGTCCTGACTTTTTCTTCAAGAAATTTTGAAAGGAATGTCAAAATTTCCTGGCGATTTGCGGAAAAAGATATTATTTTTACAGTCGTGTAGAGAGATTTCATTAAAGTTTTGGCTACTTTAGGATGCAGACAGGGCAAACAATGCCTATAGAATATAAAAATTATGGAAAAAGTATCAGGGCAGATGCAATATACAAATGATGAATAATTATTACTGAAGTATTCAAAGTAACATACTTTAAATAGCTTAAAGAAAAGTTTTTAGATTGGGCACAGAATACTGTATATATTTGGAGTAATGGCATTTGTAAATATTTGTTGCATATATTAATTTCTTGTTTGTTTATAAGTTGTATTTGAACAAACATTTATGCGCTGGGACAAAACTATCTGTACTTACATCTTTTGGAAATAAGACGATAGAAAAAATCTAATCTGGCATTTTTGGTTTTATTGACTCAAAACCATTTAGCGTAACTAAATATATGCCGTAGTAGATCGTACTACCAACGGAAGATTAAAGGAAACATGAATGTAAATGAATATGATTATTAGTGTGAAGAACCGACCATAAATATAAATCTGTAATGGATATATATATATATATATATATATATATATATATATATATATATATATATATATATATATATATATATATATATATATATATATATGTACATATATATTAAAAATAAGAAGTATAGGATAGAAGAAGGAAAAAATTAGCGAAAAGTTCGGCTCTAGTTTTTTTCAATTAAATAACGTTAGGCATGCAGTTAAGTTAGTTTTTCTTACACAAATATTTTGAGACAGACCGTTGTATTCGTCCCCAATGTTTAAGGTCCAGTGTAAAAAAGGTAACATAAAAATATTCAAACAGTTAATCTCAAACCTGAAGACGAATACATCTTTAAAAACAAAAATGACTTATCAGCTAAACGATTCTTCCACGACAATGAAAAAATATGTCTTATTTGTTTTTGATAACGAATTGGTTACTAGTCTACGTTCATCAATCAAACGCTAGACAGTTTTCGCAGCAAATCTTCGAGGTTTCATTTTTCTTCCATTCGAAAACATTTTCCAAAGTCGAAACAAACTTCGCCGATACGATACAATGCTCCAAAAGTTCCGCTCAAAAGTCAAAATTTCTCGTCGCCGACATATAAACGTTCTCGATTAGTTTCCTGGTGGAATTCGGCGAGAGCTTCAGAATCTGACGCTCTGCCGACGAAGCCCCACCTAAATAAAAGGGTTTATATTATTAAGTACCTATATAGGCGAAAAAAGATTATGCGGCGTGGTTAGGTTGCAGAAATATGGACATGATATTATGATACCGAGGGTGTACAGAAATAAAAAAAATTACAATGGCTTAGCAATATTGTGAAAATGGATGAGATAATTGTTATGCAAAAATATAAAACTTATATTTATTCGTCCCATAACGACATAAAAAACAGTTTAATTACTTGCAAAATGTGGAAGATGGATGGACAGTAGAGACAATGAAGGAACATCTAGTGTTAAGATTTATATAGGTGTAAAAGTCAACTGAAAATATACATATACAGGGTAATTGATTAGTGTGAGGGAGCTCAGTAGATATGTTATAGTAAAAATTACAAAAAAAAGATATTGACAAAAATTGTAGGCAGCTTTAAACTCCACATTTTAAAATTAGTTAAAATATTAGAGGGTGTTCCATAAGATATTGTATATTTTATTGCTGTATTTTATTTTAAATTTGAAATCTGTTTCACTTCCCATCACAACAATATAAAGTTTTATTATGTTATACCGGGTATTTAAAAAGTTATATCCAATATTACCTAAAATCGTATAAGTTTAACTCCCTGTATAATTAAAAAGGAGTATAGAAACATTGATCCATTGCAACCATAGTTTTTTTAGTAATTGTTAAAAATTATAAAACATATTCGTTTTCATAATATTCGTTAAATCAAATACAGGGTTAGTCAAAATGCAGGTACATTATTTTCTTGGTAATTTTAAATAGAACACCCTGTATTTTATATCACTATCACCTAGATATTTTAACGTTTCCCAATAATTATTGTGAGTTGGCCATAATGATTTGTCAGAAACTGACAGTTTGACATTATTGTTTATTAATTCAGTAACGAAATAACGACACACAAAAGAATACAATTTATTTCAAATAAAATTTATAAAAAATAACCGACGGAAAATAAAAAAAAAAACAACTCATAGAAAAATAAAAAACAACAATAATTTTAACTTATCTTACTTAAGTAAGGTGTTCAAAATGACCTCCCAAAACATCTATGCATACTTTGAAAGAGTTGCTTACATTACTAAGCATTTGTAAAGTAATATTTTGAAATGCAATTCGGATTCTTATTTCATATCATCCCTTGTTGTTGGAGGTATTTTATATACTTCGTTCTTAACGTAACCCCAAAAAAATGTGTCTATTTTATCCAATTCTGGTGACCTTGGGGCCACCTTACCGATCAATCTCTTCCGATCCATCTTTCACCAAACTGATCATTAAGTTCACCACGTACTAATTCTTTGTGGTGCGCAGGTCATGTATAAACAACATTTGTTCACTTATATTAAGTGGAACCTCTTCTAATAATATTGGTAATTTATTTACGATAAAATCTAAATAAATCTCACCATTTAAGTTATCTTCAAGAAAATATGGTCCTACTACATGGTTACCGACGATACCACCCCACACATTTAGAGACCATCTTGTTTGACTATGTGTTACTATGTTGTATAGAGTACTTGTTGAATAAATTACTATTTAACTGTTAATAAGCCACAATTAAAGATAAAAATACGTTTATTGACGTTTCAATTTCCACTTCGGAAATTAACGAATCACTAACACGAGAATTTTACTGTCATCATGTCATGTGTTTGTCTTTTTAAAGACGAATTACATGCTATGATTTTTTTCTGACGGATATTCTCAAGTTAAAGTTGATTTCATGTAATCGAATGAACTATCTTATAAGTAAAGTCGTCCCAGGAACGCAACTCAACAATATTGGCAATATCATTTTAAAGTCGTGTACTTTAAAATGCATAATGTATGTCTGAATTGTCAATATAAATGAGTCAGATAAAATTAAATTATTAGAAGAATTTTTCACTATGTAACAAAAAAACGAAATTTGTTTAATTTACTGTTTGTATTTTGAGAACGATTTCCGAAGTGGAAATTGAAACGTCAATAAACGTATTTTTATCTTTAATTGTGGCTTATTCCCAGTTAAATAGTAATTAATTTAAAATGCCACAAGAAAATAGCTTCAGAACAATACTTGTTGAATAGTAGTGAAAGTTATGCCTATTAACAGAACCGTTTCGATGGAATGTAGCTTCATCACCAAATAGGACATAATTAAAACAATCTCTCTGCTCATAAATTTTTTCAAAGGCCCATTCACAAAATACTGTTCGTTTCTGAAAATCTCATTACTTAATTCTTGTTGCTTTTTAATATGATAAGGGTGATAAATATACTAAATAAATATATAAATATATAAATATAATAAAAATGATAAGGATAAATACTCCTTATACCTACTTGTGTATGGGTTTTCTGTAACTGCCTTCAACGCACTCATTACATTTTCCTCTGTCACACTAGTTTTTGTTCGTTTATGTTTTTCATAATTCACTAAACCAGTGCAGTTAAATCGATCTCTCAATTTTTCAAATGTATCTTGTCTAGTTGCCGCCTATCTGGAAACCGTTCTTGATAAGCTGATAGTAATGAATTTTTACTGCATTCCCCCAATATCCGGATCATACCTACCATTTCATCAGTAGTAAAATTCATTATTGCTAATTTAAATTAAATTAATTACTGAATTACTAAATAATAATTGTTGCTAATTTACGGTGTATCGAAATACTGAATTAATAAATAATAATGTCAAACTGTCAGTTTCTGACAAATCAATCATGGCCAACTTACAATAATTATTGGTAACCGTTAAATATCTACAAAATTAATTCTTTGACGGAAAAATCAAAATATCTAGAAAACTAATAACTAATAAGTACTTTTCGTTAGTGATATAAAATACAGGGTGTTCTATTTAAAATTACCAAGAAAATAATGTACTTGCATTTTGACTTACCGTGTATTTGATTTAACGAATATTATAAAAACGAATATATTTTATAATTTTTAACAATATAGTTGCAATAAATAAATGTTCGTATACTCCTTTTTAATTATACAGGGAGTTAAACTTGATACGATTTTCAGGTAACATTGGTTATAGCTTTTTTAATACCCGGCATAACATAATAAAACTTTACATTGTTGTGATGTGGAAATGAAGCAGATTTCAAATTTAAAATAAAATTCAGGGTGCTTCGTTTACAAAAACATAAGTTTGGTCTGATACCATCTTGTGGAATACCCTGTAAGATTGTAACTAATTTTAAAATGAGTTTAAAGTTGCCTGCAATTTTTGTCAATATGAGCTTCCTCACATTAATTAATCACCCTGTATATATATATATATATATATATATATATATTATATATATATATATATATCGTGGAAAACTATTTGCAGAGGACTAAAATTTATCAAAAACAAATGTTAACGTTGTTCTAAGAATTAAACGCATTCCAAAATTTTGCAAAATTGTAATACATTTTTCAGGCCACCCCTAAAAGTCAGGCCACACGCAGTGCAAGAATGTGTATGACGTGTTGCGTTTGATCATATTGATATTTCTGATAGTTGACAATATTTGAGTTGCCCAAATTTTTATTTTGTGATTTATTTTTTAAAAACAATAAAGTTAATTCAAAAATGTACTTAGTTGTTGAAAAAGTAGCAATAATAAAAATGTTTTATTCGGGCAATAGTAAGAGTTTTATTTATCGTAAGATATCCAAATAGACAAAGTCCAAGTCATTCAACAATTCAAAGGATTTTACAAAATTTTAAAAATACCGGGGCCTTGATTTCTAATTGTACCTCTACAAATAATATTACTGAGGTATCAACAAAATTTAGAAAAAGGAAATGAAACAAATGTATTGTGCAGTGTATTTGTTTATACATCTGGAGGAAAGTTATATATATATATATATATATATATATATATATATATTAGTTAAACTTTATTTTTGTTGTTTTATTTTGCTCAAAAATTGTTTAAAATATATTTTATTTTATTTAAATGTAGATTATAATACACAGGAAACATTAAAGAGATTTATATATAATAAAGATACCTATTTTGATTTGGATTATATATAAAGATACCAATTTAATTTAATGTATGTTTTGTTCAAACAAGACCTACCTAGGAAAAAGACTTTGGCTATGCGTCCACTTCGTGGCATACTTCCATGTAATCTGGATGCAACATGATATCCTTGATCATATCCTTTAACATAGAATAACGTAGCACCATTGGATATAACTTGGCATTAGTGTATTCAGTCTAAAAACCAGATAACATTGTTTTAATATCAAAAAGTTCAATATTTGATTTATATGATAATAATTCAATCCATTATATCTTGTATAAAGTGATTTCCACTAATTATTGGCCAAAGCTTCGAAAACGAAACATTTTTTTATAATTTTTTTAATACATATTTTTGTATAATCGTTGAATTTTTTGTTTTGATGGTAAAAATAGATAAATTCTAGGATATAGTCTCAATATGTAATGGATATTCGTTAAAAAAATAATATTGAAAAAAATTAACAAAGATCCTAAAATTTCATCCACCAACATCTGCGTTATTTTACTAAGGATAACGAAGTACAGTATTGGAATATTTTTGTAATATAATTCCCAAATGGTTGTCTAATCCTATCATATCAATAAAATGTGGATTATTCTTTATAATAAAGTTTTATAACACCTCATTATGGATGTTTCGTTTTCAAAATTTTGGCATTACTGTAACATAAAAAATCAAGTTAGATATTGGTCGGAGCTTTTATTCAGTTTATTAGTATTGTGATTTGTGCCCCAGCGAGTTCTTAGTATTAAAATATTTTGTGTGCCAAATGAAAATTTCAAAAGAAAAAGGTAATGTAAAGTCTAATACTTATTATACAAATACGAAAAGTATGTTTCTATTTCAGCTTTTCTGAATATGATATGAAAAAACCACTTTCCATTCAAAAACTTCAAGCCATATTAGAGGAGGATTTGGATTTAAAGGAAGCAGATGAAACATATGCGGTATATGTACCTCCTCCAGTTGATACGCTAACTGATGAACAAGACCTGGACCATAATTTTTTGCATGTGGAGGGAACAGCGACTGATAGAACCGGAACATTTGAGTCCGGAATCACACAATCACACAACGTCCGGAAATCAAACTGAAAACTTAGGGGAAGCAGTAGCCGAATCATTTACTAGTGGCGATAAGAGGAGAAAAGTATTACCTCAGAAGTACAATCATCAAAATATAACTCTTCTTGGCCAAAAGTGTCACAAGTATTCCTCTTCGCCAACAAATACATTATACAAAAAGGAGTAAATTCAACTAAATTTTAGTGGGAAAACGCCCTTTGAAGTGTTTTCTTTGTTTGTTGATAACACTATAATTAATGCATAAGATAATAAATTATAGCCTGAAATATGCTTAAGACAAGATTTCAGATTTTTTGTTTCTCAACTGCAAAAGTTTAAAGAAATTTTAATACTTAGTTTGTATCATAAACTTCCAGCTTGCGATATGTATTGGTCTAAGGATTTAGATAAAGGTGTGGAATTGGTGAGAAATGATACGAGTCGCAATACATTCCGGAACATAAAAAGAAATTTCTGTATCTCCGACAACAATGAACTGGACAAAAATAATAAATTTTCCAAGTTACGTCAATTATTTTTACTTATGAATGAATGTATTTACAATTCGGAATATTTTTCCACAATTTATCAATAAACCATGTTTCCACGAACAAATTGTTCCTTATTTTGGACAACACTCTGCACTTTGAGTTCATGAAGGGAAAACTATTGCATTTTGGTTTTAAAATATGGTGTTTGTGCAGTTCTGAAAGATATCTTTTTCAATTCATCAATTCATACCATATGGTGGTGCCAAAACTGAGGGACAGAAAAATAAATTTACCCTCGGTAGACAAGTAATTACAGATCTACTCTTTGTATTGCCTAGACTTTCAGAACATCGAGTGTGTTTTTTGATATTTTCTTCTCCACTTTTGCTATGTTTCACATTTTTAAAGAAAAAATTGTTTTTATTACTTGCACTCCACTTTAAATGCTCTGAATTCGCTAGTCGAAAGAATTGAAAAGACACTAGTGGCAGAAGAAATAGCTCTTTTTGCTTTCATTAACATAGAGGGAGTATTCGATAATACTTCATTTGAATCTTACTAATACAATGGATTCAGTCAATGCTAAAAACGAGAATCATCACTGCTAGTATTGAAGAAGAATCTGTGACTGTGACAGCGGTAAAGGGGTGCCCTCAAGGGGGAGTATTATCGCCTCTGCTGTGGTCTTTGGTTATGAATGACCTTCTCACTAAGTTGCAAGATTCTGGTTTTATAACCCAAGGTTACGCAGATAACCTAGTTGTTACAATTAGGGACAAGCATGACCAGACTATATCTAGTCTCATGCAAACTGCTCCTAACGAAATTAAAAGTTGGTGCTCGAAAGAGGGCTTAAGTGTCATTATATATTTTAAAGTAAACGACTTTAAATGATATTGCCAATATTGCTGAGTTGCGTTACTGGGACGACTTTATTGTAAGATAGTTCATTCGATTACATAAAATCAACTTTAACTTAAGAATATCCCTCAGAAAAAAATTGTAACATGTAATTGGTTTTTAAAAAGCCAACCACATGCCATGCTGATAGTAAAATTCTCCTGTTAGTGATTCCATAATATATCATGAGGGAAAAACCAGGAAAAAAATATACAATTTCTAAACAAAATTTAAAACCCAAAGTAGGGTGGTGATATGTAGATGAGGTATTCTCAACATGGCCTCATAAATTAGAGTTGTTGGACCCATTGCTAAATGATATAAACGATAAAATAGAGACAATAACATTTTCCACGAAAAACAAATATAATAACGCACTACACACACGACTAAGGTCCAACCAATTATTAAGAAAATTGAAGAGGCCCAACTAAGATGGTACGGACACATGGTTAGAATAAATCAAGAAAGACCAGTTAAAAAAGTATGGGAACTCAGAAGACAATCCAAGAGACCACGGGGCAGGCCAATGAAGACATGGGATGATAATGTAACCTCAATCCTAGAGACACTAGGAACCAGCAAACAACAAGCAAGAAACCAAGCAAAGAATTGTACAAGCAACTAACTAAAGACATTAGACCCGACACCTTAGGACAAATGAGTTTAGGATTATATATATATATATATATATATATATATATATATATATATATATATATATATATATAGTTTTTGTAATTGTTTGAACAATAAATTAGGACTTTTGGTCATAAAAATTCATTCTGTGCGATTGGTATTATTTGTTGTTCTTGAATTTGTGAGGAAAGAATATCAAAGGATTAAGATATTTACTATGAATGTTCATATTTTAAGGTTATGTTATGGTTTGATTAAAACTTTCATTATTTATACTTATATATATTATATTTATAATTTCAACGTATTTTATTGTTGTTGTTATAAGAAATATTTAAAAATTAATCAATAAATTATTGAATTTATTTACGAAGTTAAAAAATATTTAAATTAATGTTTAAATTTTTTTAAGTGCTAGTGTCATATAGTTTTATTGTCATTATAAAAATTCAGTAATGCTGGATATCTTCAACACACGTTTACTAGCCATTAAATGCCCAGATCTAAAAAATACACTCAAAAACTATTACAACATTCAAAAAACATTTTTTTAAAAACTCATTATGCCACTCTGATAGAATAATTTCCATACAATTTTAAATTGCACCTTAAACTACGAGAAAATGAATGGCTTTAGTATTTAACAGGATAAAATCACTGGCAAGGAAAAAATAATAAAACAATAATTTAAATATTTTTCAACTTTGTAAATAAATTCAATGATTTATTGATTTATTTTGAAATAACCCTGATAAAAACAAATAAATACCTTAAAATACAGTAAAAAAATAATTAAAGTTTTAGTCAATACAATAACATAACCTTAAAATATGAACATTCATAGTAAATATCTTAATACTTTGATATTCTTATCTCACAAATTCGGGAACAACAAATAATACCAATCATACATAATGAATGTTCATAACCAGAAGTCGTTATTTATTCTTCAAACAATTAAAAAACAAATATTTCCAACTTCTTATGGGACAAACACACACAAATTAGAAATGTTTGGAAATGTTTTTAAAACCCCCGCCCATTGTGACGTCAGACTTAGGTAGTCGATCATTTATATTTATATAAATATATACATATATATATATATATATATATATATATATATATATATATATATATATATATATACATATATATATATATATATATATATATATATATATATATATATATATATATTATATATTTAATTTATATAATAATATTATAAATAATATTTTTATATATATAAAAAATTTATTTTAAAAGAGATTGTCTTGAGGCTAATTTATCAAGTACTGGACTTATTTTATAATTTATGGTTTATAACCAGAAAAATATTGAATCCAATATCCTAAATATGTTTTAGTAAAGAAACTGCCTTTTTGTTGTTATTTATTCTTGTTTTTTATATTATATCTACCAACTATCCAATTATCGATAATTTCCTTTCCCAAAGGAAGTATACAAATGGAGCAATCAAATCAACACAGATAACGTCCTGTGAAGATGTACATTTGAAAAGGGCAATTAGGACAACTAATTGGTTTCGATCCTTCCCAATTTTAGTCCCGACGTCGATTAATTATACTGAGCGTTTCTTTATTCAGACTGGAGCATTGTTTGTATTGTTAAAATAAAAACAAAAAACGCCCAATACAGATATACAGATAGTATTGTTCCAAAAAAGGATAAAAGATGACATTAGATGATTGGTTAATGCTTTTACAAATGTGACGATAATGGGAAATTAAAGCACAAAGCACATTAGAAAATATTGTGAAGGTGATTATATATATATATATATATATATATATATATATATATATTATTATGAAAACAGAAATACAATAAATTAACTTAGAAATATATACAACCAGATATACAATAAATTTATTTAAATAGTGGTTAGAGACATAATTTGTAAGTTATATACTAGATAATATTATAAAAAAATAATTATATAAGGGTATTTTTAAGAATTTAGCATAAGAATTAAGTTTAAGAAATTTTTTATTTTATTTAATATTAGATATATTTGAGTCAGCATATGCAACCAAACATACACTGTAGTGTAAAAGTCAAGAAGTTATTTATTTTTGGAATGTTAATTTATAATATAATTGTGGATGTAGAATAGTAAAAATATATTTAATATAAATGTTTAAGTTACATATAATAGTGTAGTTCTGATCTGGAGAGCCTAAAGTCAAGTAAAGTATAGATAGAAAACTCTAGAAATGTCAATGGGACTAATTACATAATACATCACAGGCAGGAAATCATTCCAGATTGTTCAAATAGAACAAATAGAAGGATTTCGAACATTATTTGTTGCTAGAATTTTCTGTAAAGATAGCTCAGCGGGCTGTGCGGCTGCCTCTCATTCGCTTCACTGTCGAATGGTTTAGTGGATGTGGGTCGAGCCCAAGCTCGGTGTACAGAAAACAAAAAGTCTAACGCAGCAGTTTAAAATTCTAGATGAATCTGCGGCTTAGACTAGGATATGCTGGGTTCTGATCGGCCTATGGTGGAGCAGTACGGCAAGAGATAAGGGCTTGCGTCTCGGTGATACTCCTCCATAGATCCCTACCGGACGGGCGTAACGCCTAAAAAACCGGATATATATATATATATATATATATATATATATATATATATATTCTGTAAAGAATGAAAAAATATAAAAATTCGAGTGTAATTCGAGTCAGTTAGGCAGTTTTAGTCAGTCAGTGAGTCATTTTGAATTAGCAGTCAGTTTGAGTTAGAGTTTAGTTCAGGTTAGTTAAAGTTTTAGTTCAGTTATCAATCAGTCAGTTACAGTAAAGTTATAATTCAAGAATTTAGTAACAAGAAGATTATTAATTGAGTTAAGTGAGTTAGTTAGAAGAAGTTAAACCAGTTACAAGATTATTATTGAGGAGTTAGTTATAACAATTTAAGGATTATTAAGTCAGTTGTTTATGAGGTTATGAAGAGATTCTTAGCTAGCAGAAGGCATTGATTAAGTTAAATGAATTGTTAAGTTAAATATAGTTGGAGATTAATTATTACTACAGTAATATAGTGACAGTTTGAAGTTAATTCATTGAAATAAGCATTCAATAATACAACCACAAGATCCAGTATATTTCAAAGTACATTAAGTATATGGAAATTACAAGGAGTTAAATATATATTTATATGGTGAGTGGAGATAATTAATAAGGAACATATTAAAATAGTTGGATAACCAAGGCTTAGTAAGAAGATATCGAGTGGTGATAAAAACTTTAATTTTGGAAGAACTTTAGGCGTTCAGTGAAAGAAGGTACCAAATTTTGTTAATAATTTAATAATTGTAAGAATTTCAAATTTTAGATAGATTGTTTTAAATTGATATTGTTTATATTAGATAGATAGGTTTGTTTCATAATATTTATAATAAAGATAATTTAAAAAAGTACTTACAAACTAATTCTTTGAGAACCGCGATAAAATCCCTATAAAGTTTGAGTTTAGTTCTTGAACCTTAATATATATTTTTTAGTGGATTTTCTTGGGCTTAGGTTCATAAAAAAATTGATTTGATACTAAGACATTTTAATATATTTTTTCGTCGTTTCGGCAGGAAATCCATGCCTTTTTCAAGAAGTAATATTGCCAAGCATGTAAAAATTCGGTGTTAACAACTAGACGTCACAATTAAAATAATATTAAAAACATAGGACATACCCACTAAGTCACTACATGTAAAATTTATTTTAAATCTAATGTGTTATTTATTAATATTAGTTTATCGTTTAAACAATCAGATATTTTAACATCATAGGCATTCTGAGATTGTCCTTTTATGTATTTTTAAATTAAATTAAAATATATTTTTAAATTTTTGACATCTTTTTTATCATTTATTGCGTTATTATTTTTTTTTATTTGTATAGACTCTAGAAGCTCTCTCTTATTCCTGTTGGGTTCACTTTTTAGGATCTTGGATTTCTCAAAATCAAATTTATATATTTTTTTTCGTTTTCATGTTTTGTGAGTGCGGGTGAGTTTTTTTGTCATGTCTCTCCCCTATATAAAAGGATTATCAGAACAAATTGCAAATCTTCTGTCTAAACATAACATTACAGTTGCTCATAAAGGGCATAATCTTTTAAAAAAGAATTTTACAAGATTAAAAACAAAAACCCCTCTATTAAAAAGATCGCATGTTGTATATGAAATTCCCTGTTCAAATTGTGATGGAGTTTATATTGGACAAACTAGTCAGCTACTTAACTCAAGAATACGTTTCCACAAATATGATTTCCCACAAAAAACTTGAGGTTAATCCATTAAATCTTTAAATGGCTAAGTTTTTATACTAGTTTTATACAATGTTGTTTAATTCTATAGTTAAATTAAAAAAATATATCAAATATTTCCGCCATAGAAATCCACCCGTCCAACTAATCACTCAATGATCCCGTGAAAGTCATAATAATTGTCTCAAACATTGGAGTTTGGTGACATATGTCCCTTAAGTATCGCGTCACGTCGTTTGTATAGATTGCAACTTATTGCAATAAATCAGTGTTTTTTGTTTGTCTTCATTGAAGAACTATCTCTAAATGAAGCCAAATGTCCGTTTAAAAATTTTTAAATCTTCATATCTAAGAATATGAACATTATTTTCTACAGAGTTTGTGTGTTTTTTGTTTAGTTGTAAGTTAGTTTTAAATAATGAGTAACGTTTACAGTACATACACTGTGTCCGTAAAGTATGGAGCAAATTCTTTTTTTAGCTAAACAGAGCATTTTAAGAAATAATCCTGAAACACGTCGATTTGTGATTTTAATTTACCGTATTTTAAAATTCCACTAGGAAACTAAGTTTCTGTAGCTGGCTTTATACCATATATCACAAAAAATTTATTAAAAATCCTTTATAAAAGGTATATAATAAAATGACCAAACGGGCTATCACAAAAATATTGCAAAACGTTTTCGGATTGTTAAATCCATCACCAGTGCAAACCTGAAAGTAAATAACCACTTTAATTAAAAGAACGTTGAATTTAAAATGTTGACTAAGGTTAAAGAACATTGTGGTTAATACTTACGAGGTATACATGCTATGAGCCACCAAAATATATGGGTCAAAACCCTTTAAATGATTTAAATTTACATTTGCTTTACATTATATGTGGTTACAAATTATGATGTTTAAGTTACCGTTGGAATTGGTAACATGGCGACGTATGACCCTACATAGGTAAAATGGTCCTGAGACGAAGTGTCTTCGAGGACCTGTTGATCAGTTGTTATCAGTTGGTTCAAATTGGTACAGGGTGTAAAAAAATACAATAGTTTTGTGTGTGTCAATAAAGTAACGCGTTAGTTAAATTAACAATATTATCAAAAATACTTATGGTCTAGCGGACAGAATATGATGAAATACATGACTTTATAAATGTTCGAACTGCAGCCCTTGCTGTATTTGACAGTAACCCAAACGTTGTACAAATTCTTGTTGAACTTTGTTTATTGTGTCTTGAGAAATATTGTTTATTGCTGTCCGAATTCTCTGTTGTAATTCTTGACTATTTGCTGGTTTCGTTTGATGCACAACATTCTTCAGATGGCCCCACATAAAATAATCTAAAGGATTAAAATCTGGTGACCACGCTGGCCATTCAATAGGTCCATGCCTACCAATTCACCTGTTCGGAAAAATTTCATCTATGTACCTTTTAACATCTACAGCATAATGTGGAGGTGCACCATCCTGTTGCAACCATAAACTTTCATCAAAACCTCCAGGATTAGGTCTGCTGGGAAACAAATTACGTAAAGTAGGTACGAGATACCCCCTGAAAAACTCAAGGTACGTTGCCCCGTTTAAATTACTTTCGATAAAGTAGGGTCCGATGATTCTATTTCTTACAATTGCAACCTATATATTTACCTTTGGCGAGTATTGTGTAAGATGCTCACGCATCCAGTGGAGGTTTTCTTTTGCCCAGTATCTACAAATCTGACGGTTAATCTCGCCGTTTAACGTGAAAGTGGCCTCATCAGAAAAAAATAATGTTTTGTACCAAGAGAGGGTCTCAGTGGCAGTTATCCATGATTGCTTCTGCATTCTTCTATCGGGATTATCTTCGTTTAATTCTTGAACAAGTTTGATTTTATAATGATGTCATTTTTCAAGCTTTAATAGTTTGTGTACCATTGTTTTGTCAACACAGATATCGCGACTAACGCACAGAAGTGTGGGCATCTTCTTCAAAACTAAGTAAAACATCTAATGGCTGATCAGCATTTGCAGTGGGACGACCTGATTTCCGTGCATTTTCAACCGTAATACTTTCTCGAAATTTCTTTTCAATCTTACTTACTGTTGAACATGTTATAGGTGTTTCTGGATATATATCATTAAACAAATTGCACACTTCCAACTGAGTTCGCGATCTGTCTCCATACCCAATCATCATAAGTATTTCATTTCTTTGCTTCGCACTTAACTCCATTTCTACTTCAAATTAAATCTAAGCAATAATTAAAAGATTCATAAATACCAAACATATTGTAGTACTAAACTGTCACTGAACATCAGTAAGTTACTAAACAAATAATGGCATTTAACAAAAACATAGCCTACTATGTTTTTTTTTAAATTGATAAGAAATAATTTCTTTCATATTATGTCCGCTAGATAATAAGTATTTTTGATACTGTTAATTTAACTCACGCGTTACTTTATCAGCACACAAAACTGTTGTATTTTGTTGTTGTTGTTTTGTTGTTGATTTGAATCAACATGTGATACATTTTTGGAACCAGCTTAGCTACAGTAATCCGAAAATTGACACAAAATGGGTATGTTCCATTAAAAACAAATGACGGTGACAAAGTCATTCACTCTGTATATTAGAATATTATTTTAAAATACAGTAAATTAAAATTAAAAATCGACATGTTATAGGATTATTTCTTAAAATGCTCTGTTTAGCTAAAAAAAAGAATTTGTTCCATACTTTACGGACACAGTGTATATAATAACATCGATAATATACTACATATTGAGTTGTAAATTATGAACTATTAATATCTGCATTTCTTATAAACTCTATGCCATTCATTGTATTTTAAAGAACTGATGAAGCTTTAGAAATATAAAGCGAAACGTCTTCGATACACTTATTAAACCTCTGAATTCACTAGTTGAATACTAGTAGAAATATTAATTGAGGTCGTAGTTTGTACAATATATATATATATATATATATATATATATATATATATATATATATATATATATATATATATATATATATATATATATATATATATATATATATATATATATATATATATATATATATATATATATATATATATATATATATGTGTGTAAAGAATAAATCTTTTAGCAAAAAGCTGCTATCGCTTTGTTATATTAAATTGGCCAAATATATGGCCTAGGAGGACAAATTTGTTAAACTTCCCGTGCTCGAATCGGTATCACTAAAGTGTTATGATCATTTCGGCCTAACCCAGCCATCGTCAGACACTTGGGCTGATACAAACTCAAACACGGAAAGTAGAACGAATGTCTCCTAAAGCTTCACCACTGCAGTGGTTTGCGAGCAGAGGCGCGACCTGCTTTGGCGGCCGTGAACGAAAACGATATAATCACATCGTTTTCTACCTCTAAGTTGTGCGAAATATGTAAAGAATAAATAAATTGGCCAAATATATGGCCTAGGAGGACAAATTTGTTAAACAATCATTAGGGAAAAAATGTACGTCTAGAACGTACATGATGAACGATGATCATAATAGCAGATGGTGAATACTCCGCTCTAGTTGGTTTAAATAACATATTCTAAGCTGTACTAGTATTCTAAGTATGAGGAAGCTTATTTTTTATATTATAATATATACCTACTTATATTTTACTTATTCGTTAACATTTATATAGAGAAACTTATACAACAAGTAGCCTTCGATTTCCAATCCGCAGATTGATCCACAGATTAAAAGAGACCACAATCTTTTTTTAAAACTTAAAATATAGCTTGTTTATTTTAAGACATTTAGCTATTATTTACTCAATCATTTTGAACTCTGCTTATGTTCGAAGTCAGACAGTTTTTGTCGCTCAGTCCGATCCTGTCTTTTCAAATTGATGCGATTCAAATCGACTGGCATTATTAAAATTTGAACACAATGCAAGGATTAGCTAAAAGAGCATTCTAAGTATGAGGAAGCTTATTTTTTATATTATAATATATACCTACTTATATTTTACTTATTCGTTAACATTTATATAGAGAAACTTATACAATAAGTAGCCTTCGATTTCCAATCCGCAGATTGATTCACAGATTAAAAGAGACCACAATCTTTTTTTAAAACTTAAAATATAGCTTGTTTATTTTAAGACATTTAGCTATTATTTACTCAATCATTTTGAACTCTGTTTATGTTCGAAGTCAGACAGTTTTTGTCGCTCAGTCCGATCCTGTCTTTTCAAATTGATGCGATTCAAATCGACTGGCATTATTAAAATTTGAACACAATGCAAGGATTAGCTAAAAGAGCATACTAACCTTTAATTGTCGGATGAGATTTCTCAAACCAGAATACTTCTTTAGTAATCGATAAAGGTCATTCGTCATTTGAGTATTCTCGGCGTCTATCTGCGACGTTGTCATATCTAGAACCAAAAAGAAATAATGAACGAAAAAAAAGTAAACATATCTTAAGTGACTATAAAAAAGTAGTGAAATGGTCAAATGAATAGTCATTGCATATTAAAATAGTTTTGATGAAAGTGGACAAATTACTGAAATTAATCATATTTTATTTTAAATAAAACTAATGTCTATTCAGTGAACTTACACGGTTTTCGGATTAACTAAATAAGCAACGATTCAGCTGACCAACTAAAAAACAATATTTAAGTTGATGCTTTTGGGTGGGTATCGGTAATTCACAACTCACACATACAAGAAAATAGATATGTTTAAACTTCGCAATTAAGAAATTGGTAACACATAATTTAAAAAATGTTAATTATCGTTAAATTTATTTATACAAAAAAAAAACACAAAAAAGTTAAAAACTTCAATTTCTGGGAACGATTAAAATTAGATTTAGTCTACATCTCCCTTATTACGTATGCTTGTACAGGTATGTCGATTAAGGTGAAGTTATTTTATTAGCGATATAATAGTAATTTACGTAACAAGTTACGAAAGTGACATTTTACGAGACGAGCAGGAAGTTTCCAGGGAGATCCGTAGGCGAGTCCTGGAATCCTGCGAGTCTCTTAAAATTACGTTTGGATCGTGTTGCGTACAATATTTTTTCTGCAGCCGTTTTGTATGTTAACTTTTATTAAACACTTTAAAGTTACTATCGTGAATTCAACATTAAAAAATCTACTTATGAATATTATTAATACAATTATAAATTATTTACATTGATATTGTTATGAATATTAACAGAAATGGCAGTATTGAAATTAGTGTAAGACACGAAAAACCGAGCGAAACCAGACGAATCTTAAATGAGAAGTGTTGTCATAATAAAATACACAGTTGATGTTATTGTCAAAGCCTAGCTACCTAAATCGTTCCGAAAGTTAAAAATGAGTCCCGAAAGTAGCTACTTTCGGTATGAGTTGTGTAAAACGGTACTTTCGATTTAATAAATCATACCTTAAGTTTTATTTTCGGGACGGCTACAAAAAAAATATTATTTTCCAGTTGAATGTATCATTTCGAACTATTAGCATCTTATATTGATAATTTTGAGAAGATCTGTTGGTGCTATTTTACTAAAAATTCCAAGATTAGATTAGTTACTTATTGTACTGGTTAACTATTTCCCTAATTCTACTGAATCCCTTTTACACTGTAACTTTTGAACATCTCACTCAGCTAATAGGAGAAAAAAACAAGCTAGATGTTAACTAGCTTAAGTCCCTCCTTCCGAGTATAAGTTATAGTAAACCTGTATTAAGTTTATTTACTAGTTTTAATTTTTTTTATATAATATTTTTTTTGAACTTTAAATCATACTATTTTCACATAATAATAAAAACGTCATTTTTTCTAAAATAATACTTAATCATATTTAGGGACTAAGTAGGTTGAGGTCTTAAATCCTCCCTTTTAACTCATTTGTACGGTTTCTTGTGTACACATTTAATCAGAGAGTTATTTATTGATATTTTATTATTATTATATAATTATTCAAACCTTTGGACATCTATCCCGTAAGGATAGTGTCCTTATTACTTGTTAAGACATTTAATTGAAAGCCGAAATACCGAGTTACATCTCTAGTAGGCAAGTAAATTGCCTTTTTAGGCATATTCATTAAATTTATTCTTATATTTTATTATTTGTAAATTCAGATTATCAAGGATCAGTTGTGTGTAACCAGGGTATTTATATTCTTTTTGTATATAAGTAACTAGATTAACTGTACATAATTGGTGGTGGGTATTTTAGAGTAAATTTAGACTGTACATATTTGGATAGGGATTAAATTATTTCAATTATTATCTGTTTCCCTTTATATTTCAGCAAATAGCTTTACAAGCTACCTTGGAAAGTTTATGTTAATACTTTCCTGGCACTCACTCACATTTTGGAGCAACTTCTATAATCACTTTTATTTACATTAGTTATATACCTATAGATTGTTTCTTAATATTGTTCTGAAGCTATTTTCTTGTGGCATTTTAAATTAATTACTATTTAACTAAGAATAAGCCACAATTAAAGATAAAATTACGTTTATCGACGTTTCAATTTCCACTTCGGAAATCGTTCTTCTTTCCAAATGTAAATTTTTTTCGAAGTGAACGATTTCCGAAGTGGAAATTGAAACGTCAATAAACGTATTTTTATCTTTAATTGTGGCTTATTCCCAGTTAAATAGTAATTAATTATATATTGTTTATTACCTTGTCATTCATTTTCTTATTCTATGGTCTCTGCAGGGCATGCAAATTGGCCGAATCCTCTTTTGAGTGTCAAGTAGTCACTCTCCGGTACCTTTTTCTAGCCAGTTTTAAATTATATGTTATCTTTTACATTATCCCAAATACTTGTGTTACACATACACATTTTTATTACATCGGCGTCCTAAACCAGTCAGTCAACACATTTTTTGTTACAAGGTATACATACTCGTCTACTGTCTCAAGTACAGTGTTGTTTATTATTATATCTTAGACATCCACTATCTCGTTGTACATGGTTTTTGTTTTTGTCAGGTTCATTTTTTGGCCAAGTTCTTGTTGTGCTGCAGGAATAATAGCAATGAGAACGATGTCGTTTGCAAATATTAGATGGCTGAGGTATTCTACATAAATGTACAGGCTTTTGTTTTGCCAGTTCATTTTGTTAAATATATTTTCTGGAGGGACACTAAAGAGTTTTGGCGATATTGCGTCTCCTTATCGGACGTGTATGGTAGTGGAACATTCTGGATTGTTTTCATAAATTTTTACCTTAGCTTTTGCTTGTCTGTATATATTTGCTAAAGTCTCTTCTATATACGGTTTGTCAATGCGTTGGTTGGTCAAAGCTTTTATTAATGCCTAGATATATAGAATCGAAAGCGCTCTCGAAATGCTAGCGGTATTCCATATTCTTTAGCTCTACTTTTATTTAGTTCTCGAAACGTATGGATATGATCCAAGGTACTGAATCCACTTCTGAGGCTAGCTTGCTCTCTTGGCTCTGCAACATCTAATACATCTGTTAATTTGTTGTTGATGATCTTGGTGAATATCTTGCATATGACTGGTAGTCGATTTATAGGTTTGTAGTTTTTAATATCCTCCTTGCTATCTTTCTTATAAATGAGAATTATATTTACTGTATTACAGTGGTCTAGCATACATCTTAATCTTAGGCAGTTCGTAAATATGCCTTCTAAAAATTTCCAGGTTTTTTGCCAACGTATTTAAGCAATTCCGCTGTTATGTCATCTATTTCAGCTGCTTTACTTTTTTTCATTTTTATAATTATCGATTATTCTTCTACCGGAAGGACTTCTGGTACATCTTCTTGGTTACTGATTGCTTCTTCAAGTGTTTCAGGGGCTTTGTATAGTTCACTGTACAATTTAGTCATGAGTTGTATCATTTTATTTCTGACCGTAATTCTTTTCGTTTGTTAGAGAAACAATTTGCTTCTTTCCAATGATTAATGCCTTTTTTGTTTTTTTTTTAGTTTTTTCTGTTGTCGATTGCATTTTCTAGCAGACTTTTATTGTATTTTCTTATCTTAATACTTTTTCGTATTGTCTTACAAAGTTTTGTGAATTGTATTCTTTGTATATTGCTACTGACTTTAATTTTCATTTTTTGGTTTAGCATTATTTTGGTTTTATCAGATAGTTTACTATATTATTTTTTTTTGTGGGCCTCGAATTTCTACTAGTGGCACTATCAATAATGGTATTTTTATTAATTGAGAGTTGTCGATTTGGTTATGTAATCTTTCATCAATTGTCCTTTGGTAATGACTTGAGTGTTCTTTTAGATTGTTAATATTTATACTGGTTACTGTTGGTTTGAAATTTATTTGTTACACAAACATATTTTATTGCAGCAATCTTGTTGGTTAGAAGGAAGTAAATTTCTTTCTTGGTGCTTTCACTTGGTACTACCCAAGTTCATTTTCTGTGTAATTTTTTCTTAAAGAATATATTTGAAATATGCATGTTTTGATATTGTGCAAACTGAACCAGTCGTTCTCCCATTTCATTTTTGTCACCCACTCCCTACCTGGCAATGATTTGTTCCTTGTCATTTATATTTTCCATTTGGGCATTAAAGTCCCCAAATAAATGACGAAGAAATAGATTTCCTCTAATTCTTCGTCAATGTGAGAAATTGTTGAGGCGTATATTTGTATAATTTCTATATTGTATCTCTTTGGTAGTTGGAAGGTTATACAGGGTGGTCCTTAAGTCATTGTACAAGAAGAAACCATTTATTTTACACTTTAAAATATTACGATTTAGGCCAAATTTCGTTAATAAAATTTTAATATTAAAAAAGATACAGGGTGTTAAAGTGGAAATTTAAAATTTTAATTTTCTCTATAACTTCCATGTTTGTGAATATTTATGTATAAAAATTCATAACTGGGTACTATTGAACAGAAATTATAATTTGTTGCATTTTTTAATGTAGCTGATAAAGGGCGCCACACATGTGGCATATATTTGCATATAACTTTTTTGCTCTTTAAGTTACCGGTGTTTGTGATAAAAAATATTAAAGACACATTATTTTAACAAAAAAACGGTATACTTGTTAATAACCTAAAAACTTCACAGTTTTCGAGACAATCGCATTTTACAAATCAACTACATAATTCTGATTTAACGCAATTACTCTAGGCAACGAAGGAAAATTAGACAAAGAGTATCAATACTTCTGAATTTTGGTATAAAATGCCTTTAATATAATTAATATTTAACAAAATATAAAATAAATATATCAGCAGGAGAGTTAATAGTAGGATTTGACAAAATAACAGAATAATTGGATTTTACATAAAACATTTTACGTTTTGTATTACATTTATAAGGTTTTAATCAAAATATTTTATTTGCAAACCAAATTAAGAAATAGTGAAACTAAATAATATTAAACTTTTTGTCAAAGTAAGTTCTTTAATTCATTTGTCAATACATTCCATAAGAGAACGTCTAATATTAAACAGCATCATCGGTTCTAAAGAAACTGTTGCAATATTTAATATAAGTATTATAAGTATAATAATAAGTATTCTTTTGGATTTGTTTTGCATTAAGTAATTATATTAATATCTCACCACATGATCAAGGCATATGACTACCACAAACAATCCAACGTTCAGGACATTGTATTTAAGTATGTTTTACTGTCCTCTCTCTATAATGTGGAGGTATACCATCTTGCATAATCCAATATTTCGCCTTAAGTTTGATGACAATTCTTCCAATAAACCAATAAAATCATTTTATAAAAAATGTAAATAAATCACCATTCAAATTACAAGGTAATTCGCATGTCCGTAAAAAATAATTACCAATGATTCCAAACCATACGTTTATTTGAAATTCATGTTTAAAATGCATATCGTATGGTTTGGTACCATTTGTACTTATTTTTTACGGACATACCAATTACCTTGTAATTTGGATAGTGAGATTTATTTACATTTTTTATAAAATGATTTTATTGGTTTATTGGAAGAATTGTCATCAAACTTAAGGCGAAATATGTGGTTTATGCAAGAAAGTACAACACCACATTATAGAGAGTGGGCAGTGAGAACATAATTAAATACAACATTCCTGAACGTTGGTTTGTTCGTGGTAGTTATATTCCTTGGTTCTGTGGTGAGATATTAATATAATTATTGGATTCAGAAAAATCACAAACGAATACTTTATTATTATATTATATTTATTGTATATTATACTTAGAATATCTATTATAAATACTGCAGCATTTTCTTTAGAACCAATGATGCTATTTAAGACGTAATGGAATGTATTGACAAATTAATTAAGAAAATGGTGGACATATCAAACACTTACTTTGACAAAAAGTTTAATGTTATTTAGTTTAACTGTTTCTTAATTTCGTTTATAAATAAAATATTTTGATTATAACTTTATTTTAACACAAAACGTAAAATGTTTTATGTAAAATCCAATTGTTCTGTAATTTGTCAAATCCTACTATTAACTATCCTGCTGATATATTTATTTTTTTCCATAGCTAATGTTATAGTGTTGCTATAACAACTGTTTTCAGTAGATAAAGTATCACTTTAACCGCAAGGGTAGATAAAATGTTTTAACTTTTTTTTATTCAATAAAATTTACAAATTTAAACACATTAAGGATTAAAAACAACTGAAATTTTACAATTAACATTATTAGAAATATCTATTTTTGGAGCAAAACACCTTGTACTCGTTTGCTTAAGCACTTGATTCGAGGTACTGGATTGATTTTCTGTAACATTTGTTTGACATTTGTTGACAGAGTAATTCATATTCCTAGCAACGAAACAACACAATTGCGATTTTTGCTATTTTTCACCTGAACTTGAAGTCTTGCTACAGAAAAAAATGTTGTATTGCACACGACGATAAAATTGCATTATCTTCTCGAGCATAATTAGCGTCTAGCTAGACTGACGTCTCGACGGTAAAAAACGCTCTCGAAGATAAAGTACAATTTTATCGTCTTGTATAATAAATAACTATTGTTTAATATTTCGTTACCTATTAACTTTATTAATGGCATTTTATAATAAAATTCAGAAGTATTGACGTTTTTTGGGTAATTTTCTTTTGTTGTTATTTTTATACATAAATGTTTACAAACATGAAAGTTGTAGAGAAAATTAAAATTTTAAATTTGCACTTTAACACCCTGTATCTTTCTTAATATTAACATTTTATTAAGGAAATTTGCCTTAAATAGTAATATTTTGTGTAAAATGTAAAAATGTCTAAATGTAAAAGTGTAAAATCTACGGTTTCTTTTTGTACAATTACTTAAGGACTACCCTGTATATGTATATATGTTATACCACATCTGACATATATGTCTAGTATGCTTACTAGACTAAATTCCTATGCATTATCAATTTTCGATTTACCCACAAAACACGCAGAATTATATGAATTGAACAATGTAGAAAGTAGTAAGGGCAGAACAGAAATAAAAACAGAAACATAAAAAATATTACTCTTTAAATCAATTCATACTGGATGCATTAATCGATAAAATCCTTAAGAAAAATAATCAAATTTGATTTATTTTTAAAGAAAATAGATTTTAGCCTTTAGACGATTAAAAAAATCCTTGTAAGAGTTGATCGCAATCATATTATTGTTTTCACCTGAAAATAATCCATAAACTTCAGTAAAGTAGGATGTGTTCCCTTTTCTAAAAACATTGGGGAGGATAAACAGCTCGGAGAAGATTAGAATGACTTGTATACGATGTTAATCTTGGCAAACTCGTTCAATAATATGGAGAACATTCTTCTTCTTCTTAGGGAGCCTATCTGTTCTGGATGTTTGCGATCAGCATAGCTATTTCAACTTTACTTGCAGCTATTCGAAATAGTCCGGTTGTGGACGTATTGAACCACTTCCTTAGGTTTTGAAGCCAAGATATTTTTTTTCTTCTTCTTGGTCTTCTCTTTCCAAATACCTTGCCCTGAAGAAAAGTTGCAATAAGCCATATCTGTGTTCATTTTTCATAACATGGTAAAGATATTCTAATTTGCGCTCTTTGATTGTATTAGTGATCTCGGATTCCTTGCTTATTCTACGTAGGACCTCAGTATTAGTCACACGATCCACCCATGAAATTCGTAAGATGCGCCTGTAACACCACATCTCTAAGGCCTCGAGCTTTCCTAAAGAAGCTTCAGAGAGCGTCCATGCCTCTACTTCGTATAATAATGTAGAAAATACATAGCATCTGATGATAGAGATTTTGGTACTAAGTGATAAATCGTGACTTCTGAAAAAAAACTTCATATTTACGAAGAAAATGTTTAATAAATAAAATATCTTAAACCCCTGCGATTTTAAACGCACGTCGTCAACGATTAAAATCTACCATCTAAAAGTTCGTCAATGTAAAAATTATTGTCACTTCATTTTAAACTACTTTTTTTATGAAGTTGAATTTTTAAATATTTAGATTAATCCACAATAAGAATATTTAAATTAAATTTTATAAAAAAAAATCCTGACCTGGAAGTTAACCAGTATAATAGGAAAATATCGGCTCTTAAATAAAGTTAATTTTAAGTTAAATATACCCGCTGAAAAATTGCAAGAGCGAGTTGGTGAAGTTCCTGATTAGGAGTAACATCGGAGACTTTAAGTCAGCTTATATTACATAAATTATTAGTAATAAACAAAAATATCTATTTGACAACATAAGAAAAACCATCGAATATTTCAAATACAAACAAGAATTTCTTATCTTTTTTGTTTTTGCACCGGCTTAATTACCTTGTTATAGTTTGGATACAGGACCGCCTTCAGATCTAATAACTTATTTCGAAGTTTATTTAAATGGATGATATTCATTCCGAATTAGCTCAGGAAATGAGCTGTATTTCACCACCAATACTTATAAAATCGTACTCATCAGTAACCATTACTCTTAAATATCCATCCAAAAAGCAAGCTATAGTATTTAGTTCATTAGAAAATGCAAAATTAAAAGATTACCTTGTATCACTAGGATCAGTTATTTCTACAAAAGATATATTGTTCTCTTCTCGTATAGCTAACAACAGGATTTGTATTTATTTATCTAAGGAAGAATTAGTTGACAAATTTATAAATGTTCATCAAGGAAAAATCATAGTAAATAATCAAATATTACAAGGAAGAAGATTAATTACTCCTAGTGAACGACTAATATTATCGAATGTATGTCCAACAATTCCACATAGTACTCTAGAATCAGAACTACAGAAATTAGGCTTTAAACTTATGTCTCCCATATCATTCCTTAGAATTGGCACATCTCGTCCCGAATTTCTGCATGTACTAAGTTTTCGTAGACAGGTATATATTTCACCTTTAGTGAACCTAATACTTCTTGAATCCTTGCTAATTTGTCATGACAATAAAAACTATAGAATTTTTATGTCTATAGACCAACACTCCTGTTATATTTGTAAAAAGATTGACCATATTGCCTCAAACTGTCCTCAAAAAAACAATAACTAACAGTTGAATAATAAATAACACAGTAACTACAGCAGACATTATAACCGACGTAACACAACACAAATTATTTGGTACAAGACACTCAATCTAAACAATACAAAAATAAAGATGTAGATGTAAATAAACCAAGACCAAAAAACTATAACCCTCTTATAAATGAAGGTATGAACGTTAATAAAATAGGATTAGAAACTAATGAATCATTGATCACTTCATCCAATTAGCACAGAACCTACACTGCAAACACAGAGCAAAAGAGCTTTCGCCGAAACAGTTACACCACCTGAAACTCCTGAATGCTTTATACTGCCTGCTAAGGATACACGTTAAAAAAAAAGAGAACTATCACAACAATAGATCCTATTGATATACAGAAATTGATGCAGCCAACAAAAGTATTTTTTGAAGACGACACAAACAAAAGGGTTCTTAATTACCAAGAAACGATACATTTTTTTGAAAACGCGTATGGCTCACCTGACCCATTGAGTGTTGCTCAAACTTTTACAAAAGATATTGAGGGGTTACTACAATTATTAGACAATATCTACCCTCTGTTCAATGAAAAAATAATGAAAACACGTTGCATAAAGATTAAGCGCAAAATATCTAAATTGCTGGATACAATTTCCTCCTCTGAATTAGAGAGCGATCAAGTACAAGAATAAAAATTAACATATAGAACAAAAATGTCAATTCTTCAGTGGAACATAAACGGTTATTATACACAACTAGAAATGTTTAAATTATTAATTACCAAACACTCACCGTCAATAATATGTCTCCAAGAAACGAATTTTACTGACCAAAAATTAGCAAAATTAAAGACATTTACAGGTTATCATAAAAACAGACGTGATTTTAAAAAAGCTAGTGGAGGGGTTTCTATTTATGTTAATAACTCATTGGAATCTAGACAAATACCTTGAAATACCAACCTTGAAGCAGTAGCAGTAACCATAAAAACTCTGCAACATTTATTTTCCACCGAATACTGATATAAGTATAAAAGAGATAACTCATATTATAGAACAAATTCCGTCGCCTAAGATTATAGTAGGAAATCTAAATGGACACAACCCACTTTGGGGATCTAACAGATATAACAAAATAGGACACATAATAGAATCGGTCATTAATAACACCAATATTACCCTACTTAACGATGGATCTCCAACAAGATTTAATTCTTTTACTGGAAACACTAGTTGTATTGACTTTTCTCTTGTAGACCCTTCTTTGGTACAAAACATAACTTGGGAAGCTAGTACACACTTGTATGGAAGCGATCATTTTCCCATAGTGATACATTTCGAAAACGAACAAAAAATTCAACCATACACTAGATGGAATACAGAAATAGAGGATTGGTCACCGTTTACACAATTTGTGGAGAATCAATTGAATTTTTTTTCAGATCCATCTCCGCATGACAAAATCAACGACTTAGTAAATAAATTTTCCCCCGTCATACTTTCCGCAGCAGATCATATCATTGGAAAAAAGAAAATAGTAAGAAATCGTATTGGAGTACCATGGTGGAATTTTCACTGTCAGGATGCTATAAAGAACACTCACAGAGCATTCAATAAATACAAAAAACAAAAAACACAAGAAAATCTCCTACAATTTAAGAAGTTCAGGGCTATTAGTAGAAAAGTGGTAAAAGAAGCAAAAAGGAATCTTGGAAAAAGTTTTTATCAACAATAAACTGTTCTACCCCAGCAGCAATCGTGTGGAAACAAATTAACAAAATTTCGAGACGCCACACAAACTCATCAATTAGATTTATAGAATATAATAACAAAGTTCATACATCTAGATCTGGAATAGCCAATGTATTAGCTTCATCCTACGAGTCATATTCAAGTAATGAAAATTTTTCTCAAGAGTTTTTACAATTTAAAACTAAAGAAGAATTACAAAAATTTTATTATGATAAAAGCGATAACCTACCAATAAATGCGCCAATACTAGAGGAAGAGTTAACTGAATCTATAAAGTCTATTAAAAACTCTAGTCCTGGTCCAGATGATATTCCTATTATTTTCCTTAAAAATTTGCCTAAAAATGGATTTGCCTATTTACTAAAGATATATAACAAAATATGGCTTGAAGGAGTGTTTCCATATACTTGGAATAATGTTTATACAATTCCTATCCTTAAACCTGGTAAACCACGTTCAGATCCAAACTCCTACCGTCCAGTATCATTAGGATGTGCAATGAGCAAAGTGCTCGAAAAATAATTAACCAACGCCTTATTTGGATACTCGAGCAAAGATCTGTTTTATCTAACAAACAAAGTGGATTTCGCAAAGATAGATTAACTCTAGACAACTTAGTTGACCTCGAGTCTGAAATACATGAAGCGCTAGCAAATAATCAAAGCTGCATAGCGGTATTTTTTTATATAACCAGAGCATTTGATACAGTTTGGCGTCATGGAATAATTAAAACTTTACAGAAATTAGATATACAAGGAAATATGCTAAACTTTATCAATAACTTTTTAAAAGACCGAAGTTTCTTCGGTAGTAAAAGTAGATGATTTCATTTCTAAAACAAGAATACAGGAAAATGGAACCCCTCAAGGATCTTCGATTAGTGTTACTCTTTTTCTTATTGCTATTAACAGTATTTTGGAAAATGATTCTCCACCAGTAAAAAGTAGGCTATACGCAGATGATCTCATAATTTATTGTAAAAGAAGAAACATAGAACTAATTAAACAAACCTTACAAGATACTATTTCTGCATTAGAAAAATGGTCAATGAAATCTGGAATGAAATTTTGTTCCAACAAGTAAATGTATCCATTTCACCAGAAAAAGCAATGTTAGTAGTCCAGAACTTACAATCTTTAATACAAAAATAGAATATGTTGATTGTATCAAATTCCTTGGAATTAACTTTGACAAACATTTAAATTTTAAGCAACATATTTATTATCTTAAAACATCTTGCCAACAATATTTGAACATAATGATAGTCCTATCTACTAAAAATTGGGGATGGGATCAAGATATCATATTGACAGTAAATAAAAGCCTTATTAGATCTAAAGTCGATTACGGTTCAATAGTGTATGAGTCCACCAGCCAATCACTTTTGAAAAAGTTGCAAACCATCCAAAATGCTGCTGTAAGAATAGCCTTAGGAGCTTTTTGTACCACACCTACAGATAGCTTATTATGTTTAGTAGGAGAAATGCCTCTGGAATTAAGAAGACAATATCTTAGCCCAGCATATGCTGCAAACGTTTCAGCAAATAGTGAAAATCCCGTCAGAAACAATGTCTTTGCTTCTCGTTTCCACACAACATACCTTAACAAAAAAAGATCTAAACCCCCTTTTTATGAAAGACTTAATAGATACATGACTAGCAATAATATTGTCTTCCCTAAAATATATCAAACCAACCTTTTAACCCCTCCTCCTTGGATGGTCAGAAAACCTTTCCTAGACTTGAGTTTAACAAAGACTAGTAATCAACTTAATGCTTCCTCTATGGTTAAACAATTTTACAGTAAGATTGATGAGTACCAGAAATACCAACATATTTATACTGATGCCTCCAAATCAGAAAAAGGAGTGGGATGTGCCTTCATACACAACGACTACACTGCTTCATACAAAATCTCAAATTTATCACAGTATATACAGGAGAACCATTCGCAATCTAGAAAGCATTAGAATATGCACTGGACGCCAACTTAGACAGGTGCCTAATAATAACAGATTCCTTAAATTCCATTAGTAGCTTAGGCATCATTTATCCAACTCATCCATTGTTGCGATTGATAAAGAATCATTTGTACCAACTTCAGCTAAAGAATGCGATTGTAAAATTTATGTGGATTCCATCACATATAGGTATACAAGGTAATGAAAGAGTAGGTGCTGCCGCCAAATCTTCAGTTAACAACGAAGACTTGATAGAACCTACCTATAAGAAAGATTTTCATCACTGGATTAACTCGTCATTGAAAGAACAGTGGCTTCAAGAATGGAATCAATCTCAACAAAAACTACGAGACATAAAAACAACTGTTACAAGATGGAAGAATATGTGTAGCAACAGAAAAGACCAAATTATAATAAACAGATTGAGATTAGGACATACACGCTTAACACACGAATACCTTATTACTGGAAGTGTTCATCCAATGTGCGGTAAGTGTTTCAACAGTTTAAGTGTCAAACATTATTTAATCGAATGCCCGGCATATTTAAATGAGAAGCAAAAGTGTAACTTACCGACAATGCTACGCAAGTGTCTACAAGAAAACTCTGTATATTCGTCTGTTTTAAGTTCTCTAAAGTCAATTGTAAACAAAATTTAACATCAGTGCCTGTACAGATAAATGTGTAATCTTCTATTAACCAATGTACTTCAACTCAGATTTATGTATGTAAAACTCTATCTATGTTATGTCTATGTCTAAAAAAATGTAAAACAAAGTTGTAATACCAAGCGGCGCTAATAACCACTTAGGTCTATGCGCCTTAATTGTAAATAATAAAAAAAAGAATATTTAATAATGCTACTAAGAACTTTCACATTTTGAAATATTTGTTCTTCTGAAAGCCTCTTATTGTGAAACTTAATTAAAAGTTGTTTTCGTTTCTGTTTCTGATTAATGTTGACATTGTACATATATTTAGATTAGGGAGTTGGGATAATATACGCAACTTGTAAGTCAGCCGCGAATTGATTAAGTTTGGGAATCTCAGAGTGAACTTGGTTTGTTCAGAACATAACAAAATTTAGCGAAGTAACAAAAAATGACAAAAAATTTCATGTAAAGCGTTAATGCTTTTTTCGAACTAATAGGAAATTATTATAGGACTTTTATATCCTATGAATAACTAAATTCTTCTAAACTATTAGGTAATAAATCACCACAATCTGTGCAACTTAATGTTGCAATTTTAATTACAAATCTTTAAAATGATTTAAGATTGTTTAATAGAAAACCGGTGTTACTTACGCAGTATAAATGGTTTACAAAATTGAAATGGAACTGCGCGGGGCATGTTGCTAGATTAAAATATGGAAGATGGACGAAGAAAATTCGTCAACCTGATGTCAACAGATAACATCAAGCGCATTCAGCACAACTGGATTCACGGTGCTCAAGATATAATGCATTGGAAATATTTACGGGAGGCCTATGTCCAGCAGTGGACTCAAAACGGATAATGATGATTAATAGAAAACGATTGATAAGGATACTGGTGAAGTTCTGTATTGGCACTCAATCAAACCAGACGTATATATTTCGGCCGCTGATATTGAGTATTTAAATACATTGATAGTAATAGTGTAAAGGAATATACAAGGAGGGTGCTTATCGGGGATAAAAACCCCCGGTCGTCTAGACGATTTTCTGTTTGATTTCCCAGATCTGCAAGGTATGAACATGCAAGTCTCGGATTCAGGTATACCTACTCAATACACACGAAAATCAAAATGTAAGTACACCAAATTTAATTACCGAGTAATCTAAAATATTGAAAGATTGAATTTCATCCAAATTACAATCCGAAAGGCAGAAACAGGCATTTAATTGTGGTCCAAATGATCAGGGACCTTATCATATGTGGAAAACAACAAAACAAAATTTTCAGGTTGACTAAATGCTTTAAGAGTTGTAGATATAATTTCAACGAATTATCCAGAACTAGACAATAAGATTTTAAGGATCAATTCAATAAATCGCAAGAGAATGCATTAAAATTAAGGATTCAAAAAATGTTAATTACATTGTTAGCAACAGAAACGCTAAAGTATTTATAATAACAATTTAAATATTTATGTTCCAAATTAGTTGTTGTCAAACTTCTTCTGTCTTCTTCTTCTTCTCTTCCTCTTTATAAGTAATCCTACTTATTTATTGGCGGATTAATACCTCTATGGAACGTTATCACCCCATCTTTTGACATATATGGGTCCGTCTTGTTTTTCTAAACAGCGAATCTCCAACATTAGTTCCATCAAGTAGTAAAAGCGCAATTGACTTAACTCTGTGCTCTTACTATATTGTACAATATTTTATATCTTCTTCTTTGTGTGCCATTCTTGTATTCAAGCGTTGGCTATCGTCATATTGACAAGCTGATGAAATGATTCTCGGTCGGCAGCTAGATGAAACAGTTCCTCGACCGTTCAACCTGTTCATTGTCTAATGTTACGCAGCCAGGACAGTTGTTTTCTTCCGACCCAACGTTTTCCTTCGATTTTGCCCTGAATGATTAACCGGAGTAAGCGATATTTAGGTATATTTTATATGGACCACAATAAAGCTGAATCAGATCACTTACCCATCTTAATTACACTCCATGTTAAAGGTGATTATCATCTAACTAAACCCTCGAAACACAATATATGGCAGTTAAAAAATGCAAATTGGACTCTATATATAGCTAGTATTAAATACATATATATATATATATATATATATATATATATATATATATATATATATATATATATATATATATATATAATTTCTTTTTATGATTATTGAAGCTGCAGAAGTCGCCATCCCAAGAAAAGTTTTAGGTTTGATTTAGCACCGCAATCACAGCCCGAAGCCTTGGTGGAATGAAACATATAAAAATGCTGAACATCAAAGAAAAAGTATTTATCAAGTATAAAAGTTTCATATCAAAATTTCACCGCCGTGAGTACCAACCAACCGGGATGAATATGATCTCCAAATTTCGTCAGTACCAAGGAATACGAGCTATCTAAGTAATAGATTTCTGATGTAGGAACTAGATCGATCTATCAAACATACCAACAATAGCTCTCATGGTATAGATAATATTTTATATTCCATGCATCATAATTTTCCAATGAATTAGAAAAAATCTCTCTTAAAATGAAAACCTTCGAGGGGCTTATCAAAAATTATCTTTAGCAATCGTTAGAGAAAAAATATATTCTACCTGATAGACAATATAGTTTTAGAAATTCTAGGTCAACATTGAAAACATGTAACCTCATGACTGGCAGGTTTCAATGATGTTACAAGAGCATTTGATAATGTTAGCCTAGATGTTTTAATGAACAAATTTATTTTAATTGGATTTCATAAACATTTAGCGAATTCTATAACGTCGCTGTATACAAACAACAGTTCACCTAGAACTAAGAATTTTGGACTCCATCAAGGTAATATTGAAAGTCCAGTTTTGTTTTCATTATATACAATGGATGCCAGTGTAAACTTCAAAATATACGAACAATAGAATTTGTAGATGATATTATTTTTCACTGTACAAGGAAAAACTTTGAAAGTTGTTTCTTCTAAATGTTCCTATCTTCTAGAGATGTTGGCGACCACATTGACCCATCTTGTGCTAATCACAGCAGATTGAAATAAATCAGTAAAAGTTGCTAAATTTTAAGTTATATAACTCCTATCCATGAACTTTCAGTTTCAGTACTCACACAGTCTTATTGACTAAAACAAAAACAGCACTAATTTGTAATAGTTATGCCCACCGCTCATTTCAAATACAGGTTGGCATTGTACACATCAAAAATCCAACCAATATTTTTGGAACATCCTCATATTATATTTTCTTAAAAATTAAGATATTTCGGATAGACAAAAATTGACTACCTCGAGACAGTTATTCAACGATGGTGCGACTACTACCAGATTTGCACCGATGGACCAAAACAAAATCATACAGGTGTCACTTTTTACGATCATACCACAAAATATCATAAAGAGTTCAGATTACCAGATGACGCAACGATATATACAGCAGAGATGTCAGAAATATTTACAATGAGCTAAGCTTTGTAATATATGCTTGGAACTCATAGACCCAAAAGAATTAAATTTACAGATTGCAAAAGTGTCATAAAATATTAGTGCGTCCAAGAACTTAAAGCATCTAGAAGTAGATATATTACAGACCAATTACGAATTATTTAGCTCGCATCGAGAGGTGATAATAATTTGGATCAAAGGAGATTCGGGTATTCAAGGGAACCAAATTAGCGATAAGTGTGCAAAATATGTCTCAGATTTAGTCAGAGATTCTATTAACCAGTGTATTTTATATATAGATTTGAATGCAACACTTAAAATTTAGTTAAAAACTAAATGGCGAGAACTGTTGTATGATAGCAAACATCAAGAATTAAATTATAAATCATGTAAAGTCCAAATTCCAATACTAAGATGGTTTCAGAAAAAAAAACAAATAAAACTTTATTATTACTATAAACAAAATAAGAACAAATCATGCAATGTCACCAAGCTATAAAGCTATGAATGTAAAATTGGTTTAATTGATGGTTCCTCATGTTTATGTGATGAAATTGGGGACTTAACAGACATTATACTTGCTTGTTCATTAATTAGTCAAAGCACTGATATTTTTTTTAATAAAGTAATTAAAAACAAAATTTGTTTATCCATAAATTTAAACTGTATAATTTTAATAACAATGAAATTGTAAATTACTAACCATATCTTTGTTAATAATTCTGCAACTAGTTCGATTTTGTAAGTGGGCACCGAAAAAAAATAAATAAAAAATAAAAAAAGAATAAAAATAAAACAAAACAAAAAACACAGAATTATATTTCTGAGATTCCTTCTTCTCAAACTTTTCTTTGCATCTATAAGTATAGCTACGGATCTTCAATTAAAATATACAGTGATATATATATATATATATATATATATATATATATATATATATATAATATATATATATATATATATATATATATATATAATATATATATATATATATATATATATATATATATATTTTAATTCTTTTTCAAGACATCTGGTAACAAATAAGTATAAAAATTATCTAGTTATAATTATCATTATAACTTGTACTGTTAGTTCACAACTATGTCACAAATGTGTTTAAATGGAGGATAAATGTTAAGGAGTAAGTATTGCGATAATTTTTTATAAAGAACTTACAAAATTTTGGCAATTTTTTGAAAGCAGCATCAAAGAAAGCGTGTACACCCGTACACTTTTCATAAAGGACTCTTCTCTATTCCCTCAAATGGACTGTTTTTATACCTTTTCCCCCTAGTGCTCCTTTTCTGCCAATAAAAATTAACACGTTCGCTGCCGACTATATTTTGTAAATCAATGCCTCCGTGAGCTAGCCATCCTTTTTTTTAAGTGCTCCTATGAGCCACCATATAACAAATGTGTTGGTCCCATCGGGACAACGCGGCCCAGTGAACCGTACTAATGCTTCTGTGCGCCGTTGGTCCGTCGCAGTAAACATAACCTAACATAAATAAACGAATTTGCATTGCCTATTATTCTTGTTGATTGTTTTTCATTTCAATAAATTGAAAGAATAAATTGCTGTAAGTATTAAATAATGTTTAAATTACAATATTTTTACAACATATTGTGTAATTTTAGATGTCTCGACGTTCTAAACCTCTGACAGAGCGTGAATTGCAAAACATTGTAATCAATTTTGAAGAACTCTCCGATGACGATGATGAACCATTCGAAGCTTCTGATAGTGAGTACCTGTGTAGTTCAGAAGAAGAATGAGATTCGTCAGCTTCAGAAGAAACGGTTAAAAATGTACGAAAGTTTTTACAGAGAAAAAAAAATAAAATTAGATTCACAACCTACTCGTCATGTTCACGATAATATCAATCCAGGACCGAATTTGAATTCAATGCATGATCCAGAACAACCTAATCATAATCTTCAAGGTAATATCGTTCCAGGACCGAACTTAAATTCAATACTCGATCCAGAACCGAACTTAGATCCACACCGTAGTGAAGATCCAGTACCGAATATAGAACCAAATTGGGGTCCAGTAGTAGGTAATTATAAGCTAATAGCACCTTTTTCTATTCCGTTAGGAGTAAATGATGAAGTAGCTGCAAATGGTACGCCTGGAGACTTTTTTGATGCTGTGGTCGATGACAGAGTAATTAGTCTGATTTGTAACCAAACAAATATATATGCAACTCAGTCTGTACTGACTGCAGACGCAACACCAAGCTCTCGCTTACATGACTGGATTCCAACGACAAATATTGAAATTAGAAAATTTTTAGGACTGGTTGCCTGGATGGGTTTAGTGAAAATGCCAAAAATCAGACTATTGGAGTAACGATAACCTGTTCTACAATAATTTTGTAAAGAATATAATGTCTAGAAATCGATTCGAGATGCTGTTAAGGATGTTTCACTTTAATGATAATTTATTGGCAGATACAAGTGATAATCTGTATAAGTTAAAGCCACTTGTCGACATTCTGACTGCAAATTTTAAGTCTTTATACGTGCCGGAAGAATATGTCTGCATCGATGAAACCCTATTACCCTTTAGGGGACGCTTGGGGTTTAAACAGTACATTAAGACAAAAAGACACAAATATGGTGTAAAAATTTTTAAAGTATGTTCTGGATCTGGATATACTTACAATTTCAAAGTATATGCAGGGAAAGACAATAGTCCTAACGTCACTCCAGAAAGCGTTGTTCTGTATCTTATGGAGGATTTAGTACATCAAGGAAGAACTCTGATAACCCACAATTGGTATACAAGTTTACCGCTAGCAAAAAAAAAATGTTGTCCATCGATACACACCTGATAGGAACTGTTCGAAAAAAAAAAAACGAAAATATTTACCCCAAGAAGTAGCAGCTGCAAAATTAAATAAAGGGCAGATTGCTTCTATGGAAAGTGATGATGGAGTGACCATTACGAACTGGAAAGACAAAAGAAATATTTACATGCTTTCTACTAAACACGGCAATGAAATGGTCGAAGTATCTTGTAATCGACAAACTAAACTGAAACCCAAGGTGGTAATAGATTACAATAAAGGCAAAACGGCAGTAGACTTATCTGACCAAATGGGAGCGTATTCCAACCCCCTAAGGAAAAGCGAAAAAATTTGTGTTTAAAAAAGTGGGGTTTGAATTATTATTAACTACATCAGTTATAAATTCTTTTTTAATATATAAGCTTGTAACAAATAACAACATGTCGGTGACAGATTTTAAAAAACAAATAGTGAAACATCTAGTTACTTATAAAGAAACCACTACTGTACCACGAAGTATGTCAAATAATCACCATCAGCTTGAACAGAAGGCAGACGGAAGTAAACATCAACGAAGGAAGATTTGCAAGAACTGCTACAAAATAATAGTGAGCAACACGGCCGTCAGTATGCTATGAACAAAACTAAAAAGGTAGACACCTTTTGCAAAAGCTGTGACAAGGAACCTTTTCTGTGTATAGGTTGTTTTAATGAATTACATAGAATTTAAATAACTTTTTTTATTGGTTGTTTTACATTATTGGATTTTTCTGTTGTTGAAAAACATGTTTGTATCAATAAATATCATCCCAAAGTTGTAAATAACGTTTTTGACTTATATGGGACCACATTTGTCATACTCCATAAATCGCACAAATTCTCTATACAGCACATAGCTTGTAGGCCTCGTTGGTCCATTCCCATGGTGATTTAATACTAAATAAACACCAATGGCTCGGTACATATCGGAATAAATGTTGGTCCCATAGGGCCAACATGGCCTGTTAATGCAATACTTGCGTTGGTCCCATTGGACCAACGTGGCCTATTGAAGCAACATAAGTGATGGTCCCATCGTACCAACATGGCAGCGAACCTGTTAAACAAAATAAATAATTCTTGCTTTGAAATTTTAAATGGACCAATCAGACAATAGTAACACTTTTAACAGTTAGAATAAATCTAGTTTTGATATAAAATTTAGAAAAATATGCCTAAATTGTGTTTTAATGTTTTTATTTGAGTGAAATTGAATATTGGAATTATATTTAATAAATTCTCCACATTAATTCAATACATATATTCAATATTGTTATCATATTCATCGTTTTAAATCTTGAAATGTTTTGAACACCACTAATTATTAAGATATTTTTCATTATTATTGTTGAATACTTTGAGCATTGTGAAATTATCGTATTATACTTATTCTTCTAATTGTGATTTGCATTGGGTACCTTAAAATCATAACAATATATATATATATATATATATATATATATATATATATATATATATATATATATATATATATATATATATATATAGAGGCACTGGGTACCTTAAAATCATAACAATATATACATATATATATATATATATATATATATATATATATATATATATATATATATATATATATATATATATATATATAAAAGAAGCAAGTTAATTTGCTCATTTTATAACTTAGCTGCGCTGTACTGATGACCACCAAATAGTTATAAATACGTATTTACGGTAGCCTTCTACGTCAATCTATTTTCTTTTCTTTTGAGTTGTTAGTTTTGACAATGTTTTTCTTATCTATGTTATACTAGTCTCGCATTAATTAACATCTCGTTTTGTTTTTTAAAATGTTATGACTTTCCTTTACTAAGGAGTGGAATCCTCCATTTGTAGCTCTAGAACGAAGTGTGTTCTAATATTATTGATACAATTGCTAACATTACTTCTGAGTAATCCTTTCCTTAGATAGCTCTCCGAGGCTGTGTTGCATAGTCACCAGGCTAGAATATAGGGGTTTCTGACTACTGTCACAATTGGTCGCATGGCTCTTGTAGATCCTTTTCCAAGTTACTTTGCTCATTTTCTAACGTAGCTACATTGCACCGATAACGACCAAGTAGTCAGATTATTTGTATTTACGTTTGCCTTCCACCTACATCTATTTTCTTTTTCTATTAGGTTGCGAGTTTTGTCAATGATATTTTTCTTAACTATGTTATACTAGTCTTGCATTAATCAATATCCTGTTTTGTTATTAAAAAGTCTTGAATTTGCTTTCATCAGGAGTGAAATCCTCCATAGATGTGATAGTTGTAGCTCTAGAACATAGGATTTTCTGACGTTATTGCCACAATAGGTAACATTGCTTCTGGGTGATTTTTTCTTCAGGTAGCTGTAGCCTTCTCCGTGGCTGTATTAAAGAATCAGCAGGCTCGAATGCAGGGACCTTTGATAGTACTGCCACAATTGGTCGCATGAATTTTGTAGACCTTTTGATTAATTTTGGATAATTTGCTAGGGTATGTTTTCTCACTCCTCATAAGCAGCTTATTCCAATTCAGCTAAAGTTCGGAGATAATACGCCTTTTTAGCATGTTTCATAAATGTCCGATGAAATTCATGTCAGAGCTTCGTGGAGGTCAGTCTAAAGTTGCATTTCTGACTTTACCAAGGTACTGAACATCCGCAAACATTTGGGTTAGAGCATTCTCATGCATTGGCAAAAAATCTGGTCCAATGAATGTGAAAAATGGGGACTAAATGTTCATCAACGATTTCTAGCACATACCTACGTGTATACATAAAATATTCATATGGCGTAGATACTGCCTGAAATTATCATCTCTTTTAGAACTAGCTCTATGTCGTCATTGTCCTGATGAACTTTTGTGTATTGTAGTCTTCCTAAATGTCGACCCAAGGGTTATGCTCTGTTTAGCGCGTTAGCAAAGTTAAAGAACTAAAGAAAAATTATTTCTATTTCTTTTTATTTATCATTTATCAACAAGATAAGCACTGTTGCGATTATTTTGTCCAGGAGCATATGTCTGTATAATATATATTGTGAAAATATTTTATACTATTTCATATTATTTAATAATTCATGCAACTGTTTGCCTACTAAAATTATTCGTAATTTATGACATGAGCGAACATAAACAATGTTTTATTATTGTTATTTAAATCACACTAGTATTAACAAATGGCATATGTATAGATACGTATATTATTTATATAATACATGTCGAAATGCAAATCATTTCAAGTAATATACATTGTTCTGTATGTTTATTTTTCTGATATTCATTTGTATCATAATGTGGGTGTAAATACCAAGAACTACACAATTCTTTTTGTTGCTGTATCGAAACAATTATGTTAAAAGCGTGACTTTTACCGCATACATAAATATTTTCATAATTAACCCTTAATCGGTGACGTGCCAAAAATGTTTCGCAATTGGTGACATTTTGTCTGATAACTGGGTATGTATCAAACTATTATAAATTTTTTTAACAAAAGAACAGTAGCAATTAAATAAATATATTGAAATAAAGAAATCGAGAGAAATTACAAAGAAACAAGAACGCCGCCAAGCCTTCAAATATATACCAGTCAGCGGCGTGCCTTTTTCAAATTCAGATGTCAATGAGTATCCGCAACAATCTCAAATAATCATATGTAACGCTTTACCCCCATTTGTTTACCAATCGTCTAATCCACAGATACCAAACCAAATGCCATATTCTACCTCATTTTCGTCACTACCTTTACCTAACCCTAATAACGAATGGCACGTAATTCCCAGTAGGAAACACCCAAAAAGTCCAGAGGAAGAAAATACAATATTGACAACACAAACCAAACTCAATGAATACTGGATAAGCATTATATTAAGTAGCCTCACTGAAGAGTCAGAAAAAAATTGTGGTAATACCAGATGAAGGCACCAAGAAAGAACCCAAACAACCACAAACATTTGTCACTGGAGTAAGAAATTTAAATCCCCACATAGCACTCTTAGATGAAGAAATTTCAGGTAAATACAGTATTTAATCTAGTACTGAGAAGGTACAAATACGGGTTGAAAATGGACAAACCTACTTTAAAATCATAAAAGCCCCAAATAAAAAACAGGCTATATCATACATATAAAACTGACGAAATGAAAACATTTAGAGTAGTCCTAAAGAACATCCATTCATCAACAAATATTAAAGACAGAAATAAGCTTAAGGGGATATGTTCACACCGCAGTTAAAATGAGTTCCATTCAAATAAACTTACGTTTAACAATTCTTTGAGTAGATGGCAGCACGTGCATTATATTCTAATATTTTGATTTTCCCGAAATTTAATTTTTTGAACAGCGACATTGTTGCCAACGAGGCCAAGTACTGGCACTTATAATATAATATACGATCGGTAGAATCGGTACAGTTCGCTGTCAATTGACAGTCTTCATCAATGTAAGTTGAAATTAGCTATTATTTGAAGTTTCACAAATTCTAATTTTTGCATTGGATCATTCGATATAATTTTTTAATTTTTGTATCGTCTTGTGTTGTTGCCCGTTTACCATTGAAGTTAAGTTACTATTTTGATTTTGAGTGTTGTTTTTTTAGTTTTATAAACATTTTAAATAGTGCATATCAGTCTTGTTTCCTAATTAAATGAAAAAACTAAATGTAAAGTGCAAAAATTAGTTATAATAAAAATATACACCTGTAAACCGCATAATTTAATAACTTAGCAGCAGACGCTACCTGGAACGTTAAAAGCCTCGTTGCAGCAGGCAAGCTCAGTAACTTAGTTCAAGAGGTTAAACGTTTAAAAATTGATATAATGGGTATCAGTGAGATCCGGTGGCCTGGAACGGGAATATGTGAACCAGATGAAGGCACACTATACTATTCTGGAAGTGTAGAAGATGACACACATCATAGGAATGGAGTTGGCATATTTATAACGTCTAAATTTTAGAAATATGTGAAAAATTTTATACCTGTGAACGACAGACTAGCAATACTCAAATTAAATAGCAAACCATTTAATGTCAATGTTATCCAGATATATGCCCCTACTGCAGAAAAGAAATACGACAATGATATCGAATCATTCTATAGCCAATTAAAACAGACACTTAAAAATCTAAAAAGTAACGAAGTCACATATATTATTGGAAATTTTAACGCAAAAATTGACCAAGGCCGAAAATCTAACCTGGTAGGTGAATATGGACTAGGGGAGAGCAACGAAAGAGGCGATAGATTATACCAGTTCTATCAAGAACATGACATGATAATCGCAAATACATGGTTCAAATTACACAAAAGAAGGTTATACACATGTAGGGGACCAGGAGATAATTCACTACATATGATTAGAAATCAGATAGACTATATTCTGGTAAACAAGAGATTTAAGAATGGTGTCACCAGAGTAACGACATATCCTGGTGCAGATATCGGTTCAGACTATAACCCTGTAATAACTGACATCAAAGTGAAGCTCAAAAAAAAGTCCAAGAAAGCCCCAAAATACCAAAATTATATATCTCAATATCCAACAAAACGTTAATAGAAAATGACTTAAACAATGAGCTAAATATATCAATAAATGAAAACAACATAGAAATATGGAACACATTTAAAGATCTTACCTTGAAAGTAATAGAAAAATATTCAACAACGTTACACAGACAAAAAAAAAAACAATAATGAATGACTGGTGAAATCCTGGAATTAATGGAGCAGAGAAGGAAACTGAAAGGTAACAAGACAGAATATAAGGAAAAACAGAAACTAATTAAACAAAAAATAAAGGTTGCTAAAGAAAAATGGATGGAGGATAAATGCAAGGAATTAGAAAAGTTGAATAAAAATCATGATACGTTTAATATGTTTAAAAAAGTTAGAGAAGTAGCTGGTCTTTATCATAAGAAAACTCCACATACTATAACCGATTCGTCGGGAAAAATGAAAATAGACGAACATGAAATTCGAACAACCTGGTGTAATTATATAAGTAAACTATATAATGATGATAGACCCGAAGAACTGGAGACTTTAGTTGAAGGTGAAGGACCAGAAATACTAAAATCAGAAGAATGCTATAAAGTTAGCAAAGAACAAGAAAGCCGTTGGCCCTGATAACATACCGACAGAGATGTTAAAGCTTATAAATGAGGAGAGTATTGGAATCCTGGTTAAACTTTTCAAAGATGTTTATTCGACTGGTGATATCCCTGAAGATTGGTTATAATCCGAATTCATAAAACTACCAAAAAAATAACGTCCGAAAAACTGTAGCGATTATAAAATGATAAGCCTTATGAGCCACACTTTGAAAATATTTCTACGTATCATCCACAGTAGAATCAGAGATAAATGTGAAGAAGACTAGGATGAAACACAATTTGGCTTCAGAAATGGACTGGGAACTCGGGACGCCCTCTTTGCACTAAATGTATTACTGCAAAAATGTGGAGATCAAAGGAAAGACGTCTGTGCTGTATTTATTTACCATGAAAAGGCCTTTGATCGAGTACGAGTTGATAGTCAAGACATACGATTCATAGAAAAGTTATACTGGCGTCAAACAGCGACAGCTTGCATAAACGGAAAATCAACAGAAATATGTAAAATACAATGAGGTGTCAGACAGGGTTGTATACTATCCTCACTGTTATTTAATTTATATTCAGATAGAATAATAAAGAAGTGCTGCATAATTTGGAATGGGGCGTGAAAGTTAATGGAATTCTGATAAATACAATCAGATATGCAGACGATAGAGTTATTTTAAGTGATGACATGAATGGATTACAATGCCTTTTAAATGCCATTAATTTAGTGGAAAGAGAGTTTGGCCTAAACATAAACTGTTCAAAAACAAAACACATGGTGTTTAGCCGTTTAGCACATCAAGATGCACGATTATATGTTGATGGTCATATAATTCAAAGAGTTTCCAGTTTTAATTATCTTAGTTGCCATATTACTAAAAAACTAGATCCAGATCAAGAGATAAAATGTAAAATCGAGATAGCCCGCACGACATTTTTAAAAATGAGGTCATTCTTCTGAAATGATAACTTGCAACTTTAACTTTGAAAGCGCATGGTTAAATGCTACATTTGGTCAGTCCTCTTATACGGTGTCGAAGCATGGACATTAAAAATGTCCACCATTAATCGTCTGGAGGCCTTTGAAATGTGGCTGCACAGACGTATACTAAAACTTTCATGGACGGCTATGCTGACAAATGTGGCAGTCTGTAGCGTTTACGCTACTGACTAGTCCAATTTAAACCCCTCAAGAAATTTTCTTATAACCCGCCTGTGATCGATTTTTAAATCGACATTTCTCCACTCACGCGCTATTATCGCTTTGAAAGGAGGATCGATTTTATGCGGAAGCGGAACGATCAGTTTTGGTCAGAACTCAACGCAGCCACGTCAACCGGTGAAATTTTTCACCTTCAAAGTGACGGAATTGGAGCAAGGAAGATAATTTGGGGAAGAATATAATTCATTAATAATAATATAAATAAGTAATTTGTATAATAAAATCAATATTCATTTAAGAGTTCCACATAAAAGGAAGATTTTTTTGGCGTGCTGCAGCTCCATGTAAGTAAATCATTTTATACGTATTATCTCTTTATCATACAATCAAATTTATCATTGTATTTAGTATTTCTTTAGAGATTTATTTTTGAGTTCCGAAATAATTTAAATATAAAATTTCCTTGATTTACTTGCAAAGAACAGAAGGTAATTTTTTTTATATAGTTAAACTTAAATTCTGTTTTAGTCCATGTCGTTATCATTAAGTTTTTTTTTGGTTTTTTTTTACCTAACTTTTTTGGTGGAATATAAAAGGTTCTACAAATGTGGACAGCCTTCTATATTCTGCGCATGTTCTTTTCATGGCGCAAGCTTGCCATGCCTACGAAAGTAACTTCATAAATTTGACATGATGTTGACTTAACCTAATACCTGATATTTTGATGTTTTGTTTTGGTGCAGTCAATCCATGCTACTACACCTATTGAATTACATTTATTAAATTAAATAATCATTTTAGATTCCGTCACTTCACTTGAGGATATTCTCTTCAGAATATTCCCTCAAGGATATTAGTAACTTAGATACATAGTTAGCAACTTGTGTATGTAACCCGTGGATTTTGCTGTCACCCAGAGACCAGTGACTGGTTGTGGCTTTTGTGCCCAGGATTCGTCTTTACAGCCATAAACTGATGTAAACGTGCCAAGAGGAGTTTTTCCTATGGACTTATAGTGCTGTAAAGATAAGTTGTTTAACTATTTGACTTTTTGTATTACTATCTATTTTGTTACTATGTATTATTTGTTACTATATATCTAACTCATCATATGCATATGATGAGGTAAATACCTTTGTGATAATTTAATTTTTAATAAAATATAATTTTGATAATATTGGGAAGAAGAAAATACCTTTCATGTTTTTATTAGGTTTTTAACTAGGATATACAGAGTCTGACCAAACTCATTTTTTTTTCGATATAATATTTTTGTTAATATAATACAATTTGATATTGAGGGAGGGACATAAATTTAATGTGGTTTTTTTTAAATATATATAATGAGTATTGAGAACTCACTTTTGAGATAATATAATTGTAACAGAGTTATCATTGTTGATATCTGTACAATACGGTAATTATTTCTCATTTTAGTAGAACTATTTAAATCTAAATTACTAACCTTAGTGTTGAGACTTAGGCTACATTACGGACTATTCTTGGTTTATACTAATATTTTAAACTTTATTTGGCCAGTGGTAGTGACTATTCGTTTGTTGAGGGGCTATTAGGTCCCATTGTATGTGTACACCATCCACTACCACTGTTATTTGGCTTTGCATTATATGTAAATTGTTTATACACATATACCTATATACATTTTTTATAAATATATTTATTGTTGCTATTTTGAGTTTTATTTCAGTTCTACTAACCAGTATATAACATAGCAAAACAAGATTATTATTTAGTATTTTTGTATTTCAGAGTATTATCTCCAGATTCATTTGTTACTTCAAAATCTCAACTATCGTTGAGTTGGCGCCCTTCTTTTCTCTTCTTATTGTTCTCTTTCTATAAATTTATTCCCAGTGACCTTCTTCAGTTGTATCACGTTTGATATTACCAGGTCTCATTTCTTTCTTGTCTCATTAGCTCATTATCTCTTGTTATTGTTGTTTATATCTTTAAAGCCACAATCCAGTGCATTGAAGCTAGCCCGAACACTCACTTGAGATTTAGTGTCTCTTTGGCCATTTAAATTTGTTCCTCTGAGCTTAGCCCTATTTTTAGTAGTTTCATCACCTCTCTTTCAGTTCTTCTGGAATTTGGAAGTCTACACTTCCTAAAATCCAATACTCCCGGAGTATTGAGCGTTTTAATTGGCGCCCAACGGAGTATTGAGGTTTCAAGTCCTTGAGAGAGCAAATGCTGCTCGTGAACTGCTTGATAACATCAAATGTAGAAATATAGCCTATTTTGGACACGTAGTAAGGGGGGACCGATGTAATATTCTTCAACTTATTATGATGGGTAAAATCGAAGGACGCAGAGGAATTGATAGAAAGCAGGCCTCTTGGTTGACGAATATCAGGGAGTGGACAGGAATAAAGAGAGCTGAGTAACTCTTTAGAATAGCTCGAGACAGAGACAGTTTTGCCATGTTAATCGCCAAAGTCAAGGGGACTTGATAGGGCACGTTAAGAAGAAGAAGTATGTTTTATTAATGTATTAGTGGTGATTGTGAGTGACAAAATACTATCAGTTTTAATTTTATAGACATTTTCACATTTAGATTTTTGAGTTTTTTTATTCACAGGTTTGTTTTTCCGATGAGTCTACAGTGGAAATACTCATGGATAAGTCGGCCTTCGTCCGAAGGCGAGTGGGTAAAAAATATCACAAGGATTGCATAGTGGAGCGAGTAAAGCATCCTCTCAAGATCATGGTATGGTTTTGATCAGCAGTAAGGGCACAGGGAGGCTGTATATTGTGAATGGAATGATGAATCAACATCAGTATATTGAAGTTCTGGAAAGAAAGCTCATGCCACAAATCAAAGACTAGTTTGGCGGAGGATTTTACCTTTATGCACGATTCAGTACCGTGCTATAAGGCAAAAACAGTAACATCGTACCTGGAAAAAAAGAAAATTAAAGTAATGAAATGGCCAGGTAATTTCCCAGACCTCAATCTGATCGAAAATGAAGGGGGAGATATGGAGATATTTATGGGAGCTTATGAAGAGGGAGATTGCCCAGGAAACTGTCACGAATAAGCAGCAATTAATTGAGAGAGTCATTGCCATCTGCCACAGAAACGATAAAATAAAAGAAGACTGCCTGAGAAACATTCAAAGCATGCCAAGTAGGATCAAAGCTGTCATCGAAGCTAAAGAAGGTCACACAAAATATTAATAAAATTGTTATTTAAGACCAAAGAAAAAATATTTTAAAATTTTGTAAAAGAACGTATTTATGATCTATTTTTATATTATATTCACATCATTAGACGCTTATATGCAGTTTTATTCTTTATTAAACAGCAAAATACAATTTTTTTTAAAGTGATCATAATAATTTGGTCACTCACTGTGAGTTATAACATGGATTCATTTAAGTACAATTATGAAAAAATAACTGCTTTTTTTGGAATTTTTAACTAGATATCATTAAAATATAAAGTTTAATATAGTTTACGTACATAATCAAAAGTTTTTGAATTTGAAGTTTTAATATTATTTAGATAACTGTATCTAAAAAGTATATAAATTTTAACAATCTTAACAATGTGACATACCATCTTAAAAAACCTACAACGCAGTTCACAAACATCTGGAATAAAAAACAAAGATTCACTAAAAAACCACTACCTATGTTCTTTATAGATCTAAAACAAAATGAAAAGACATATATACAACGAACTATCTAATGCACTCAAATGTAGTTTTTGAAGCGCCACGCCCCAACAGAGAGATACAACAGTGCTTGGGATGTCAAGGATATGGACACACAAAAAATGTTTGTCACAGAAAGCCTCGCTGTGTAAAATGTACAGAGAGTCATTCTACGAAAGACTGCTCCAAGAAAACTCAAGATATCAATGTTAAATGTGTCAACTGTAACGAAAATCATCCAGCGAATTAAAGAGGGTGCATAGTCCATAAGCAACTGCAAGAAAAAAATGTACCCAAAACTAAGACAGAAAAACGGCTATCCAAATAATACTAGAACACCCAACATTCAGCCAGGAATCACATACACCCAGAGAGCACAACCACACACACCTCGATTAAATTACCAAACCAAATCTAATCTAGCTGTACAACAAACTAATGATATGACAAAATTAAAATCCATGATAAAAGAACTCATTACTCAAATGGACACAATGATGAATTTGATTTCTACTCTCGTCAATAAAATATCCAAATGACTCACATAATTAAAATTGTTAAATGGAACGCCAACGGCCTATACAAGCACGCGTAAGAAATCCGTATTTTACACAAATTAATAATTTAGACAGTATGATCGTAAGTTAAAGACGTACAAATAAAAGCTATTTTAAAATAACAGGCTATCATATATATTATATCCAACATCCAGATGGGATCGCGCATGGAGACTGCTTTAATAACTAAACGAAATATCACACGATAAAAGAATATAAACGAGATCATCTAAGGCAACAGCAGTTTACGTTCCTGACTTCACGGGGCCAATAGTATTATCTGCCATATACTGCCCCCCAAAACATAATAACAAAATTTAACAATACCAAGATTTTCTCAGATCGTTAGGAAATACGAGTAGATAAATAGCTGGCGAAGACTGGTACGCTAAATATACACAATGGGGTTCTAGAGTTATAACAACAAAGGGCAAGGAATTACTTGCAGCCATATCAGATAACAAGTCAACATACTTAAGTTTTGGCCAACCAACCTATTGGCCCAGCGATCCAAGAAAACTTCTCGATCTGCTAGACTTTTAGATCATAAAAAGAATCAGTAAAAATTATTTTCAGGTTAAGTCTTCTCTAGATTTACTTGTATCACTCGCCAATTTTAACCTCACTGTCCAATAAAATTACACTAAGGCAAACTACTCTATATAACCATAAAACAAACCAAGTAAAATTTATGAAACAGTTAGATACACGAATCAATCTGCAAATTCCATTAAAAACGCCACAAGAAATAGAAGATGCAACAAAAAAATTCACAATAGTTATACAGAAAGTAGTGTAAGCAGCAATCTCAACTTTTGACTACATTAAACTCGGAAAAAATCTTGACCCTACAGTTAAACAAAAAATACTAGAGAAAAGGCAGCTACGAAAAAAATGGCAGATGTCAAGATGCGCAAGCGATTACCCAAAACTAAATAGAGCTACCAAAGATCTAACAAAATTATTAAATAATATTAAAAACTGAGGTATCGAGGATAACCTAAGTCCTCTTGCAGCCTCTGAAGATACAGACACTCACTTTGGAAGGCAATAAAAGAGATAAAACAACCACCACGATATTGTCCTTCAATAAGAGACATGCAGGTGAAATGGGCCTTACCTGGCAGAAGTACATTCTTACCAAAACAAAACAACTGACATTAAATTTAGGCATATGTACTGGTTGATTGGTCGAAACTGTAAATTACCATTGGATAACAAACAAATCTATAGTAAATGCTTCATGGTATATTACATCCTCCTCTATAGAAAAATATCTGGAAGCCTTCTACGATTTACAAAGCAAACAGACGATGAATAAACCGACCTAGGGAATCTAAAATTGCATTTCACACTATATTGATTTATCTAAGTAAGAACCTGTTATAAACTAACTTCTAATACTTAAAATAGGAGACAATAAAGATATGGAAAAGACAGTTAGGATTTAATTTCACATAGAGTGCCTCTACAATTCGCTTATACATATTTCGTCCTTTAGGAATATATTTTATTATCATTTTCTTTGACGGAAAAGATTTAATTTTACGTTTAGAGCTTCCTACTGAGACGCTCTGATGAGTCATGAAAGGACGAAATACGTATAAGTGAATTTTAGAGGTATTATAAGTGAAATCAAAGAACAAATGATCAAACATATTACAGAAATAGTGCAAAATGTAAAGGATAACCACTTAAAGATAGATAGATTCATGAAGAAAAAATCATGGATGACAGATGAGATCCTGAAATTAATGGAAGAGAGCAAAAGCCAAAAATGGCCCTGATAAATATTAAATCATAAATATATTAATAAGAACGAAAATCGGAGAAGAGAAAGAAAAAGAAGCAAGGGAAAGATGCGAAGAAATTGAGACTCTGCAGTCAAAGTACGATAGTCACAATGTACATAGGAAAGTTAAAGAACTCACAGGGGGACTGAGACAAAGGCAGAAAGGAAATATAACTTATTCTGACACATCATCATCTTGGACAAACAAACAAGTAAAATAAGAACGTGGAAAGAATATCTAGAAAAACTATTTGAAGATCAAATAGATAACACCTTTGAGCTAGAGTATAAATAAAAGCTAGAGAATAAGAGGTAAATAATGGACCAAGAATCTTACAGCAGGAAGTTTATTCCGCAATAACACAGTTAAAGGATGGCAAAGCAGCAGGTACTGATAATATACAAGCAGAACTACTCAAACTAATGGACAACGAATCAATAGTAATAATCGCAAAGATATTCAACAACATATACAACTCTACAGAAATATCAACAGAATGGCTGAATTTTGAGTTTATTGCACTTCCAAAAAAACCAAAAGTCAAAAAAATGCGAAGATTACTGTACTGACCAAAAGATTAATCATAAGAGAATCTACAAGATGTGTGAAAGTCAAATTTTCCCCAACCAGTTTATAAATGCTGTTGGTACTAGAGAGGCTTTGTTCTAAGTACAACTCTTATTCCAGAGATGCAGAGACATCAACTGCAACGTATATGTTTGGTTGATAACGAGAAAGCGTTTAATCGAGTACAGCACGCCAAGATGATGCAAATACTAAAAGAAGCAGTAATTAACAACCAAGATCTGAAAATAATTAGAAATCTTTACTGGAATCAGATAGAAAATCTCAGAGTTGTAAGTAAACACACTGGGTATGTGAAAATCATGCGTGCAGTGAGGCAAGACTGTATTTTGTCTCCTCTAATCTTCAATCTGTACTCTGAAAGAATATTTACAGATGCTTTGCACGAAACTGAAAAAGGTATTGTTACGATTTTAAATGTTATGGTGTATAGAACTGTAAATATTTTATGACTAATTCTTTTGTATTGATTCTCGTAATTTCTAGGTCAAAAATCTACCTGACATCATTTGGGTCCCCTTCGCTAAACAAACAACAATCGAATGTTCTGGGGGCGACGAGCCAATAAAGAACATACCAGTTTTGAGACCGGTTGCCGCTTTGTCTATACATCGAGAACAGCATAGTATTTTCTACGAAATTCTGTTTATCGGCTGGATCCATATAAATAACGGAAGACTTTCAATGAGGAGTTAGTCATAAGAAGATCGGGAAACGCGGTTTACTTGTAACGAAACGTGACATAAATAAATTTGTACAGCTATTTAATAAATTAGTAATTAGTTATCGTGAGTTTTAATTAATTAGAATATAGACAATAAATTAGAATAAATAAATTAGAATAAATAAATCAGAACAATATAAATATACAACAGTATTCTACTAAATGGTTACTGACAACATAGAAGATCTACAAGTTCTTATGAGCAAATCACGTATTACAGTCAACGATATAAGCTCAATATAAACGTTAAGAAGATAAAGCTTATAATAATTAGCTTAAGAAAAGGATAACAGAAGGTCAACTCTACGTCAACCAATCCCCTTTAGAAAGATTGACGCACTACAACTACCTCGGCACCATAATAAATAAAAAATGGACCAACAACCAGGAGATTAGAGCACGCATCGGAAAAGCTAGATCCACCTTTATTCGGATGGGGCCTTCTTTAGGAATCACAACGTCCATTTTGATACAAAAATAAGAATGCTGCGATGCTACGTCTTCTCTGTCCTTTTTTATGATGTTGAATCGTGGACCTTGAACGAAAATATATGCAGAAAACTGAAAGAATTTGAGATATAGCTATATCGGAGAATACTTAAAATCCCGTAGACTGACCGAGTCATAAATGAGGAGGAGGAAATGAAGAATTAATTAATTAAGAACCGAGAATTACTGACCACCATTAAATCTCGAAAGTTACAATTCTTCGGATATATTATGCGAAATGAATCCAGATATGCTCTCCTTCAAGCCATCCTCCAAGGAAAAATATTTGGGAAGCGAGGTCCAGGAAGAAGAAGAACATCTTGGTTAAAGAACCTTAGAATCTGGTTCAATACAACATCTGTGCAGCTTTTCTGCGCCGCTGCAAATAAGATAAAGATTGTCATGATGATCGCCAACATTCGTAATGGATAGGCACATCAAGAAGAAGAATACGTAAAATCAAATCTTAAGTGGTTTTTCTTTATCTTTGTTTACTAATGTTTACTAATTATTCCATATTTATATTTACTATTAAGTTTTTTAATACGGTAATGAAACAACTTCCGGGAAATATTCCTACTTTAAAAAGTAACAATAATGATTTCTGAACAGTTTTTATTTTATATTAGAATCAGAAAGCTAAAGTAACAATAGAAGTTTACATAATCTCAGATATGTAAATATGACAAGAGTCTTTGTACTGAAAATATTTGCCAAGCAATTTGCTTTCTAAGGGACGAAGGATAGTAGGCAATAGAGAGATATAAATAAATAATTTTAGGTATGCGAACACTCTTCTTGACAAAACATCAGATGCTTTGTAGAGTTTACGGAACAATATCAATACAATATATTCATGTTATACAATAGTTTTGTTACAAAAGTTATCGTAAAAGAAAACGAAATACGAGTATATTTGTATTATTAACTAGTTTTATATTGACATTTAATTTTTTGAAAATTGAGAATTTCTTTTAAGTTTATTCATAAGCTAAAAATAGACCCCAATCAGGTTTTTTGCATTTGTTGCATATTCTTTTCTTTTATTTCACATAGGTAAATCCTTATAATTTTAAATGAATAAATTTAGTTATTAGTAATTGATTGTTTTATTGTAATAAGAGATTTGTTAGTAAGAGCTAAAATAACGATATCAACCGAAAAAGAAAGACTCAAAATGATAAATAAGAAACAACCAAAGAAATGGACAAAACCAACTAACATTCAGGAGTTCGAAAAATATATTGGGAATTTATTGAAAGATACAACAACAGCTGACATCAATATATTGAACAAACAAATAGTAAACACACAGCAACAGGCTCAAACTAAATATTGCCCGACAAGCAAAAAAGATGAAAAACTGAGTCAACCAACGAAAACCCTTATAGAAGTAAGGCGACAAATGAAAGGAGATAATACTTCAAGCAAAGAAGCTATAAATCAAATAAATAAGACGATCACAAAGGCAATAAGAAAAGACATAAGAAACTGCAATGTAGAAAAAACAAAACAGGCAATAGAGAAAAATAAGAACATGAAAGTTTTGAAGAGGAGCGTACAAAAGGGGAAAATAGAAATTAACAAACTGAGAAACAGAACTGGAGAAGAAACAACGAACAGAGATGAAATATTAAGAATAGTCGAAGAGTTCTACACAGAGTTATATAGATCAAGAAAAAAAGATAACAATGCAGAACCTCCAATTACACTAAAAACTGGGGTATTAAACCAAGGATCAGATTTAATGCCCAATATAACAAAATCAGAAATCAAAGAAGCCCTGAAGAAAATGAAAAATAATCGAACCCCGGGTGAAGATGGAATAGTATCAGAAGCACTAAACATTGGAGGGGATGTATTATTTGAAAAAATTAAACAACTTTTCAATATCTGCCTTCACAGCGCCACTATTCCAACAGACTGGAACAACGCTACTATGATTATATTACACAAAGCAGGAGACAAAGCAAAGGATCAGCTAGAGATGGTATAAGCCAGTTTGGTGTAGAACTTTATTGTAAATGTGAAATTTTCGGTGAACTTTATTCTAAATGTGAAATGAAATTTCACATTTAGAATAAAGTTCTACACCAAACTGGCTTATACCATCTCTAGCTGATCCTTGTTTTGACGCTTTCCCGAAAGTTACCCTCCAAAGAATTGTATTCTTAGCGTCGTTATACAAACTCTATATATATATATATATATATATATATATATATATATATAAGTTGTTTACGCGAATACTAGTTAAGAGAATGGAGAGAAAATTAGAGACTTATCAACCAAGGGAACAGGCAGGATTCCGAAAAAGTTACGGAACAAATGACCATCTACAAAGTATAATAACCCTAATAGAGAAAGCAGTGGAATACAATAAACCTCTAGTTCTAATATTTATCGATTTTCACAAAGCCTTTTACACAGTTGAGCTTAGCAAAATATTACAGGCGCTTAAAGAATGCAGGCTAGATTATAGATATACTACATACAGTAACTTACATACTAACAGTAATAGCATAAAAATAGAACGGGGTTTAGACAAGGAGACCCAATGTCACCTAAACTTTTTAATACGGTGCTAGAACATGCTTTTAAGAATTTGGATTGGATGACAAAGGAATAAAAATAGATGGAGAATATCTAAACAACTTACGTTTCGCCGATGATATACTTATAATAGCTGAAGATCTAGGTATGGCAAGAGACATGGTACAGGAACTCGTTGTGGCTACAGAAAATGTAGGTTTAAATATAAATATCTCGAAAACAAAAATCATGACCAATTTGATGCCCAACATCAGTATTGGTGGGAAAGGAATAGAACTCGTAGATAGATATAAATACCTGGGACATAACATTATGATTGGCAGAGATATAATAACAAACGAAGACATCAGGAGAAGAACCGGAGTGACTGACATCATCGAGAAGATAGCCAGACTAAAATGGAGATCGGCAGGACACATAGCCAGAATGACAGATATGCGATGGACAAAGAGGTTATTGGAATGGAGGCCAAGGGAAGACAAGAGAAGCATCGGTCGACCACCTACAAGATGGACTGACGATTTAACAAGACTCAATAAAAAACTGGATAAGAGCGGCGCAAGATAGACGGGGTTGGAAACATGAGGAAGAGGCCTATGTTCAGCTGTGGACTCTTGAGGCTGGATGATGATGAACAAAAGATTTGATACTATAGTTCAGATACTACTTTTTTGTGGCATCTTAATACAATTTAATATTTTTATTGGGAATAAGCAATAAGGACATCTGTTTCCGATAACATAGTCATTAGCTGTTTAAAATATTTATTAACTTTTTTGAAATTAATGTAATGAAAAAATTTTGTTACTGTTAAGTGAAAAAAAAGACGCATATCAAGCATTTAAAACGAGAGCTTCCAAAACGATGTCGAAAACCTAACTTCAACAGAGGATACAAATTATAGCTTATCGAAAGTAACTAAAAAATGAAAGCAAACTAAATAAATTCCACCAATAAGGAAGCCTGATGGAAATTGGGTAAAAACAAATACAGAGAAAGCAGAAATATTTGCTTCATACCTTAAAATAGTTTTTAAACCTCTCTTGACACGAGAAGATGCAGATGACGAAACCATAGCCTTTCTTAATTCAAAAAGAAGTGGTAAGAAGTGGTCAATAATTTTTAGATCGCTTTTTCTTTCTCGAAGAAGTGTTGACACCTGTGTGTTTTGTCACCTGTATGTGTAATATATATTCCGAAGAAGTGATGGACAATGACCAAAGGGTTGTAAGGATTGCCTGCTTATCGTTGGATATCTTTTTCTTTTCCTCTTAGGGGCCAACCTGTATGTTGAGTGCAGAATTCACTGCTTATTGCTACATCTCTTCTTCATTTCGGTTCATTATAAACGGTGGTCCCTTAGAGGGAAAGAAGAAAAGATCTAGCGATATGTGAGCCATTCTAGATAGAGGTTCTATGACTGCTGCAAGATACATAACAAGTATTTTAGATCAGCATGTGGTATCTTTTGCACCTTTCATTGGACCTAATTTTATTTTTATGGACGACGACGCGCGTCCTCACCGTGCTAGAATCGTCAACCAATATATAGAGGAGGTGGGAATTGTCCGTATCAACGGGCCAGCTTGCAGTGCCGATCTCAATCCCATAGAACATCTATGAGATATGATGGCAAGACGTCTTCGAACACGAGTACCCCGTCCAAACAACTTGGCTGAACTTACAGTGGCTCTTCAAGAAATATGGGACCAATTTGATATCCAGAGGTTAATTACCTCAATGCCTAGACGTGTACAGGCTGTTATAAGGGCCAGAGGAGGGAAACACTAGATATTGATTTATTATCAATGTTATTCTTAATTTCAGAAAGTTTTGAATATTCTTGTATTTTTTAGTTTTGGCGTATGTCTCTATAAATAAATGATTTTTTTGGATAATCTGTAAAAATTATTTTAATCTAACATATACATTTAAAAATATACCTGATTTAAAATTTTTTTGCACCTAAGTGTATATATATATATATATATATATATATATATATATATATATATATGTATATATATATATATAATTATAATATTTTTTGATATTAATCTCAAACCTTATTTATTTTAAATAAATTTCAATTCAAGGATCAAACTAGCCCTCTCATATATTTGTGTATGTAATATCAACAGTGGGTCGATTTAAATCTCGATGGTAGTTTGTTAATGAATTTTCATCTCACTTGTTGCTTATTCTAATTATGTATTTCAAACAAACGTTTGTACAATTTTGATTCAACTGAAATTGATACAAAATGTATGCTTGCAATTAATAGTATTAATTAAATCAAGTTAGCATTTTAGCACTGGTTAGTTCTCCATTAATAATGATTTGTCTCATTATACTCATGAAATTGAGTCAATGGAGATAATTAATTGAAACGCTTAGCAAAAAGTAAATAAAATCTTCATATAGTCCATTTTATATATTAAGTTAAAACCCCTTTTTTATTTATTATCCGAATTGTAATACTAAAATATATATATATAATATGACCACGTTTACAATATTAATAAAAAAAACTGTCATACTTTAACCTCCAACTCTTAGACAAGGAAATAGAGGGAACGCGTAATCGTATGAAATTGACTGAAGCCTAAATTGGCACCAGCCGTCACCAAAAAAGTTGCCAGTTCATATTTTATTTCTTCAGTAGATTGAGAATATGGATATATATCAATAACTGAATTTTTTTTAAAATTTATAATTAAACACTGACATATTGGTCACTTTTTCAACATGATTTTATCATTACATATTTTTTAGTGGATCGATATAGTGTTTCAGTAACTCAGTTTCAGTCAATCATCTTAAGTTTGTCAAAATCAAATTCATGTTTCTTTTTGTTTTTATGTCTTGTGAGGGGTTTGTCTGGTGAGGAGTTTGACTGGTTTGTCGTATATTTATCCCATTGCAATTCGAGCAGGGAATTTCATATACAACTTTGTTTTGGTTTTAGTTTTGTAAAATTCTTTTTCAAAAGATTGTCCCCTTTATGACCAACGTAATGTTATGTTTAGACAGAAGATTTGTGAGTTGTTTTGATAAACGTTTTAGATTTAGATAAGGGAGAGACATGTAGTTTTTCTTTGCCATGTTAGTTTTGTTGTTGTTCTTGTGAGAGGATGGTGAGGGTATGAAATAAATGTTATTGCTGTTTTTGCTATTTTTATGGACTGAGGTCTATTGATACGATCGAATAATCTGATAGCTTAGTCAGCGAGGTCGATAACAATGCCATTGCTCACTTAGTGTTAGAGCACACAGAGGAAATTGTTCTAAATAAAATAGTTTTTGCTATGGCTGTTTGAGTGCAGCATCAGAGGATAAAATAAATATTTTGCTAAATAGATTCAATAACTTTCAATAAAAACTAAATTTCACGTTAGAAGTTAACAAAAATTGATAAATAAATTTTCTGGACCTGACCACATAGAGACAATAGCACTCTAACTACTACCAAAAAAAAACGTGATCGTCGAGATTTTTGAACTTCAACTCTCGTCTTTCCTTGTCTCAAAAGATATCTTTAGTAACTTCGTGGGTCTGTCCTATGCTTTAAGTAATATTTTAATTGTGATGCTTAATTTTACATATACTTGTTAACAACCAACTTATACATGCTTGATAAGTCAAAAGTTTCTCTTTTAAATCGTATTATGTCATTTGATAAAATGTTTTTTAGTCAATATTATGTAGTATCGCCAAATAGGAAATCTTATGATTTCTAGTGTTGTCAATATTATTTCTTGAGAAAGTATGGATATTATCCCGACCCACCAAAAAAAGTCAATAAAAATGTCTAAGTATCATAGACTTTTTTTATGAATCTAAGCCCGAGAAATTCTACTAAAAAATATTTAGGTTTTAGTAGAATTTTTTTAATAGTTTTATATATTTTATTTATTTAAATGATTTCCAACACTCAAATTTCAAAAAGTGGGGTAAAGGGATTAATACAATTACATAAAATGAACGTTTAAGTATAACGGGATTAAATCCATTAAATAAAATGTACTGAAAGCTTTGGATAAATTGAGAAACCTTGGTTTGGATAATTCCTATTTCCATACTGTCTAAAATATATCACTGTCTAAAATATATCAACTTTGAAAATAAGGCTATTATCGAGCACAGGTTAATTAAATCAAGCCCAAGTACTTTCGCTTATAATAGCATCTTCAGGGGCATTTCGTCAAAATAAGATCTATCCAGCAAGCGTAGGAAGTGGAAACATTAAAACTAACATAAATTATACAAAACACTACACTAAAACGAGGACAAACAGTTTAAAATTGCTTCTACGCTACATTCTCTGTCAGTTTCTGGAGGGATAATATATAATATTATCCCTCCAGAAACTGACAGAGAATGTAGCGTAGAAGCAATTTTAAACTGTTTGTCCTCGTTTTAGTGTAGTGTTTTTTATAATTTATGTTAGTTTTAATGTTTCCACTTCCTACGCTTGCTGGATAGATCTTATTTTGACGAAATGCCCCTGAAGATGCTATTATAAGCGAAAGTACTTGGGCTTGATTTAATTAACCTGTGCTCGATAATAGCCTTATTTTCAAAGTTCATTTATTCGAGCATTCAACCTCATTTCATTTAAAATATATCACATTCAGAAGAGAATTGGTCTGGAAACTTGCTACTTATCAATGAGATTTCGCTATTTGATACGATACTTACGGTTTAACAGTGTTATTGATAGATATAAGCCAAAAGCCATTGACAAATTGGCACCAATAAGAGATGTACTGGAATTATTTTTGAACAATTTTCCAGCTTACTTTTCCACAAATGGGTACCTCACAGTCAACGAACAACTTCTAAACTTTAGAGGGAGATACACCTTTAAGCAATACATATCGAGTGAGCCGGCCTGAAAAGATTTGCTATAACTGACACTAAGACAGCTTATACGTTTAATTTGGAAGCCAATGTAGGTAGGCAGCCAGAAGGTCCTTACCAAGTAAGCAATTCGAAAAAAGTAATCAAAATATCACAAACGACAACTAGTTCACTAGTATTCCTTTGGCGAAAAGGCTTTTTAGAGAAAGAAAAACTAACTTACGTAGGAACGAACGATGAGAAAACATAAACGGAAAATACCAAAGGAATTCCTTTTAATACGAAATTGAGTGGAGCACTCCTTCGCATTTGTCTTTCACGAATGCTGCGCTTTGGTGTACTATTCTTTGAAAAAGAACAAGGCTCTACTAGTTTTATCCACATTTCATTCCACCGTTAATATAGATGAGTCTATTGGAGATAAAAATAAACCTGAGGCAGTGACTTTTTATATTATGACCAAATTGGCGTCGACCTGGTTGACCGACCAGCTTTGTCAGCACAATGATGTTGCGCGCAACACTAGACGTTGGCCGATAGTACTGTTTTACAATCTGGTAAATATTTCCGCAATAAATGCTCTTTGCATTTACAAATATCACCATCATATAAACTAGAAGATATCACGTGTTCGGTTCTTACAAAACCCGAATTGGGAGTTGGCCAAACCTCAAATATAAGGAACATCTCAAAATCCAAACATTTCAAGGCAGCTACGACAAAGTGCAAAACTGCTGCTTGGTATTGAGAAAGATGAGCATTTAGCCGAAACTAGAACCAGATCCCGAGGAAGATGTTATATATGTGGAAGGGTTCGGGATAAAACCACCAGAAAATTCTGTTCCAAATGTGGAAAATGGGTTTATGGTAACCATTTGCAAGAAGTCTGTATAAATTGCCATCAAAATAAGGTTGTACTAATGTATTATCGTTTACTTGAAACCAAAACTTTTGTTGTAATAATTTTTTGGTTTTATTTTGATAAATACACTGTACTGCTTGTATTTTTATAGAAAATAAAAGTACAAAAAACAGCAAATAAAAAATGGGTGACATTTGTACCCCATGCCACTAAATATGCCATTCTTAGTCACGTCACTAACGGAGGGTTAATATCCAGGGAACTATATCGCTTTCATCAGGACTAAAGCGTTCAAAAATTCTTAGGTTTGTAAACACTTACAGCGTAACTAATAATCCAAGTATACAACTTCAAGTTCGATTGTAGCAGCGGAAGCGAATAGTTCTCTGTGTGATCGAAGTGCTAATTAATAGAGTTGTTGTTGTTTTTACCAAAAAATGGAATTAAATTCAGATGGCAGAGGAAATCCACCTGACAGAGGAAGGATTGACGATATTGCTAGTAGTATGGATTATGAAGTTAATGAAAAACAAAAGCAGTCTGAGGAAATTATAAATATTGATATTAATACCCAATCAAAACAAGTACCGATCATCATCATCACTGGCTCGACAACCCTTTTTGGGTCTTGGCTTGTTCAAGGATTTTTCTCCATTCTGACCTGTTTCGTGCTTTTTTTTCCAGTTTTTAATTTTTAATGTTGTTATATCATTTTCTATTTGTTCTACGTATCTCAGCTTCGGTCTTCCTCTTGTTCTTTTTCCTATTGGCACTTGTTTGAATATTTTGTTTGGTATTTCGCCTTCTTCCATTCTTTCCACATGTCCAATCCAACGTAGCCTTCCTATTTTAATAAATGTTATGATATCCGGATCCTGGTATATGTTGTATAGTTCAAAGTTATACCTCCTCGGCCAAATCCCGTTTTCTTTTGTGCCCTTATATATGTGTCGCAAGATTTTTCTTTCAAAGGTGGCTAATAACGTTTCCTCACTTTTAGAGAGTGTCCAGGTTTCTGAACCGTATGTGAGTACCGGTCTTATTAAGGTTTTGTATATTTGGCATTTTGTTTTTCTGGAGACGTTATCTGATCTTAGTTGCCTAATTAAGCCATGGTAACAGGTACCGATAACATATTCAAAAAACTTTTTACCAGATTATCAGGTAAGCAATAAAACAAATATTAATATAGGCCAGTCCATAATGTCAGAGGTGAATTAAAGTGAATGTAACACATATAAAAGCGCTAATATTTTAGTGGAATGTAAAAAGTTAATAGAAAGAAATTACGATTTATATATTCCAAATTCTTTACCCAGAAGAGTGGGGTAAATAAAGGGGAAGACAAAAATATTTCAGAAAACGAATTAAAAGGTATAATGTATTATTGTTATACGGCAATTTTAAAGTAATAAACGAATATGAATAAAGCGAAAAGAAAATGATCAACTGGTGGAGACGGGTACTATAGTGGTGTCTTTCAGAGGCCAAATGATTCCAAAACAAGTAATCATTGAACGAATGATATACCAAGTGGAACCTTACGTTCCGGGAGTAATACAATGCCTAATAGTAATGCAAAGGATTGCATTAGATACGGACACGTTACGTCACAATGTCGAGGTAAGAAAAGATGCAGCAAGTGCGGACAGGAACATTATTCAGATGTATGCGATTTAACAGATCCCACTTGTATATTATGTTTCGGAAACCATTCAGCATTAGATCGAAACAAGTGCGCTGAGTTTGAAAAACAAGGGGCATTAAATATATAATGGCAAATGAAAATTTACCTTTTGAAGAAGCAAAATTAAAATACAGCAGTAGCTATAGGACAGTCCTGAATTCAACAAACACAGGAAATAGGAACACAGTGACAACTAAGAGAAAATGGAGCGAAGGAGCTCAAAATAAATCAGTTTATCCTTATTCAAAAGAACACGAAAATATACTGGACACTGCAAGCGCTTCTGCTTACCGGTCGCTACCAATTATAAACATCCTATTATATCAAAATCAAACAAAAATAGTCCAACAAAACTCACTAACTAGTAAACAAATTACTGATAATATAGTAACAATATTTAAAAATTTCTTAAACAAAAAATTAATTCCAATAGCAAACAAACAAATTTTAGACGACATTAAAAGTAATATAGAAAAAGTTTAAAATGGGCCTAGTAAATAATAAGATTTTAAAATGGAATTCACGATCAATAGTAAACAATAAAGGCCATTTTGAAAAGTACATTTTCGAAAATAAATTCTTAGCTATTCTTTTAAGTGAAACTTGGTTAGAACCGAATTCAAAGATAAGCTTCTCCCAATATAACATCTTCCGTGAAGATAGATCAGATGGTTATGCAGAAGTAGCGATATTATTAAGAAAAAATATCAATTTTCAGAACAATTTAAATTTTTATAAAATAAATAATGTCATGTACGTTGCAGTACAGATTAAAATATATAATAAAAACTTAAATTTATATTCCATTTATGCAAAACCCAAATTATGTGTGTCAAAAAACGAATGGGTTAAATTTTTTAATAGTTTACAAAAACCTTTTTTAATAGGGGGAGATTTCAACTGCCATAATAAAATGTGGGGCTGTGATATCACCGATCAAGAAGGTATTTATCTTTTTGAGGCTTTGGAGGAATGTGGACTTAATTTCCTAAATGATGGGTCAGAAACATTAATTCGTAGACCTATAAATTTAAATAGATCTGCTATAGACTTAACAATTTGCTCTAGAGATATTTATTACAAATTTAATTGGCACACAGAAACTTTGAGTCTGGGTTCTGATCACTACCGAATAGTAATAGAATTTAACCCTAATACTGATAATAACGTTACTAATAGTAATGGTGTCATTGAAACTAATGATATATCTAGATCTAGAATTACATGGAATATTAAAAAGGCAGACTGGGCTTTCTTTACCTATCTCTTGAACAATAAAAAGAATAATAATATATCAGATGGTTCAGAGCAAGAATATTCCACATTTTGTGACTCTATCAATTTAGCTAGTAAATGCTCTATTCCGGAGAGGAAAGGGGGGCCCAATGCAAAATTTAATAAACCATGGTGGAATGATGATTGTAGGGATTCTATAAGACAACAAAAAGAAGCTTTATTTGCAGTTTAAAAGACTATCTAATTACGATAATTATTTAAAATATCAACAAGCAGAAGCTTATAAAAAAAGAATTATTTAAGGCAGCAAAAGAGCTTCTTGGAAAAACTTTTGTAATAATTTAAATAAAAATACACCAATTAGCAAAATATGGAATGAAATAAGAAAATTAAAAAACGTTTATAATCCTCCCAATAATCCGATAGTTGTAAATGAGTGGACAAATATATTTTTTAATAAAATTGTTAGACCTTGGGTTATAGAAGGAGAAATTAATCACAGGAACCATACGGATAATAGACATGACACTGACGAAGCAAACAAAGACAACATATTTCTCACACAAGCATTTAGTCTGGAAGAATTAAAGAACTGCCTAAAGAGACATAATAATTCAGCTCCAGGATTAGATGGTATACACTATAGTATGTTGTATAATTTACCCATACATAAAAAAGTTCAACTACTAAATGTAATAAACAATATCTGGATGAGTATGGATATACCACGTGCATGGAAAGAATACATCATAGTTCCAATTCTTAAGCCACACAAATCACCAAACTGTCCGGATTCGTATAGAGGCATTTCACTATCATCATGTGTGTTAAAAAAAAATGAAAAAAATGATTAAATGTAGATTAGAATTCTGGTTAGAAAAAAATTCTAAAATACCTGCAACACAATTCGGCTTTAGAAAATCATGTTCTACGATGGAAAATTTAACGCACTTAATACTGGATACATATATAACTCATTTTCCGTCAACAAGTCGGTATTTGCTACATTCATAGATATAGAAAATGCATATGACAATGTGAACCTACAACTTCTATACCACAAAATGAAAGAAATCGGACTACCAGATATACTCTGCTGGAAACTTCATCAAGTTTACATCAATAGAACTCTTTATCTTCAAATTAATAACAAACTAATAGGACCGAGAGTTTCAAACATCGGGTTACCTCAAGGGAGCATCTTAAGTACAATATTATACACTATTTACACAGCTCATATACTTACTATTGCTATTTACGCAGATGATATATGCATATATGTAGATCAATTGGAAATCGAACATCATCATCATCATCAATGGTGCTACAGCCCTATGAAAGAGCCTCGACCTTCCCAAGTCTATTACGCCAGGCAGTCCTATCCATTGCCAACCGTTGTCAGTTTGCTTCGCCTATCTTTCTACCATTCTCATCTACACCATCCTTCCATCTTTGGCCTACTCTTTTTTCTACTTCCCACGGGTTGTGACATAAGCATTCTTCTAGGAGGGTTGTTTTGCTGTGATCTTGCTAGATGTCCTGCCCATCTTAGTCTTTCTATTCTTATAAGACATACTACGTCTTTACCACCAAACATTTGTTTATATCTGTTATATCTGTTATATCCTCCAACCACCATTTTCACAGATGCCACCAAATATTCCTCTCAGGATCCTTCGTTCAAATATAAGCAGAAGGTCTTCGTCTGCCTTGGAGATGGTCCATGTCTCCGATCCATATGTCAATACTGGCTGTATATGGTTATTTTTGTTTTTTGGCTTAAGTTTCTACTTCTCATATGTTTACTCAGTCCAAAATAGCATCTGTTTGCCATTATTATCGTTCGATTGATTTCTTCCGTTATAGAGTTCTCTTTGGCGATCGGGAAGCCTAAGTATGTGAATTTGTCCACCACTTCAAAGGTAGAGTTATCAACTGTGAATTGGGGACCGATGTTCCTGACTCTATTGTTGGGTGTTGATGCCATCATCTTAGTTTTTTCCTCAAATCGAATAAGGCGGTAGAAAAATAAATACAGTATTTAAACATCTACAAGAAGACCTAGATCAAATAGCATTAAACATATCAACCAAAAAAACACAAGCTTGCGTATTCTCCCGAAAACGAAACATTCCAGAAGTAGTGGAGTTGCAAAATGTCTTGTATAAAGTTCAACCTAAAGTTTAATATTTGGGTATTATACTGGATAGGAAAATAATTTGGAAAGATCATATTGAGTACATCGTAGCAAGAGCTGACAAAGGGTACAATGCGTTACGTGCAGTAAACTATACAACCTGGGGAGCAGATCCCAACATAGCATTACTAATGTATAGATCATACATAAGATCAATATTAGATTACGGATATTACTTTTACATTCAAGCCGCCAAAACCCATCTTCAAAAAATAGATATCCTTTCAAATAAATGCCTCATATTATGTATAGGAGCTTTGATGAGTACTCCAATATCAAATTTAAGCGTAGAATGTAATGAACCATCTCTATGGTTAAGAAGGAAAACTATGTGTGAACAATTTATAACTAAAATGATAACTAAAGAGAGCATAATATGTAACAACTGCCACAAACTTTATATAAATGACCTAACCACTGAATACTGGAGGAAAAAGCCAACATTACTTTTTGCCGAAAGTTACAATAGAATAAGACAATTTAAAAATAAACTATATACATCAACTCTGTCATCCATGCTTCAGATAAATCTAAACAATATACCAAACATATAACCAGCCTACATGAGAGATTACTCGAAATTTCCAGTTTACTTAAGGAATGCCATGTTTAATGTGGATATAGAAACTTTATTTCCGGAATATTACCAAATTTATACCGATGCCTCAAAAATGAATTCGAGAGTGGCTGTTGCCGTGTGAGACCCTAGGACAGGGTATAAAGAAGGTATACGGCTTAATGAAAATTTTACATTTTCAACAGAACTTATTGCAATACTAAGAGCAATGCAGTATATAAGCAGTATAAACAATAACGAAGAGAAATTTCGAATCCTTACAGACAGCAAAAGTGCTTTACTTAAACTGGAAAGTTTGAAGGATATATCAAACTACATATGTATTGACATTATTAAAGCATATATCGCACTTAAGGCTAAGGGCAAACAAATATAATTTTGTTGGATAAAAGCTCACTCTAATCTTAAACACAACGAAATAGTAGATACTTTAGCCAAGAAGGCCACCGAACAAGAAAATAAAAGTGAATATAAATTAACATTAAATGATGTTTACGCAAATATTACCAGCAATAAAACCAAAACCTGGAAGCAATGGTATAACAACTCAACTAAAGGGCTATTCTACAAAAGCATACAATTAAATATTCCAGCTAAATCCTGGTTTAATCATTACCACGGCGAAAAAATCGTTGTTTCATACATATGCAGACTTAGATTTGGACAGTGCCTAGTTCCAGAACACAAATTTAAAATAGGTCTTAGTGATAGTAATCTTTGTGAATGTGATGAGTTAGGATCTGCAGAACACATGATACTAAACTGTAGACTAAAGATAATAGAAATAAATCAATTCATGAATCAAGTATATAGAGAAACCAATATTACAAGATCTTTTAATCTAAAAACAATATTATCTAGTTTAGACGAACGTGTATATGAGATCCTAATTAGACACATACTTAATATAAAATGTATAAAATGTATATATATATATATATATATATATTTACGGCATAAAGTGAACTCCGCCCATGTTAAAATTCAGGTTTAAGTGAGCTCCGTGGTTAAGTGGACACCAATATACGGAGCTCACTTGACCATTCCATAATATTTGCTCTGTTGATTCGTTAAGATGTATAGTTTCATAATTCCTAATAAAATTTTGGAGCTCATAAGTACCCCTGTATCATAAATGTATTTCGCTTAGTTCACGTGTATATATTATAGGGGTCGTTCAGATCTTTGTCACTGTATATTGGAACCATCAGAATATCGGTTTAAGTAAGCTCTGATAGTTTGGCAACTATGCAATCAAGCCGTAGAGCTCCAGCGTTCTTGATATATACATTTTATATATTTTAAACGGTTTATACGGACTCCTGATTTTTTTATCATTCATACACATTGCAATATGTAATAGATATGTATACTACCAAATACCTGTTTTTGGTAGGTACATGCTGTTCTAAAAATAGCTTTATAAATACAAAAGGATTTCATTACCAAATTGGATGTGTTTTTCATATGCTGAAATTTCCTAATGTATTTTTTTAACATGAGTATGTCTTTGTACGATTTATTTAAGGATAGGATTTATAACAATGTCTTTTATTTCATCCATTGTTTTACGATATCTTGTATACAGCTTCTTTATTATTTTATTTATGATTTTATCTGTGTACTACATATTATTATAATTCTGGATGGGTTATCTTAAAATAAATATTTAAGTGCTAAAAGTGATATTTTTATGTAAAAATGGGTAGTAGTGCACAAAAAAGGGAAGAATGCTTAATTTATCTAACAAGAATATACCACTTTACCGATATTACATACTTCTGAATGTTTTATCTTTTATTTAGGGGTAATTTAATTAATATAAGTGAAGTTAGTGTCAAATTTACAATAATCTTTATAAGCAATAGCTTACTGACTGTACTTTTTATGTTCAATTCAATTAATTAAACCTTGTCCCTTCAGAAAAGAGCGATTTGAATGGCAAAGTCAAATAAGAAGGTGTGATAAATATTGTACTGCCTACATTCGCACAGGTTAACCGGTATTTACTAGCAAGAGTCCTCCTCGCAGATTTTACGAAGATAACTACCATAAGGAAATTCCTCTCGAGAGTTCAGATGGCGAGGAGCAGCTTATCTTTTTTTTTTATTTCTTGCAATGTGTATATGTGTTGATCTGGTCAGTGTTTTCTCGATTTTAGTCATACATTGGTCTGGTATTCGTTGAGTGGATGTTGCGATTTTAGACTTTGTATCTTTTATTCTATAGATACTTATCTTCGGATATAAGGTGAATTGATAGCTACGATAATGTAGAGCTTATATATGGATGTGTGTGTGTCTTAATATCCGCTGAATTTGGCTGACTAATTTATAGCTAAATCTACGTGTTAAGTATGTGTTGGTATCATCTATACTTACAAGGTATATTCGACAGCAGAAGCATAGAGTGCAAGCGTCTACGTTTGAAGGATGGAAGGATGCGCTTCTTAGCAATTTAGCTGACAAGTTTCCAGAGATTACTTTTCTGGTCCTCAGTTTACCTCTTAGTTTTAAACAAAGTTCTGTGAATGACAAAGTTTGATTCAAACTATCTTCAAGGTATATATAGCAAGTCCAGAGTTTAAAAATTTCATTATACTATTGGATGTTTAGATTTGTAAAAGCGTCTCTGTTAGGGACATTAAAGTTTTTTGTTGTGCAACAATATAGATCGTCTACCTAATAAAAGTTCTAGAATTTACTGGTATCTTCTTCTTAAAGTGCCTATCCGTTCCGGATGTTGGCGATCATCACGGCTATCTTTACTTTGTTCACTGCAGCGCGGAACGGTTCAGTGGTAGTCGTGTTATACCACTTTCGTAAATTTTGAAGCCAGGAAATGCGTCTTCTTCCCGGTCCTCTCTTACCATTTACCTTCCCTTGGAGAATTAGCTTAATAAGGCCGTAACGTATTTACTGGTATGGGTTGTGTAAATATTATACAGTGTAGGTGCCATTACGCTACCCCAAAGGAGACCGTTCTTCTGCGTTGTCCATCTGTTATTTTTACCATTATGTAATACGAAAAATCTTCTGTTGTGTAGGCATACGCGGATAATACAAGTGAGTTTATTACCTAAGGCAATGTCACATAGATTTTGGAAATGCCCTCTAATTTAAGGTGTCATAAGCGGCATTTAGATTGACAAATACCACTCCTCATACCTGATATCTTTCGTACCCGTCTTTGATGTGTTGGGCAAGATTTAGTATTTGTGACGTACGTGATCTTCCCTGTCTATTGCCACTTTAGTCTTTTAATTTGAGTTTTTCTTCTATTATCAGTAAAATTATATTAAGGATCACGTGCAGAAGTATTTTTTATAACTGACAGAATAAATAAATATATTGGCCGATAGCTTTTGTGGAGTTTTTGCCAGGTTTAAGTAAGGCAATAACTTTGTCTTTACTTTGCTTGTCTACAGACTTTGGATATCAGCAATTGTTGTATTTTTGATCCAAATTTTAGAGTTAGTTTTGTGCTCAGATCCTTAGTTAGGAGCCGTAATATTGTTTATTATATACATAGATAGCAGATCCAAGCTCAACATCGCACCGTTAAAAGGTTCCCTCGGCTGACTGGTTTCCCCTCTCATTTTAAGTTTTTCTTTGCTTCTTTATCGACATTTTATTATGCGATTTTTAGCGATTAGCTTAATACCAAATACAATATATTTGGCCCTCAATATGTTTCTTCTTCTTCTTGCAGTAAGTCTTCTATCGGAGGTTGGCTACCATCACAGCAATCTTTACTTTGTAGGCTGCAGCTCAGAACAACTGTATTGAACTGCACCCATACCACTTTCTTCAATGTCGCAACCAGGAAATACTCCTACGTCAAATATTTCTCTTTTCCGAGATTTCTCCTTGGATTATGAGTCTAAGCAGAGGGTACTATTCTCCTCTCATTATGTGGCCCAGATATTCAAGTTTTTCGATTATATGGTTTTTACGACTTCGTATTCCTTCCCCATCTTCAGCAGAACATCTTGATTTGTAACTCTTTCTGTCCATGGTATTTTCTACATTCTCCTGTAACACCACATCTCGAATGCCTCAATGTTTTTTATGTTTATCTTTTTCAGTGTCCAGGCTTCCACGCCGTACAGCAGATCGGAGAAAACATAGCACCTTAACATTATTGTTCTTAAGTTTATATTTATGTTCCGGCTGCATAGGAACTTTTTCATTTTGACAAACGATTGTCTCGCTATCTCTATTCGCCTCTTGATTTCTCTTGTCTGGTCATTAGTATTATTGAAGCAAACCCCTAAATATTTGTAGGACGTTACTCTTTCAACTGGCTGATTATTTATGGTTAAATTCACATTAGTGTATAGCTTATTTGTTACAATCATGAATTTAGTCTTTTTGATGTTCAGTTTTAGACCATACTAATTGGTATGAGTGTTTATGTTTTCCATCAAAAACTGTAAATTTGCTATGTTATCTGTTACTATTAGCGTGTCATCAGCGTATCGTATATTGTTAATTAACTCTCCGTTAATGTTCATACCAATGTTTTGCTCTAGGAGCGCTTCCTGATATATTGTTCCGCTATATATATTGAATAATAGTGGAGAAAGCACACAACCCTGACGCACACCTCGACGAATCTCAATTTCTTCGGTTAACTCATTATCAACTTTGATTTTTGTTGTTTGTCCCCAGTACAACCTGGATATGATGTTAATGTCGCGACTGTCGATGTTTTTGCTTCTTAGATTTTCATACAGCTTTTGGTGTCTGACTTTATCGAAGGCCTTCTCAAAATCTATGAAACCTACGTAGAGGTATTGGTTTACTTCCAAACATCTTTGTATTAACACACTCATACCAAACAAAACTTCCCGTGTTCCCAGTCCACCTCTGAATCCAAACTGTGATGTCCTCTTCTAATTTATTAAATATTCTTTTGTGATTTATTTTTAAAAATACTTTTAGTGTGTGGCTCATCAATGCTATAGTTCTTTGGTCTGAACACTCTCTGGCGTTATTCGTCTTCGGGATTGTGACAAAAGTAGAGGAGAGCCATTTCTTTGGTATGATGCCTGTTCTCTAAATTGTGTTAAAGGGGTTCACTATTATTTCAAGTGCGTCGTCGTCTATAAGTTTTAACAATTCTACAGGAATTTCATCTGGTCCTGCAGCTTTACCCCCTTTTGTGTTCCTTATAGCATATTCTATCTCGCTCTTTAGGATTTCAGGCCCTGTTGTGTCGTCTGTAGGTTCTGTCACTGTTATTTCTGGTCTTTCGTCTGCAAAAAGTTCTTCAATGTATTCTGTCCATCTTGCCAGTTTTTTATTTAAATCTGTAATTATTTTACCTTTTTGTCCTTTACGATGGATGCTTGTTTCACTTTTTTACCTGTTATTTCCTTGATCTTGTTATTCATGTTAAAGCTATCATACTTTCTATCATATTTATCTATTTCCTTGCAGTTGTCCAGAACCCAGTTCTCTTTGGCTTCTCTAATTTTTGTCTTAATATCACGGTTCACTTCTTTGTATTTTGTCTTGTTTATTTTATTTCTTCGCCTTTCCTCTATGAGATGCATAATTTCGTTTGTCATCCATTCCTTTTTCTTAATTTTGCTTGGAGGTAAGGAGCCTTCACCAGCTGTCATAAGGGTTTTTTCTATCTCCGTCCATTTATTCTCTACATTGCCTGTGTTCCTATTTTTTGCAGCGATGCTTTTCTATAGCTGCACTTTTCTTTATTTTCTTGAATCTTATATTTACTACCGCCACCACCGGATTGTGATTCGATTCTATATCAGTGCCTGGATAGGTTTTTGTAGACGTGATGGAGTTTTTAAACCGGCTTCTGATTATTATATAATCAATATGATTCCTGACGATGTTGTCTGCATTATCCCTTGGTGATGTCCACGTGTACAATCTACGGTTTGGTAATCTGAACATTGTGTTCAATACTACAAATTCTTTTTCTTGGTAAAATTGTACGAGACGTTTACTTTTCGTTGTCCAAGTCCAAATTCACCAGTGCATCCATTAGTTTTCACTTTACTAACGTTAGCGTTGAAGTCGCTCATGATTACAGTGACCTCTTCTCTTTTGGTCGATTCCAGAATGTATTCAAGTTGTTTGTAGAATTCTTCTATTTCCTCATCCTCTTTCTCATATGTTTTCTGTACTAGAAATACGTCACATTTATGTTAAGCGCATATGTCTGATAAAGTTAAGTAAAGTAAAGTGTCTTTATCTCTAGATATTCCCTTAATATACATAATTATGATAGTTAGCCTCAAAAGGACCGATTTTCCCGATCTTAAAATCCTATAAAAATGGTAAATCTTTTACTTTTTATTAAAAATTTAAATTTTACATACTGAAAGCTACCTTTATGAAAAGTAGAATCTATGGAAATTAGCAAATTAAAAAATAAAGACATAATTCTGAATGGCCAACTTGAGAAAAACAGTTATCCCCTCCTCAACTTATTCAGTTACAAACTATAATATTATGTAAACGCATACCTCTTTTATTGTTAGATAAAATGAATTTTCATCAAGTAGCGTTTGAATCCATCACTTACTAAAAGAGTAGAAAGAGACATGCTTATGCTTTAGAGTACGTCTACTTTAGCACACTCACTATCTCATCGATAGGCCTTTTCCTCATCAATAATGTTCTCGCTCGTTATAGTTATTCTAAGATATTCAGATTTCTCTACATGCTCTACATTTGGTTTTATCTCCTATAAATTTACAATTATGACAAAATTTTTATAATATTTTATGCATTGATATTAAACTGGAGTAGAGTACTTAGTAGATAATATTTATTTATTTTGAGTATACTTATTTTACAACATAGTAAAAGAATAAATATTTGTGTTCTCAGTGTTTTCTAAGTCTGCCAAGCATAAACAGGCGGCCCTATTAGATTACACAATTATTAAGAATGTCCAATCTCTGAATTGAAGATTTTATTTCAAAATATGACTGTACTTTATACAAATATTATTCTTTTCTGAGATACCGGTATAAATATGAAATTTGAATTACGCAATGATTTTCTAAAATTATTTTCTTGTGACGTTATGTCACTGTTGGAGAATAATGCTGGGAATAAGGTTCAATAGGTTTTTATATTTTATTTGACGTTTTAATATTTAAATCTGAGTTCATTTTTCGAAAAACTATAAACGTATAACAATAAATTGCTATATACCAGTACGAGGCAATATTCTTATGCTGTGGCAAAATCATCATATTTGAGTTACATTGCCGTTTTTCCTGCCGTATCATATTTTAACATAGTTTTCTAATTTATTTTATAGACAGGAGGTAATGGATATCCACAATTCGTCTAATAATATTATGTTTTAAAAACAGCTGTGCTTTTATGCTGATTCGTTGACCTTTCGTAAAGCAACCTGAGTTATGAATAACTACTTTTTTGTATTTTTGGGAGGCAAACTTCTACCAGACAATTTTTAATATGTGAATATTAGGGATGTATATAATATTTTTGTGTATATAATGTGTTTATTGATTTTACTTTCATTTGGTTTGTTTATTCATATTTTCTTATCTTTAGAAAACAGATGTGTTATTGTAAATCATCTGACCATTTTGTAGCAAATTGTTCATCCTGTAAAAATCCAAATCAAAACGTTACAACAACAGTGCCAACTACTACCATAAATACAGTAGTTAATACTCTTCCACATGACGTCACGATCACATCAGCATCTTCAGCGAATTCATTTTCCTTACAATCCTCGACTATACCTTCTTCATTAATTATACCAATATGAACTGAATCTCAAATATCATCCTCAACATCATTTCCAAGTTCTCAAACTACATGCACAGATACAAATATAACAACTACCGAGTTATCAACAACACCTAATCTTTCACAACCTCATATATCAAGTCCAATCTATTCCTCAAGACTTGCATACCCTATCAATAGGATATTAATAGATACCACTAATACACTTAAAATAACTAATACACCTAGTAAAAAAGTAAACACGTAGCCTTGATGAAATGTTAACCCCACATTTACAAGAACCTAAAGAAAATTTTACAAAAACCAATACAAAAACTTAAAAATCCAAAACTATTGACAATTCTGAGACTTGCTAACAGCATGTAACCCGTAAAAGATTTTATTACTAATAAACTTGTAACACCGATATTAAATTTTGAACAACTATCTCCCAAAATCTATTTTTATAGATTCCCAAATCTATTTTTATACAATTTTCCTATAGAATATCAAAAAGAAATAAAATTCCTAGGGATGCAACTGTACACAAAATTAAGTTAGAAAAGTCATATACACTACACTATCGTGCCAAGCTGGACTAAACATTATGAAATCTGTATCACATAAAAATTGGGGAGCAGATTTTCCAACTCTAATAAATATATGTAGAGCTTTAATTAGATCAAAACTGGACTACGGGTGTGTTGTGTATAACACACCAAATCAAACATTGCTTAAAACTTTGGATACTCTTCCGAGTTCAGCCGTTAGACTTGCTCTAGGAGCATATTGCACCAGTCCTGTGGACAGTCTACTCTGTGAAGCTGGAGAACCACCCTTAATCCTAGGAAGTAAATATTTAAGTCTGTCGTATGTCTCGAATATAAAATCTAACCCAAAAAATCCAGCTCTTTATCATGCTGTTGCTAACAGGTTCTAGGAGGTCTATCAAAAAAGAAATAGGGGTCCTGTACCTTTCTATGAACGAGCCAATAGATACTTATTCGATTTTAATATTGAACTACCTCCCATTTATCCTACCTGTGTAATAAATTTATGTTTTCCTTGGGTTGTTCCCTCTCCGCTTTGTAACCTTTAAACTTACAGCATATTATACCATATATGTATATATACATAAAATTCGTGTAAAGTTAGTGTATATAAAATTACCATTTTATATACACGAACGCATCAAGGCCATAAATCGAGTAGGAGCATGCTTTGTAATATCACATGAACATTCCATCTATAAATTGTCAAATTGTCTCCTAAGACAAGTATTTTTACAGTAGAACTATTTGCCATTATTAAGGCCCTAACCTTTATTCTAGAAAAAAAAACTTCCCAAATCTCTTATAATATCTGATTCACTTAGTTATCTGACATCCATTTCTCAGATTTATCCCTCTCATCCAACATTATGTACAGCAGATTAAGTTAGCAAACAAAATTATATACATGATGACGGTATAAAAGTCGGAGATGCCACACTGGACAGAGTAGAGAAACTCGTGTATCTCGGCAGTAATATCAATGAGAGCTGGGATCCAACCGCAGAAATTAAAAGCCGAATAGAACAAGCCCGAGCTGCCTTTGTAAAAATAAGAAACGTACTTTGCAGTCATGATCTTAGCTTTGACCTTAGAGTTCGTATGATATCTTGCTACATCTTTCCTGTCCTGCTGTATGGAGTAGAAGCGTGGACCCTAACTGAGGCTATGCTTAAACGCTTGACAGCCTTTGAGATGTGGGTATACAGACGACTACTAAAAATAAGCTGGGTCGACAGAGTTAGAAATGAGGAGGTCCTTAGACGGCTGAACCAAACAACACAACTGGTCAATATAATAAAGAAACGCAAGCTGGAATACTTCGGTCATATTATGAGACACCCTGAAAAATATGATCTTTTACATCTGATCATTCAGGGAAAGATCCAAGGTAATCGTGGTCCTGGTAGAAGAAGAACATCATGGCTGAAAAATCTAAGGCAATGGTATGGAAAATCAACTACATCGTTATTTAGAGCTGCTGTCAATAAAGTCACGATAGCGAATATGGTAGCCAACATGATATCCAACGATCGATAACGGTCATGGAACTAGAAGAAGAAGAAGAAGATTAAGTTAATGTTGTACCATATATACCAAAACAATTTGACAGTAGTTCCTCTGGGTACCGTCACACGCTGGAATAGATAGTAACATAAAGGCAGATAGTCCAGCTAGTTCCGCACTAACCAATTCAGTCGCATCAGTCGAAAATCTAACGGTGCATTTAGATTTAAAACCTTATTTAAAAGTAAAAATGCACAATGTTTGGCAAAACCAATGGAATAGAAGCACAACTAAATTGACAGAAACAAAATCTTCCTTTCTTCCATGGAACTTCTAGCTTTGAAAGCAACAACATTAAGTCCTTATAACACGTCTCAGATTATAACACACTTCTACAATACATAAATACTTGTTGAAGAGAAAAGAGGAACCAGTGCGTTTTGTCTGTGAATGTAAAGTGACAGTGAAGAACATTTTGATTGACTGTCCAATCTACTTAGTTGAAAGATTATATTACCACATTCCAAAAACATTACAAGAACTTCTAGGAGAATCTAAATATGTAGCTGACTTGATAGAATTCTTGAAATCAATAACTTTTTTAATAAAATTTAATACAATACATTAATAATTTAAATATATATTGTATACATTATTATGTAATTGATATTTGGTTTATGCCTTAAGTCTTTATCACTTTTTGTATTTTTCTTATGCTAATAACCCTAAGTGGTTGAAGCAAAATAAATAAAAAATAATACGACAATTTTTAACCTCATTATCATATCACTACAAATCCGTATCGAATAAGAACACATACTAAATTAAGAAAGCTCTTATAACGATATTGTCCAGGAAAAAAATCGCTTAAGGTAGATCGGACACATGCATAGACGCCAAGATGTCAAACTTGTAAAACTGTATGGAAGGAAGTTAGCACAGAAGAATGCCACTGAAACATCTCAATATACAATGGAGAGACAACATACAATCAAATTTTAAAAAATAAACATTTTATTTGATTGCAGATCCGTGGGAAGATCGGTCAACTTGGAGAAAAATAGTAGTTAGCGAAGACCCACCCAGTGTTGTAGCGCTACGTAATGATGATGATAAAGAGAAAGGAGAAACAGTGACAAAAATCAAAAAATGGACTAATGGAGCAAAGCTGCTTCAAAATCTTTGACTGGAGAGGATTAAAATAAAAGTATAAGAAATGCAATGGCTGATTGATGGATTCGAGATACTTGAGGCTTGAGAAGAGCACTCTGCCGAAACAGCTGTAGTGATAAGATAGAATTAATTTTGTCGAAGTTTTAAAAATAAAGTTTTCAGTGTTTTATTGTTAAATAAAATGGCGTTTACGTACGACATTATATACGCTATAATAACTAGACAACTTATATAACACCGACATATAAGGAGAAAGTTTACTGAAACAATAAACTACTCAATATTTGTTATGAGTGGAAACGATATAAATAAACAAAATGCAGATAAAGAAACAGAAGACAACAAAGAACGTTTTAAATTGATTAATGTATTCAATTTTTAACAATGTATATTTAAAGGTCATTGTCAGAGCCAATGTGCTAAATGTATGTAAAATAAAACTGTTTAAGGTAGATATGTTACTAATACATCTAAAACTAAAAACAATCGATGTTTATATGAAAAATGAAACCGTATGACACACTACCGTGCAATGTCCAGGATCCGGTATCGTAATAAGAAGTAAAATTTCACTTCCAGGCCATTGAAATGTGTTAAATTTTACTTTAGATATTCTTTTTATGAATATAATAAGTAAACAATATATAGTAAGCTTCATCTTCTTATTGTGCCGTATTCTAATAAAGGTTGGTGATTACTTCTTTAAACACTTCACATAAATTATTATTGTATAAATTTAACTACTCTATGAAACAAATATTGCACGTCATAAACTACAGTAATTGAAAAACTATAAAGATCTGTTTTCAGAGTTCTCTTTAATCTTATGTAGTTTATTGTAATCCTACCGAAAGGCTTCTACTTTCTTCAACTATTACAAGATAACTCTACTCGATATTCGTACATTTAGAGACTAAATGTTTAAGTGCCCATGCATTTAAAAAAAATAATATATTAAATGGAAACTAACCTTTTTCAAGTTTATTATAGTTACTTTTTTAATGAAAATAATTGTAATTAATAAAGTAATTGAAAATAATAAGCTCCAAAATGTACCGGCTATAAAATTTTAAAATCTACTACTAATACTAATATTGGCAACATCGCAGGAGTTTAGAAGTGTACGCGAAAAGTTATATACGGGCCCCAAAAATGTTTTATCCTATTACAGAGTCCACTTGATCCCACGTGTTGGTCGGAGTCTACATAAAGCGCTACTTAGATAATAATATACACGGCGTATATTCTCCTGGAGTTTGTATAATACCCTTTTATTACGGAGCCTACATTAACCGCTAGAAGTATATATATATATATATATATATATATATATATAGATATATATATATATTTAAATAAAATGTAAAAAAAAAGAAAATAATAATAAAAAACATACAATAAAGAATAAAACTTATACTCAGAATAAATCAGGTACTTATAGGCAAAATCACTACCAATAAACACAGAATAACTTAGGTTATACTTAATATAAGAATTTATTCCAGGATTATACCGACCAATACCCTAGTTTAAATCTGGTATGACGGTATAACCTATTTCATGAATGTCAAAGTTATCAGTGACAAGAATATATCAGGTATAAATCGTAATTAAGAATATATTTATTTTTTGTATTGATTTGTGAGTAGCTATATAATAAAAAATGTGTCCAAATTACAAAGGTGTTGCGGCTCGCAGACGCAGAAAATACTCGAAAAAGAAAAACTTAAAAAAAAAGAAGAAAAATCCCTTTTCAAAATACACTGATAGAGAATTTAGAATAAAATATCGGTTTTCTAAAGATGGTGTAAGGTGTTTTGCAATTTTAAAATACTGTAACTCAACATATAAGATAACCATCGAGTTAAAATCTATGGAGAAGCTATGAGCATATTAACCTATGTATTAAAAACGGCGTAGGTAGGCGTGGCTAACGATAATACCAATATGGCGGTGGGATCAGGGCCAGCAATAATATTAAAACTACTATACAAATATCACTAGTTATTCAAAAGATTTAATCATAATCTAAAAAAGTGCAATACATTTTTAATAAACTATGATTTATTTATCCCGCGGTAAACACTAAAAACACGATATATTATACATAAAGATAAATTAATACAGTTAAATACTATTAATTTATTCTCTGAAGTACGGGCCATTACTTTGTTTACATATTTGTATACTAACCTGTGAAACGATATTCCTGAAGATTTTTTATTACTATTGCTTCTGCTACTGCAACTAAGTTGAGAACAAGAAACCATTATTATGCACTATCACAATATATTATTACAAATTAATTACTATTTAACTGGGAATAAGCCACAATTAAAGTAGGATCTGGTTACCAATATTGAAAGAGGAAGTTATTAATAAGAAAATACCAGTATTAGTAAGTCAGTAACATATAGAGGATACATCATTTATGTTTTTTAAATAACGAAAAATATAAAATCAGAGTTTGGTGTTTATTGAAGGTAAACTAAATGCACGACCAAATACTTACCATGTCGAGATAGTATTATGAGGTTTTTTTCCTGGTTTTTCTCTCATAATTTACTATGAAATCACTAACAGGAGAAATTTACTGTCATCATGTCATGTGTTTGTCTTTTTCAAGACGAATTACATGGTACGATTTATTTCTGACGGATATTTTCAAGTTAAAGTTGATTTCATGTAATCGAATGAACTATCTTATGAGTAAAGTCGTCCCATGAGCGCTACTCAACAATATTGGCAATATCATTTTAAAGTCGTCTACTTTAAAATACATAATGTATGTCTGAATTGTCAATATAAATGAGTCAGATAAATTAAATTATTAGAAGAATTTTTCACTTAGTAACAAAAAACAAAATTTGTTTAATTTACTGTTTGTATTTTGAGAACGATTTCCGAAGTGGAAATTGAAACGTCAATAAACGTATTTTTACCTTTAATTGTGGCTTATTCCTAGTTAAATAGTAATTAATTTAAAATGCCACAAGAAAATAGCTTCAGAACAATATTATTACAGTTTCTACAAAAGTATTATAAAACTAAAAATATTCGAAAAACAAAAATGTAAACAAACATATACGATCTGTCAAAAGTGTCAAAACAATTCTTAATAATATGGCCGAAGTGAATTACTATTAAACTGGGAATAAGCCACAAAAAAAGATAAAAATACGTTTATTGACGTTTCAATTTCCACTTCGGAAATTGTTCTCAAAATACAAACAGTAAATTAAACAAATTTTGTTTTTTGTTACATAGTGAAAAATTCTTCTAATAATTTAATTTTATCTGACTCATTTATATTGACAATTCAGATATACATTATGCATTTAATTTAATTTAACCTTTAATTGTGGCTTATTCCCAGTTAAATAGTAATTAATTTAAAATGCCACAAGAAAATAGCTTCAGAACAATATTATTACAGTTTCTATAAAAGTATTATAAAACTAAAAATATTCGAAAAACAAAAATGTAAACAAACATATACGATTTGTCAAAAGTGTCAAAACAATTCTTAATAATATGGCCGAAGTAAATTACTATTAAACTGGGAATAAGCCACAATTAAAGATAAAAATACGTTTATTGACGTTTCAATTTCCACTTCGGAAATTGTTCTCAAAATACAAACAGTAAATTAAACAAATTTTGTTTTTTGTTACATAGTGAAAAATTCTTCTAATAATTTAATTTTATCTGACTCATTTATATTGACAATTCAGATATACATTATGCATTTTAAAGTAGACGACTTTAAAATGATATTGACAATATTGTTGAGTTGCGCTCCTGGGACGACTTTACTTATAAGATAGTTCATTCGATTACATGAAATCAACTTTAACTTGAGAATATCCGTCAGAAAAAAAATCATAGCATGTAATTCGTCTTTAAAAAGACAAACACATGACATGATGACAGTAAAATTCTCCTGTTAGTGATTCCATAGTAAATTATCAAGGAAAACCAGGAAAACAAAAACCTCATAATACTATCCCGACATTGTAAGTATTTGTTCGTGAATTTAGTTTACCTTCAACAAACATCAAAATTCTGATTTTATATGTTACGTTATTTAAAAAACATAAATGATGTATCCTCTATATGTTACTGACTTACTACTACTGGTATTTTCTTATTAATAACTTCCTCTTTCAATATTGGTAAGCAGATCCTACTACATTCTGCCGAGGAATTTGCGACACAATTGGCCTCATTTAGCATAATTAGAGCCGCTTCTTTGATTTTTCTTTTTTTACCATCCGTTCCTTTTAGGACTACATTTGAATTATTCCATTGAACCCTATGTTCATTATAATTTCAATAATTCAAATGTAGTCCTAAAAGAAACGGATGGTAAAAAAAAGAAAAATCAAAGAAGCGGCTCTAATTATGCTAAATGAGGCCAATTGTGTCGAACAAATACTTACAATGTCGGGATAGTATTATGAGGTTGTTTTCCTGGTTTTTCCCTCATAATTTACTATGGAATCACTAACAGGAGAATTTTACTGTCATCATGTCATGTGTTTGTCTTTTTAAAGACGAATTACATGCTATGATTTTTTTCTGACGGATATTCTCAAGTTAAAGTTGATTTCATGTAATCGAATGAACTATCTTATAAGAAAAGTCGTCCCAGGAGCGCAACTCAACAATATTGGCAATATCATTTTAAAGTCATCTACTTTAAAATGCATAATGTATGTCTGAATTGTCAATATAAATGAGTCAGATAAAATTAAATTATTAGAAGAATTTTTCACTATGTAACAAAAAACAAAATTTGTTTAATTTACTGTTTGTATTTTGAGAACGATTTCCGAAGTGGAAATTGAAACGTCAATAAATGCATTTTTATCTTTAATTGTGGCTTATTCCCAGTTTAATAGTAATTAATTTACAATGCCACAAGAAAATAACTTCAGAACAATATGGCCGAAGTGAGGTCGTTTTTAGTCACGTGATGCCCCCTCCATAGATTCTAACTCGATGAAGATAACAAATTAAAGATATATACACTTCATCTAATTTATATAACGATGCACGTCATCGGCGTCATAGCCTGTGACGTCACATGATACCAACCCGAAATATTGAGGTATAGGTGTGTTCTCTTTTAGAATCACTTTACCGAGTACACTGGCATTACAGCCACTAGACATATTTTATTATATACGCGTAGAAATAATATTTAAAAACTCCTATTAATATTAACTTTAAGAAATACACAATAATATGTTTCATTTAATTTGTATAAATGCAATATAAAGCATTTTTATCAAGAACATTTGTTCGGAACACACTGTAACTGTAATCGAACGAAGGTGAAACTTTGGCATAAATTGGTAACACTTATTTGACAGTTGCGGTGTTGACACTTTTTGTACATTATTATTTTGAATTTTAAAGTGAATATCTCTTTTTTTATATTTTTACATATTTAATAAAATCTGTTTTTTTTTTAGAACAAAATTAGTGTGTTTTATTTCAAAAACGTCACCTAAGAATTTAAATAGTCGTAAAGAGATGGTAATACTTTTGCAATAATTATGTGATCTATTTGATTTAAAATGGAGTCAGGATTTTTTTATACTTTGGCAACTATGTCAACTTCGATCTCTGACGTAGATAATGACGTAAGTCGTTATCTAAATTAGATGAAGTATATGTTGTCAGTTGTCATTGTCAGTTTCAAAGAAAAATAAAAATTGACATATTTCACTCATGTCCAGTTGCATCAACAAATAAACGATTGATTTTTTAATTTGGATTGCCCGTTTATTTTGCAATATGTTGCCCAACCATTACTTGGTTGGAACCGACTGTTTTTGATCTGTCAAATGTAACCAACCGATTTTCTACGGTTACTTAAAGAATCGACTGTTTTTAACCTCATTTTTACACTGTTTATATTATTATACTGTTTATAAGTGTTTTTAGCAAAGATTTTTTATTTAAAGTATTATAGATGATAATTTTAAAAAATGGATTTATCATCATCTTCGTCGTCGAGTTCATCTTCTGCCAATTTGGAACATATGATGCATATGTTACCAAATATAAGATATGTAAGAGATCGCAATGATTTGTATAATTAATATAATGAAGTTGAATTTAAAGCAAGGTATATATATATATATATATATATATATATATATATATATATATATATATATATATATATATATATATATATATCAATATTTATCTGAATAACTAGAAATGCATTTTAATTATTTTTAGATAAACAGTGTTGGTCATTTTAGAACATTTTCATGAACATTTAAGTTATAGAATAGGAAGGAATAATCCGGTGTTTCCGTTAAGTCAAATTTTAATAACCCTAAGGTATTATGCAACTGGTTGCTTTTAACAAGTTCTTGGTGACCTTGTAGAGGTAAATAAAAGTACAGTCTGTAGAATTGTTTATCGAGTGAGTCATCATATAGCACTTCTTCGTGAAGAGTACATAGCCATGCCTAAAAATCCCAGAGATATAGCTACGACAAAGCACGGATTTTATACACTTGCAAACTTCCCACGAGTGATAGGAGCTATCGATTGTACTCACATTCGAATTAATTCTCCTAGCGGAGAAAACTCTGAACTATATCGTAACAGAAAGGGGTGGTTTTCCATTAATGTACAAATTGTATGTGATTCCAAGTTACATCTATCTATCTATATAAGGATTTTTACAGCTGTCGCCGCCTTCTTTCTTTCAGCCAACGTCTTCAGTTATTTCTGTTTTGCCATTTTCCATCTCTAAGGTCTCGTCTTTCTATGGCCTCGTCCACTTCATCCCTCCATGATCTTCGTGGTCTACCTCTTTTCTACTACTTCCTATTGGGCTCCGATAATCCAAAATTTTTGCTATCCACCTTGTATGATCTGTTCTTCTTACACGTCCATATCAAATTAAACGTTTTTCTTCGATGTAGCTGAGTATGTCTTGTACTACTGCCATTCTTTTCTTTACAAACTGAAACTTTTTCAAACTTTACACTGGTGTGTATATTTTTGAACCATACAAAAGATATTCATGATTCATGAGATATCCAGTTTAAGTTTTATGAGACAACAGGAAACAATATATTTCAAAAAGGTCTTTTAAAATACAGCAACAAATCAGATTACATTACAGTACCGTAACAGAAAAAATATTAACTGTAAAATTATGAAATGAATTCGCACATACTTTCCCAAACACCACCTAAAATTATATATAATTAAATGCCACAATATGCCACAATAAAACAGTTTCAGAACATCTTCTAGAGAAATTCGTCGAACAAGTAGGCCAGGGAAATAAGCAAAAAAAGTACCTTGTGTTTGACACTCATCCGACCAAATAAATGACAGTTGTTTTGAGTACTATGGACCTCTGTAACAAAAACCCTGTATGTTTTCTGCAGTCGATTTTTTGAACTTATTAGTTATTAACAAATTAAGGTCAAAAAACGGAAAATTTTCTTCTTTTTTCTCTGTCAGCAAAAAGTAAGGCATTTGAAACTAATTTTTGAAGAGAAGAAACTTACAACTCATATAGAAACCTTCAAAATGGCGTTTTCTAAATATTTCTATCCTTATTTGTTGCTTAGGAAGTTGCAAAATAAGTCAACAATTTAGATTTTTTATAAATGTTAATAACTTATTTGAAAATAAACTTATAACATTTATATTTTAAGGAATGCTGTGACTTGTGTGGTACTTAATATATGGTCAAAATTTCAAAGTGATTGGTTAAATAGTCTAAAAGTTATTTTATTTGTTTATCCCAAAATAATTTTTTTTTGCAACAATATAAGTATGAAAATTATAGTTTTAGTAATTGTAAGGGTAGTTTCTGAAAGAAAAAGACTTATTTACATTAAAAAAATGAAGGAAATTAAATTTTAAATATTGCAAAACAATTTTGTAAGTATATGTCAATGTCAATTTTTTTATGTTTAAAAATGCTATATCTTTTCACAAACTTAAAAGAAGAAGAATTTGACATAAAACAATTTGGGACAAAGTTAGCCATTTTTTAAAATTTATTATTATAACTTAATTTATTATTAGGATTGCATTACCATACTTGTAAATCAATGGTAATCTAATCCTAATAATAAATTCAGTTGAAAAAAAGAGTTAAAAATATATAAAAATAAAACTATCCCTTTGTATACCTACTTTCTCCTTCTGCTTCTTTTTTTTTCCTTTCCTTTCTGAATGTATGGTGAATTCGAATTATTGTCTTCAGCATAGTTTTGAAATATTGTAAACATTTTAGCGAAATAAAATGGTCCAACAAAATGGAATGGTCCAACAAAATGGAATGGTCCATTTACTCAACACTAGAGGAGTCCCTTACAACATGTAAAAATTTCATTTTGTGTATAACATGATCGTTGAATGTATATTTGAATACTTGCAATTATTGTAATGAAAAAATTAGAGGTATTAGATTAGATTTATTTACAATACTGTAAAAAATAGATTTTAGGGAAAGAAATCATTCTAACTTTATTTCTATCAAATCCAATTAATTATAAATTATTTACAATTTTAGTAAAGAAGTATGCAATAATCATAAATATTTTTCTTTTACATTCACACTTACCTTAAATATTACTAAAAAGGTACAGACAATTTAAAAAAAAAGTTGAAATACATGAAAAAGGACCAGAGATACAGTTAACAGCTCCTTCCCCCTCCCTTCAGCTCCCGCCAGTTCAAAGCCGGTAGATTTTATGGAGCACAATTTGAAGCTTTGTGGACGATTCCATTAAAGGGTGATATTTATAAAATCTGGTACATTAAAACTATAAAGTATATTCTTTCAAATAGCGCTATTAGACTTCCTAAGTGTTATATACAAAGCTGTTATGAATTAAATAAAAAAAATGGCTAACTTTGTCCCAAATTTTTTTTCTTTTAAAGTTGTAAAAAGATTTAGCCTTCTTAAATTTAAAAAAATATATTTTTACAGGCAATGATTAAAAAGTTATTCTAACTGTTTATAAGCAAAAGATCGACATGTTTTTGCAAAATTATTTTGCAATATTTAAAATTACTTTTCTTAATTTTTTTAATGTAAATAATAAAACAATTCTTCTTCTTACAGAAACTACCCTCACAATGACTAAAACTATATAATTTTTTGATTTACATTTTGATTTACTTCTAAAATTAGTTTCAAATGCTTCAATTTTTGCTGATAGACGAAGAAAGCGAAAATTTACCGATTTTTCACCTTAATTTGTTAATAACTAATTAAGTCCAAAAAATCGACTGCAGGAAACATACAGGATTTTGTTAGAGATGTCCATACTACTCAAAACAACTGTCGTTTGCCTGGCCTGACGAGTGTCATGAAAAAAATGCTTATTTCCCTGGGCTAAAGTCAGAGGGGTCGGTTTTAACCTTATATGGTTTTAAAACTGGGATTTAATTTTAGATTGAGACCAAATTTGTTAACTACACTGGTTTTCTAGATTATGTTCATATAAATCTATTTGTCGTTTTACATCATTTTCAATAATTTTATAGAGAAGTACTGTGCAATGTAATGTAGTAATAATGTAACATTTTAGATAATTGCTTAGGATGTAATAATAAAAAAATATGTTTATTTAAATAGATACGAAGTTTACTTTATCAGCAATAAATAATTTCAATAAATCACTTTATTTCAACGGTAATAGTAATTCCAATAAAAAACTGGTATAATTTTTAAAATTTAAAAATTCATAAAAATTTTACTTACTTTCTAACCTTTCAATTCTTTCCCGTTTATCCTGAGCCTCTTCGGCCAGTTTGGCTGACGTTTTAACACCCTCGCCTGACTTTTGCGTCTTTTCCATGATAGCACAGGCTCTGAGAACAAAAGCCGGCACTGTTTCTTGTTTTTCCTGCTTCGGAATGTCCACCAAAGTCCAATATTGCGTTTCCAATCGTATCACCTCCTGAAACAATAGCAAGAAATTGAAAAAAGTTCGACGGCTGACGCTAAGGAATTCCAGAGAGAAAGATGTATGGAAAGAAAAGGTTTATTTAAAAAACTCGGGGTTAGCAAATGGTTTTGAGTTATTTTGAAAACGTCATGTTTATTATTATTTTAAGGAAATAGTGTTTATTATCAAATTTTATTTAATTTTTAATAACCACAAATTAACAGACATTAATTTATTGAATGATTGCTCACATCAAAGACCAAAAAAATAAATTTATGCTTACAGCATGTTAAAGTAAGATAATTTTGTTGATTTTATTTATAATTTGTGAAAAGTAGAGTACGTTAATTTTTCGGTGTATTCCCACACATTATCAGTTATTTATAATATACTGTCTATTGAAAATGAAACACCAATTGAATATGATTATAGAATTGCCAAGAATCGCATGTTTACTTAATACATTAATGCCCAAAATAAAATTTTTATCCAAACTAAATCAAAACTTTATAATGAAATAAATTGAGGTTGTTTCTAATACCAATATGAAAAATTTACATTTTTTTTCTTTTTTTTTTTTATTTAGAAATTATAGCCGCATCCACCATAATGGTTATTAGCGGCGGCTACAGAATTACAAAATTAGAGTTTATAAAAGAGTCCTATAGATTTTAAGAACTTTACAATATTACTAGCTGAGAAATTAGTGCCTAATAAATTACTTAAACTCTTAGGTATGTTAAATGTAACACGAAAATTGGCAAATCTATGGCATTCAATTAATAAAGGGTTAACGGTTAATTGTACATTACATGTTTCGCAAATAGGTGGATCACTTTTGGTAAATAAGTATGAGTGAGTAAGTCTCGTGTGTCCAATTCGTAATCTCATTGTCACCAATTGTTCTCTTCTGTCCTTGTTGAGGGTTCCCAAGCTGCAACGTCATTTTTAATTTGCTTCAGTGATGTTTGAGAAGATTGCCATTCGTTTTTCCACTTGCACAAAACTCGATTCTTTATATCACTGGCGGCTTTTATATCAATCGCGGTATTTCGATACTCGGCTTTTTCTATATTGGCACATTTAGCAATTTCACTCGCGCACTGGTCCGCACTTTCGTTGCCAGCAATGCCAATGTGGGATGGAATCCATATAAATCTGATACTCCTAGAATTTTCTTGAGCTTGCATAAGTTCCAGTTTTATCAGTTTCTCAAGGGGACCTTTAGGATAGATCTGTTTAAGGGTTTGAAGGGCGCTTAGTGAGTCACTTAAGATAACAGAGTTAGGAATGTTATTAGAATTTATATGTATGATAGCTTTAAACACTGAATAGAGTTCAGCGGAGAAAATCGAAAAGAAGGTTGGGAGACGAAATTGATATGTATCGTTTGGAGTAACGAATGCAGCATCTACTCGTTTATCACACTTAGATGCATCTGTAAATATTTTATAGCAATGTTCGTAATGCTGACTGAGAATTGGATCTAGATTATTCTTAATCTCTGCGTGGCAGTTAATATGTTTGTCGTATTGGGTTAAACCAGTGTTTATAATTATCCAAGGAGAGGGGCTTTTGATATTGATTGGAAAGGTTATTGGGAATTCGATATTGAGACATCTCAGGTAACAGCGTACTCGCTCATAGTAAGACTTATGTCTGGTACTATTGGTAAAGAGATTTATATATTTATTAGTGAACGTATTTTTAAATAGAGGTTTGTTTAAATTTGAGGCTATTGACGTTGCGTGTTATAGTGTTAAGGAAAATCGGCGGTGATATAATGAAGGTTTTGTAAGGTTGGAAGTCGATGAAAAAATCCATCTATATTCCATTGCAGTAGTTTAGTGAATTATACTATATAAGAAAAAATATGAATTTACGGGTTAACCTGAGATGACTCGCCCTCGGATTCAGAGGTGTCGTTACCCAAGTGTTGAAGGATTTTCTTTCTTAAGAAGGTGATATGACGTTTGGTTGACCTATCTTTTAATTGTGGATGAACTTCAGTTAGCATACGAACTAATCCCACAAGGTCAGAAGTAAACTCTTGAATTATGTTAGAAGGATCCTGCACGCCGCTAACATTGCTTAGAAGTAGATTTAATTGGTCAAAATTGAGGACAAATGTGGGTAGATGATTTTGGATAAAATCTTTGGCAGGCTCAAGGTCATATGATTTTGTTGATTTTATGCATGTATGCTCCTCATTGCTTTTAACTTTTTTGACTCTAGGTTTGGATGTAGGTACAGCAAATAATTTTTCTGTTGTTTCAGAAGTTGTTTCTGGAGACGTAAGAACATCATTGATACTACGTTTCGGCTGGAGATCGATATTAATTACTTTGCAGCTTTCCATGGTGTTAACTTGTTGTTGACTGTTATTAGAATCAATTAAGTTTGTTGTTGATTCTAGTTTATCAGGACAGTTGGTGGCGATATGTCCAGACTTTTTGCAGTTATAACAGGCCATAGTTTCTTGAGATAAGAATATTCGATATGTTGTATTATCGAAGTCTAAGGTGAATGAGTCGGGTAAGGAGATATTATGGGGACTGACGTATATTTGTCTTCTGAAACTTAAAATATGATTATATTCGGAAAGAGTGGAACTGATTTTTAGAAAAGTGACAGGAGAGACCATATTAAGTCCAATATTTTGTAGATAATCAACTAACAGACTGTGTGGTATTGTGGGACAAACGTTTGAGAAAACAATACGTTCCGCTGGTGAGATTAATCTTCTAGCTTGTACAATATTGTTCTGGATTTCTATTTGTCCATGATTTTGCATGAATTCGTCCACGACTTGTTTGTTTGCAAGGTACATGCAAATCCGATTATTAGGCCAGGGAAATAAGCAAAAAAAGTACCCTGTTTTTGACACTCGTCCGGCCAGGCAAACGACAGTTGTTTTGAGTAGTGTGAACCTCTGTAACAAAAACCTATATGTTTCCTGCAGTCGATTTTTTGGACTAAATTAGTTATTAACAAATTAAGTTCAAAAAACGGAAAATTTTTGCTTTTTTCGTCTATCAGCAAAAAGTGAAGCAAATTAAACAAATTTTAGAAGAGAGGAAACTTATTAGTTATATAAAAACCTTCAAAATGGAGTTCTCAAAATGTTTCTATCCTTATTTGTTGTTTAGAAAGTTGCAAAATAAGTCAAAAATTTCGGTTTTTTATAAATGTTAATAACTTTTTTAAAAATAAACTTATAATATTTATATTTCATGGAATGATGTGTCTTGTAGTGCTTAAAATAGGGTTAAAATTTTAAAGTGATCGGTCCAATAGTTTAAAAGTTATTTTATTTGTTTATCCCAAATTAACATTTTTTGCAACAATATAAGTCAGAAATTTATACAGTTTTAGAAATTGTAAGAGATGTTTCTGGTAGAAGAAGACTTGTTTTATTATTTACATTAAAAAAAAATTAGGAAAATTAATTTTAAATATTGCAAAATAATTTTGCAAAAACATGTCGATTTTTTGCATATAAACAATTAGAATAACTTTTTAACCATTGACTGTAAAAATATTATTTTTACATATTTAAAAAGCTTGAATTTTTTCACAAATTTAAATAAACAAAAGTTTGTCCTAAAATAATTTGTTACAAAGTTAGCCTCTTTTTTTATTTAATTCATAGCACCTTTGTTTATAACAATTAAGAAATATAATTAGCGCTATTTAAAAGAATATACATTATAGTTTTAAAAAACTAAATTTTAAAATTATTGTCCTTTAATGGAATCATCCACAAAGCTTCAAAATGTATGTAAAATCGGTCGGCTTTGAAACTCTCGGGAGCTGAAGGGAGGGGGAAGGCGCTGTTAACTGTATCTCTGTTCCTTTTTTATGTATTTCAACGTTTCTTTTTGAACTTGTATGCACTTTTTGCGTACATTACGAATATGCATTATTTCAATAAATAAATTGTCAAATAAACCACCTAATTTGTTTAAAAACAATTTGTTTTAATTTTTTTATTATTATTTAAGTTAAGTTTGAATGTAAAACAGAAGTATTTGTCATTTCCTATATTTTGGGGACTAAGCCACAATTTAAGTTTATAATAAGTTTATTTTTGATGTTTCGATTTCTACTTCGGAAATCTTTCCCAGAATGCAGAACATTAATAAATTAATCAAATTTTGTTTTTGGTTACTTGGTAGAAAATTTTTCTGATAACTCTTTTAGGTGATTGATTAGTATGAGGAAACTCAGTAGATCTGTTATACTAAAAATTAAAAAAAAAATTATTGACAAAAATTGTAGACAGCTTTAAACTCACATTTTTAAATTAGTTACAAACTTACAGGGTGTTATATAAGATTATGGCAGACCAAACTTATGTTTTTTTAAATGAAACACCCTGTATTTTATTTTAAATTTAAAATCTGCTTCACTTCCACATCGCAATAATGTAAAGTTTTATTATGTCATACCGGATATTTACAAAGTTATAACCAATATTACCTGAAAATCGTATTAGGTTTAACTCTTTGTATCATTAAAAAGGTGTATAGGACCATTGATCTATTGCAACCATAATTTTTTTAATAATTGTTAAAAATTATAAAACATATTCGTTTTCATAATATTCGTTAAATCAAATACAGGGTAAGTCAAAATGCAAGTACATTTTCTTGATAATTTTAAATAGAACACCCTGTATTTTAAGTGACTATCGAAAAGTACTAATAAATATCGTACTTTACATTTTATGGAATACTCCCTATACCTAAAGTTATCAATTTTCTAGATAAGTGTTAATTTGGTAGATATTTGAACTTTACCAATAATTATTGGGAGTTGGCTATGATTGATTTGTCAGAAACTGACAGTTTGACATTATCGTTTTTTAATTCAGTAACGAGATAACGACACAGAAAAGAAAACAATTTGTTTCAAATAAAATTTATAATAAATAACCGACAGAAAATAAAAAAAAAATAACAACACATAAAAAAATAAAACACAACTGTAATTTTAACTAATCATACTTAAGTAAGGTGTTCAAAATGACCTCCCAAAACATCTATGCATACTTGAAAACGGTCATTGAAAGAGTTACTTACATTACTAAGCATTTGTAAAGAAATATTTTGAAATGCAATTCGGATTTTATTTTTTATATCCCTTGTTGTTGAAGGTATTATATATACTTCGTGCTTAATGTAACCCCAAAAAAAGAGTCCATTTTATTGAATTCTGGTGACCTTGGGCCACCCCTTAAGATCCATGTTTCACCAAACTGATCATTAAGTTCACCACGTACTAATTCGTTGTGGTACGCAGAAGCACCTCCATGTAGAAACCACATTTGTTCACGTATATTAAGTAGAACCTCTTCTAATAATATCGGTAACTAATGTACGATAAAATCTAAATAAATCTTACCATTTACGTTATATTTAAACAAATATGGTCCTACTACATGGTTACCTACGATACTTCTCCACACATTTAAAGATTATCTTGTTTGACTATGTATTACTATTTGGTATGGATTACTTGTTGAATAGTAGTGAAAGTTATTTATGCCTATTAACAGAACCGTTTCAGTGGAATGCAGCTTCATCACCAAATATGATATAATCAAAAAAAAATCTCTGTTCATTAATTTTTTTAAGGCCCATTCACAAAATACTATTCGTTTCTGAAAATCATCATCATTTCATTCTTGGTGCTTTTGAATATGATATGGGTGCATCTTGTTTTTAGATAGAATATTTTGAACAGAGTAGTAACTAAGTTCTTGCTTAGTGGAAATACTCCTTATACTTGTGAGTGGGTTTTCTGTAACTGCCATCAACACACTCATTTCGTTTTCCTCTGTCACACTAATTTTTTTCGTTCATGTTTTTCAGAATTCACTGAACCAGTGCGGTTAAATCGATCTTTCAATTTTTCAAATGTATCTTGTCTAGGTTGCCGCCTATCTGGAAACCGTTCATGATAAATTCTAGCTGATAGTAATGAATTTTTATTGCATTCCCCCAATATCCAGATCATATTTATCTATCATTTCATCAATAGTAAAATTCATTATTGCTAATTTGGAATTGAATAAATTTTTGAATTGCTAAATAATAATTGTTGCTAATTTACGATGTACCCCAATACTGAATTAATAAACAATAATGTCAAATTGTCAGTTTCTGACAAATCAATCATGGTCAACTCACAATAACTATTGGTAGACGTTAAAATTTCAAAATTTATACTTTGATGGAAAAATAAAAATATCTAAAAAACTAATAACTTTATGTATAGGGAGTACTCTATAAAATTTGAAGTACGATATTAGTACTTTTCGATACTGATATAAAATACAGGGTGTTCTATTTAAAATTACCAAGAAAATAATGTACTTGCATTTTGACTTACCCTGTATTTGATTTAACGAATATTATGAAAACGAATATGTTTTATAATTTTTAACAATTATTAAAAAACTATGGTTGCAATAGATCAATGATCCTATACTCGTTTTTAATTATACTTGGGAGTTAAACTTGATACGATTTTCAGGTAATATTGGTTATATCTTTTTAAATACCCGGTATAACATAATAAAACTTTACATTGTTGTGATAGGGAAGTGAAGCAGATTTTAAATTTAAAATAAAATACAGGGTGTTTCATTTAAAAAAACATAAGTTTGGTCTGCCACGATCTTATAGAACACCCTGTAAGTTTGTAACTAATTTAAAAATGTGGAGTTTAAAGCTGTCTACAATTTTTGTCAATAACTTTTTTTTGTAATTTTTACTAAAACAGATCTACTGAGCTTCCTTACCCTAATCAATCACCCAGAAGAGTTATCAGAAAAATTTTCCAACCAAATTTTCTACCAAGTAACCAAAAACAAAATTTGATTAATTTGTTAATGTTCTGTATTCTAAAAAAGATTTCCGAAGTAGAAATCGAAACTAAAAAAGGAACAGAGATACAGTTAACAGCGCCTTCCCCCTCCCTTCAGCTCCCGAGAGTTTCAAAGCCCATCGATTTTACATACATTTTGAAGCTTTGTGGATGATTCCATTAAAGGGCAATAATTTTAAAATTTAGTTTTTTAAAATTATAATGTATATTCTTTTAAATAGCGCTAATTATATTTCTTAATTGTTATAAACAAAGGTGCTATGAATTAAATAAAAAAAGAGGCTAACTTTGTAGCAAATTATTTTAGGACAAACTTTTTTTTATTTAAATTTGTGAAAAAATTCAAGCTTTTTAAATATGTAAAAATAATATTTTTATAGTCAATGGTTAAAAAGTTATTCTAATTGTTTATAAGCAAAAAATCGACATGTTTTTGCAAAATTATTTTGCAATATTTAAAATTAATTTTCCTATTTTTTTTTAATGTAAATAATAAAACAAGTCTTCTTCTACCAGAAACATCCCTTACAATTTCTAAAACTGTATAAATTTCTGACTTATATTGTTGCAAAAAATGTTAATTTGGGATAAACAAATAAAATAACTTTTAAACTATTGGACCGATCACTTTGAAATTTTAACCCTATTTTAAGCACTACAAGACACATCATTCCATGAAATATAAATATTATAAGTTTATTTTCAAAAAAGTTATTAACATTTATAAAAAACCGAAATTTTTGACTTATTTTGCAACTTTCTAAACAACAAATAAGGATAGAAACATTTTGAGAACGCCATTTTGAAGGTTTTTATATAACCTATAAGTTTCCTCTCTTCTAAAATTTGTTTAATTTGCTTCACTTTTTGCTAATAGACGAAAAAAGCAAAAATTTTCCGTTTTTTGAACTTAATTTGTTAATAACTAATTTAGTCCAAAAAATCGACTGCAGGAAACATATAGGTTTTTGTTACAGAGGTCCACACTACTCAAAACAACTGTCGTTTGCTGGCCGAACGAGTGTCATGAAAAAATGCTTATTTCCCTGGGCTATATTGGATAGTCGGGAGGAAAATATAATATTTTTGGGAAGAATTAGGTTACCCAAAGGAATTAAGTAATCTTGCAGTCGCGTATTTTCTAAAGCGCTGAAGACAATTGCTTGATGTTTTGAGGCAAATTGTCTAGAAGCTGCTGATGAATAGGTTTTATTGGTATTTGTCTGTGTTTGCAATACATGTGGTGTGTTAGAGAGACTCTGAATATTAGGTTCCATTTTTGATTCTAACACGGGACATGTGTTTAAAAATAATACGGACCTGACTAGTAATCAAACAGGTAATAAAACTGGAATAATATTTCTTGAGTCGTATCTTATTGATAATTGTTAAATTACAAATCAACAAAAAACTGGTTGATCACGTTATATTAATGAAAACTAATATGATGTGTTCACTTACTGGTATTTCATGTAATTGTCACTTAACAATTTATAGATAAACTGTTATAATTACTGCATAAAATTTGCAAATTTGTTGAGACCAAAACAAACACCACGCCCCTCGGTATCTCGTTCAGGGCCGAACTCGTTTTTTTTTTTCTTTGTTACTGTCTTTTTTTGACTTATGATATATTATATACTGGGCAATGAAAGACACAATATTTCATAAAACATTATTTATTTTGAAAATTTTTACAATATATGATATTTGCTCGGGATAACGTTCTGCATTACATTTAATGCATCGATATATAGTACACTTGACACATATGCCGCACCTTCAAATATGCCTTGACACAAAATGAAACACATTATCCAAACGAATTTCGTCAGCAATATGTTTTTAAGATTTTGGACGTACTGCACGTGGCCTTGGAATATCTGTAACTGTCATCAGGGCCTCCACAATTCGCTTGTAAAATTCTAATAGTGAAATTGCCTCAATGTTACAGTAAAAAAGCCACATTTTGACTATTGCCCCATTCAAGCAAAATCTAAATATCGTCCAATACCATATTTTCGATCGAATTCGAATCCTATATAAACCTCTGAGCTTATCGAATAAGTCTACACCACCCATTCCTTTGTCTAACATTTGCACAACGTTTGGTTAAGGGATCGCTATAACTTTTCTTTTTCTTTACTACAGTTTCCTATAGTAAATATTTTTGGAGTTGAAATATTAGTTGCCATAGTAACTTCATTATTGTTATTCCAGCGAACAAGAGTAAGCTGATATTATTCACTATTTCGAGTGTGTTCCACTGGGAAGTCCCACGAATTTGTTTTTTTTATTTCTTTGAGTTGGGCTCTTTCAATCCTGTATTTTCTAATAGTGCCGATACAGTCTATCTTTTGATCTCTCAACCTTGTCAGTAAAGGTAAATATATAAAACATTATTAATATAAATAATAAATTTTTGTGGTAAAAACCCTGTACACAGCTTTTCGGTTACGGAACTTCCTAATGAGTTACCCTGTAATTTATCTCTACTTCCAGTATGGGAATGAAATTTGCAAAGTAACCTTTGTTGGTCGCAACGAATTTAGATCCGTAACTGATGGGTTTTCTTTGAATAAACTGCTTCATTAAATGATGTTTATAATGGAATGTTTCTCACTTCGGGTGTGGGCTTCGTCCACTCAGAAACTTCCATTCACTGGTTGGAGGTAATATTAATCCTTAAACTTAATCCTTAGTTATTTTCTCTTACTGAATATATGCTTTTTCTATATAGGGTGTCGATCAAAGTACATCCGAGGTACAGCGATATTTACCTAAGGAATTAAATTTTGATTAGTTTGGACGAAAGGACAGGTTTCTATACGGGACGTAAATGTAACTTGTTACCATTTACGTCACGTAAATTTACACGTTTCCATTTACGTGTTTAGTTTCATTTATCTTGATGTGCTATTTCTTGAGCCATATGTAAATTTTATCCAGATATTTTTTAAATTTCTGTAATCACGAATTTGTACGAGACCAATATCGCAGTATCATCTGCATAGGTTGCCACAGTTATTTCTTCACTGTAGCGGGTACAGGTATATCTGCAGTATACAATAATAAAAGTAAAAGGTCTAATATGCTGCCTTACAGAACACCAGATTTGATAGGAAGAATATGAGAGAGAAATTACATTACAGAGTAATTTCATCATGTTCTGAATATATTTATTTGGAAGCAAAGATCAAAAACTATCTCTAAACAGAAAAAGTTACAGCTATATAGCAGTATTTTTAAAAGCGTTTTATTTTATGGATATAAAACTCACTAAGAGAACGGAACAAAACTCCTTGTTCTGAAAATGAATTTTAGGCGCAGATCATTTATAACTATGCCCGTAAAAAAATAAAAGAATACGACAAACCATGGACAGAACAAATACCATCATAGAAAAAATACAGCAAAAACTGCTTATTTGATATGGAAATTTGCAGAGAATAACAGAAAACATATTTAAACTTTGAGTAACATATTTAAAAAACGAGTTCTCTCTGCACTCGTTGACAATAATAACAAAATTATTGCAAATGAGCACGAAATAATAAAATAATGGCAGTTGTATATGTTAGAATATCCAACATAAAAGTGGATGTTGTCATATATAGTGTTTCTATTATGAAGTGACATTGTTGATAGTTTAATGTAATGTCAAAAATGTATTAACTACTGTCAGTCAATTTTTGTATTGTTCTGTAGGCAAATAAAGTAGGTACATATTGCCTTGTCTTTGGATGACTTAAAACTTCACCTAACTTAAATTATAACAGGTTTTGGGCTCAGTCCACGTGTGAACTTTGAACAGGTTAGGTTCGTACTTTATTCAGTTTTGTTTGTTGTTATTATCGGTGAATAAAATATGGCGACCAGCAATAACGATTATAAAATTCAAGTTGACAAACTCGAAGGTCCTGAAGACTGGGCAAAGTGGAAATGGCACGTTTTGATGTTATTACGTTCATATGCACTTGAAGATATTGTAAACGGTATGTGTAAATGTCCTGAGGTTAGTGAAGATTCAACTTCAGTGGAAATACAGAAGCATCAGCAATGGTTAAAAGACGATGCGAAAGCGGCAAGTTTGTTAGCAGGTACGCTAGGAAGAACTGTTGCCGAGCTCCTGTTGACGTGTACTCACGCTAGTGAAATATGGGACAAATTGCGTACGAGATATGAACGTAGCAGTACGCAACGGTTAAACATGTTAATTGAAGCCTTTTTTAGAGTCCAACGTGATGAAAAAGAAGATATTAGTACACATGTTGCGAAGTTGCAGAAACTGTTTGTAGATTTGAATGATGATCTGCAGAAGCATGATGAAAATGTTTTATCCGAAAGAATGTTAAATGGTCGGATCTTATCAACTTTGGGTAAGGACTTTGATAATTTCAAAGATTTGTGGGACACGATACCATCAAAGAATCAAACTTTGAATTTGTTGATTGAGAAATTGTGTACCATTGAATTACGTGACCAAAGTACTGTAGAATCTTTTGAGTTTGTTGCACGCAATAGCCCGACAGGAAAATACAATCAGAACCAAACTATGAAGTGAAAGAAAAATGTACATCGTGCAAAAGAAAAATTTCCATGTCATTAATGCAAGAAATTAGGCCATTGAGCGAAAGAGTGTCCGTTGAAAAAATCAGCTGAGAATGTAGGTAAGAATAAAAGTAATGATACTGCTTTTTTGTCTGTTGTTTTAAGTGCCTCATCTAACAATTGTATTGAAGCTGGAAAATGGTATTGTGACAGTGGAGCCACAAATCATATCACTACAGATAAGCAGTATTTCTCATCTTATACAGAATTTTCTGAACCAGAAAGTATATCACTTGGTAAGAAGGATGTATGTATGTTAGCCCATGGACAAGGAACAGTGAAAATTCAAACGCATCTGAATTATAAATGGAAAGGTGCTGACTTGAAGAATGTTTTTTATGTTTCTGAAGCAAGTGCTCATTTATTTTTTGTGAAAGCTGCTGCACAAAGGGGTTTTATTACAGTACTTGATGAAAAAGGTGTAAATATATATGATAAAAACACTTGTGAATCTGTAATGACTGGGTACTTCAGTAATGGCCTGTATGCACTTGATATACGTGTTATGAAACCGACAAATCCCGTTCAAGTAAACTTAGCAGAGTCAACAGATATGTTGCAAGTGTACCATGAAAGATTTGGTCATCAGCATAAGCAACATGTAAAGAAGGTATTGAAGAAAATGAATATAGACATTGATGGGTGCAAAGAGAGCTTTTGCGATGGATGTACAATTGGAAAAATGTATAGATTGCCATTTAAATCTAGGATCAATTGACCACAAGTGACTGGTGAGCAGATCCATTCAGATGTGAATGGGCCCATGTCTATAGAATCACTGGAAAAAGCACGTTATTACGTATGTTTTAAAGATAACTTTAGTAAGTTTCGGAAAGTTTTCTTTGTGAAACACAAAAGTGAGGTATGTACTTTCTTAGAACAATTTTCAAATGAAGCTAGTACAAATGGCCATGTAGTAAAGCAACTGAGATGCGATGGAGGGAGAGAGTTTAACAATAAAAAGTATCTGAACTTCTTGCGAAGAGAGGTATAGAGCATTGTATCACTCCACCCTATACACCTCAGCAGAATGGTGTTGCTGAAAGGGAAAACCGCACCATTGTAGAGTGTGCACGTTCCATATTAAACACATGTAAGTTGTCCAAACAATTATGGGCAGAGGCATGCAATACTCCAGTGTACATTCTGAATCGCACAGGAAAGTCATCAATTGAAAGTAAAAGTCCCTATGAACTGTGGTATGGAAAGCCAATTGAAAGTTTGAAACATTTAAGAATATTTGGCACTGAATGTTATGTTCACGTTAACAAGAATCTTCGCAGTAAATTTGATGACAAAGCGATACATGGTTATTTAGTTGGTTATGTGAACGACAGGGATGGTTTTAGGATATGGATTCCATCTGAAAGAAGAATCGTATCGAGCCACGACGTACGGTTTAAACCTGAGGTTATATGCAACTTGCGAATTGTTGAAGTTAAAGCCAAATCAGTGAACCAACATCAGTCGGAATGTTTTAATGTGAATGAAAACTCCCGAAGAAGTGAAAAGTGGTGTCGGTGAAATTGTAAAATCTGAGAATATAAAAAGTGTAGAAGAAAGTGCGAGTGAAAATCAAGAGGTGAATAGAGAAGAAAGAAATAGTAATAGTGTTCAAGAATCTAAGCGATACCCTACACGTGTTAGAAATAAACCAAAATTGTATAATGATTTTTTGTTAAGGTCTATTATTTAGCTTATTTACTTTTCATGTTGAGGGAGAGTGTTAGAATATCCAACATAAAAAGTGGATGTTGTCATATATAGTGTTTCTATTATGAAGTGACATTGTTGATAGTTGAATATGTCAAAAATGTATTAACTACTTTCGGTCAATTTTTGTATTGTTCTGTAGGCAAAAAGAAATAAAGTACATATTGCCTTGTCTTTGGATGACTTAAAACTTCACCTAACTTAAATTATAACAGTATATATTAGAGTTGCCAGAGAAAATGACAGGAATAATATTGCCGAATTCTACCAAAACTGTACTGACGACTCAGAAATTATGAAAGGCGATGTAGAACACGCTATAAATAATGCTAAAATATGAAAAGCTTGTGGTCCAGATGATACACCAACAGAGTTGCTGAAACTAATAGAGGATGATAACATACAATTAGTAGTAAGACTTTTGAATTCAATATTTAACACCGAAGTGATTCCGACAGATTGGCTCAAATCTATCTTTGTCGCAATACCTAAAAAACACAATGCTCAGAATATCGATTAATTAGCCTAATAAGCCACACTCTTAAAATTATCCTTAGAATATTTCACAACAGAATTAGACGCAAATGCAAAGAACATCTTGAAGATACCCAATTCTGTTTTAGAAATGCTATGGAAACCAGGGAGGAACTTTTTGCGCTTAACATCCTATTACAAAAATACCGTGACCAAAGAAAATATGTATTTGCATGCTTCGGGACTTCGAAAAGGCATTCGATAAAGTACAGCATGTAAAATTAATGCAAATACTAAAAAATATCGCAATAGATGACAAGGATATTTGTGTCATTAAAAATTTGTCCTGGAATCAAACTGCTATCATAAAAATTGGAGATAACTACACCGATGAAATCTCTATATAATGAGAAGTCAGACAAGGTTTCATTTTGTCGCCAACATTGTTCAAGGTTTACTCGGACCAGTTATTTAAAAAGTCACTTGAGAGAACCATATGAAATAAAAATCAATGGGGAACTACTTAATGTGATTAGATATGCAGACGTCAGTAATTTTGTCAGACGATATTGAAGGCCTCCAAATTCTGCTTGATCGTATTTACGAGGAAGGCGAGGAAATGGGTATTAAAATAAACTCAAACAAAACCAAATTTTTAGTGTTTAGTCGTGACACACATTCCGATGCAAAGCTTTAACTAAACGGAATCCAAGTTGAGAAAGTTCACAAAATGAGATATTTCTGAACTGTGATAGCGGACTAACTAGATCCAGACAAAATAAAACGTAGAACAGCAATGACTAAACCTAATTTTATGAAAATAAATTCATTTCTTTGCAATAATCATCTCAGTTTAGAACTAAGATAAAGAATGGTTAAGTGCTATGTTTGGTCCGTACTTTTGTATAGTGCAGATGTGTGGACTCTAAAAGTATTGATCATGAACAAAATTGAAGCATTGGAAATGTGAGTTCATAGACGAATGCTGAAGATACCATGGACAGCAAGGAAAACTAATGAAGAAGTACTAAGGAGCGTCAACAAAGAGAGAGAACTTAAAGGCAAAATAGAGGGCCGTAGAGGTGTAAGAAAAAAATAAGTTTCTTGGTGAAAAAACATTCGTGAGTGGACTTAGATATCAAATGCAGAACAATTATTCCATATTGCACAAGATCGAGAAGCCTTGGCAATGGTGATTGCCAAAGTCGGATAAGGCTGATTCTGATGATGATGAGCTAAGTTCCTACGAAGAAGAAGCTATAGATGAAACTAATTTAGAAAATCTTTACCATTCACATGCTCATTCAAATGTAATTATACGTAACATAAATAATGTGCTGTTATCAAGTTATTTACCAAATCTTGATAATTTTCAATTTTCTGGTAATCCTGGGCTAAAAACAAGTTTACTTACCGGTAACCCGTATAACTTTTTCCAATTATTATTTACTGATGACACTTTTTTGAATATTTAATGACGGCAACAAATACGTACAAAAGAGCACTCCAAAATAACTACCTGGAAACCGTTAACTGTTTCATCACTAAAGTATTTTTGGGTTTATGGTGGCACATGAACAATTTCAATTGACTCGTATTCAAGACTATTGGAAAACCGATAACTTATACAATCTTCCATGTTTTAGACAGTCGATGAGTAGAAATCGTTTTCTTACAATCTTAAGATGTTTTCATTTTTCGCTAACACCAGAAGTAGGCCAGACAGTTTATTACGATCGCCTGAGTAAGATTAGGTGGCTACATATTTTTTTTAACAAACGAATTGACCAAATTTATTATCCAAATAAACAGCTTTCCTCAGACGAGTCAATGGTTCTTCAACAAGAGAAGACAGTTGATCAAAAAGCCGAATGCTATGGTGCAGTATAACAAATACACGTCAGGGATTGATCGTAAAGATCAGATGTTATCATATTATGTCAGTGAAGGGAAAACGATTAGATGGTACAAAAAACTTGGCATTCATATAATGTCAACGATGTTACTAAACAGTTTTTATTTATTCAACAAACACTCTATTAACAGAAATTTCTTCTATTATGATTTTCGGCATGAAATTGTAAAGATTTTACTATCAGAAGTTAAGAAAAAACCAGCCGATGTAGAAAAAATAATCTTCAGAGCTCTACTACTCTCCTTTCGAAAAAATACCATTCTGATCCCAAGGGAAGACAACTAAGGAAAAGATGTAGAATATATGAAAATAATATACGTAAAAACACTCATTTTTTTTGCTTTGTGTTTCGATAAGCATGTTCTTTGCCTTAGAGACTGCTTCAGACTATTTCATACTATCAAGTAAAACATTTTTCATGGCTTTTTAAAATTGTTGTTATTTAATATGTAATATAACTTTATATAGGTGTAGGGTTGTGTTATAGGGGTAGCATCTTTTATCGGAACGACCACATCAAGCGTCATAGACGGGAGATGGTTCTTGATAACTGGTCCTCATAAGACACCCAACTCTCACTTATGGCTCCACGTGCCACACCCCGGGAAACTGCATTGGTCTGCAGGCTAATCTAAGTGAGGGTAGCCAGATATGGTGAAAGGTAGCGTCTAACCCAAACGCAAACTAAACACGGCAGCTGGATGTTTAAATCTGAGCATGAGCAGAGGTCATGGGGACTGGTATGGTTATGGATCAGACATCAGAGAGCGCAGTGGGAACCACATACACGGTCTCTGCACAGCGGTGAAGTAGGCAAGAGGAAACCACTATGGAGTGTTACAAAATTAGATTAGGTCAGTCAGGCGAACCGATTGACAATCGGCGTCTTTCCACGTCCGGGGTGGGAGATGTGAAATGGGCTACCGGGCTCAATGCGCCAGGGAACCAGGTCGCAGGTGCACAAAGGACTACTGGAACACTAAATAAAATCTCTCTTCGGAAAACCAACAGATTTGGAACTTGGAATATACGAGGTTTGATCCAACATCCTGGAAAGTTACATATAATAGAGAGAGAAATGGCTGATTATCGAATTTCTATGCTTGGCATCAGTGAAACTCATTGGAAGGGTAAGGGGCATTTCCGAAGCTCCTCTGGCAATACCATTTATTTCTCAGGCCACCAAACAGAGAGTATCAATGGGGTTGCAATTATAATACCACCCACATTCCAGAACTACGTAAATGGATATGATGCAGTTAATGACAGAATTTACACTTGACAGAAACTTTAGTGCTCAAAATCCATTCTCCACATCATACAAATATATGCCCCGACATCCACGGCAGAACAAGCAACACTAGAAGACTTTTATATGGCTCTCGAAGGTGTACTTGATAAAATACCAAACAAAGACATAGTGGTGATACTAGGCGACTTTAATGCCAAACTTGGAAGAACGAATCTAGATGACCACATGAAGATGATTGTAGGGCCATATGGTCTAGGAGATAGGAATGAGCGAGGAGACCGACTACTAGAATTCTGCAACCAAAGGAAATTTTCTGTAATGAACACGCATTTCAAACATCATCCGCGTAGACTCTATACCTGGAAATCACCTGGAGATAGAACAAGAAATCAAATAGACTTTATTCTGATCAGTTCGAGATGAAAGTCTTCAATTACCAACACAAAAACATTTCCAGGAGCAGAATGCGGAAGCGATCACCAGCTCTTGATGGCAGATTACAGAATGCGTTTCAATAACATACGCAAAGCTTCTCCCCGTTCTTTTGGGCTAACGGACCCCGAATTAGCTACCTTTAAAGAGAGAATTGAACCAGCACTAACCAGAATAGGGAACAATCAGTCAGAACAAAGCGTGGATGAAGCCTGGACAGATATTAAAGAAACCATCGTAACAACAGTGAACCAATGTCGCCAACCATCTATAAATAATAGCATTAAACCATGGATCGGCAGAAACACGTGGAAAGTGATTGAACAAAGAAAGCAACTTAAAGTTGGCCCCTGTGATCAACAGACATATAAAGCTCTCTCCAGAGATATTCAACGAAGATGCCGAAAAGACAAACAAGAATACATCTCTGAAATCTGCCAAGAAATAGAAAATCACGGATATCGAAATGAAACCAAAGACCTCTTCCGGAAAGTGAAAATTCTTGCGAGAGAATTTAAACCCAAGAACTATGCAATAGAGGACAAACATGGTATTATCATAAGTGATATCGAGAGAGTGTTGGAAATATGGAAAAACTATTGTTCAGAGCTCTACAGGAAGAACACGTAAATCTAGGCCACACTTCAGCCCTCGAAAACACTGAATACAACCCTGAACCTGAAATTCTGCTGTCCGAGATTGAAGAAGCTGTAACTCACCTCAAGAAGAATAAATCCCCTGGCTGCGATGATATCACGGGAGAGCTCCTTCAGAACATGGGAGACAAAGGATGTTACATAATGTGGAAACTTTGTAATAAAATTTGGAGATGCGGAAAGTGGCCCAGAGAATGGCGCACATCATTGTGCATACCAATCCATAAAAAAGGAACAACTACAAAGTGTAGTAATTATCGTACCATCTCACTGATTTCCCATCCAAGCAAAATATTACTAAGAATCATTAAACGCCGTTTGCAACAGTACTTAGACAACCAAATTCCCCAAGAACAAGCAGGTTTTGTCAAAGGGAAGGGTACGAGAGAGCAAATCCTTAATATGCGGCAGCTCATAGAAAAGGCCCGCGAATTTAAAATTCCAATAATAATCTGTTTTCTAGACTACTAAAAGGCATTTGATTGTGTAAAGTGGGAAGTTCTCTGGACAGTTCTTCATGAGATGGAAGTTCCAGATCATTTGGCAATATTAATTAAAAACTTATGCGAAGATAACTCAGTTAAAATTAGAATTGAAAACCAGCAATCTGATACCTTCAAAACCAGCAAAGGTGTACGACAAGGCTGCATACTATCTCCAGACCTGTTCAATTTATATGGAGAATACATAATGAGGAACGCACTCGATGGATGGAGAGGCGGCATCTCCATTGCAGGGAAAAAGATCTCAAACTTAAGATTCGCAGACGATACAACACTGATAGCAACATCTGAAGAGGAGATGTTGAGACTGATAAAGAGAGTAGAAACCGAAAGCAACAAGTGTGGGCTCAAGATTAATAATCAGAAAACAAAAATCATGATTGTGGACCACGCGAATATCCTCCAAACAACAGGCGCCCTAAATCAATTCGAGAAAGTAGACGAGTTTACGTATCTAGGATCTTCCTTAAGCAATGCAGCCTCCTGCCATACGGAAATTCGCAGAAGAATAGGAATGGCCAAGAACGCGATGAGTCGACTGTCAAAAATATGGAAGGACCGCTCTTTGTCCAAAAAACTCAAAATGAGACTGGTACGGACACTCGTTTTTTCAATCTTTAGTTACGGTGCCGAAACATGGACAATAAAATCAGAGGATAGGAAAAGGATTGACGCATTCGAAATGTGGTGCTGGAGACGAATGCTACGCGTCTCGTGAACGGAGCACAGATCCAATCAGTCGATTCTCGAAGAGCTAAACATTCAGACCAGACTCTCCTCTCAGTGTCTTGCAAATGTTTTAAAGTTTTTTGGCCACATTGCGAGAAGAGACAATGACAACTTAGAAAGACTAATTGTGTGCGGAAACGTCGAAGGACGTAGAGGCAGAGGATGCTCACCTATCTGATGGTCAGATCAAGTACAGAAAGCCACTGGAGAGACGTTTTCCGAGTCCATGAGAGCAGCCCAAAATCGCAAGAGATGGAGAGAATTGACAGCCCGCATTGTAGGGAATTACGATCCTCAGCAATGAGGAAACGACAAGAGAGAGAGAGAGAGATAACTTTATATGATTGATGTACGTTGTTTTTATTTCAAAATTTAGATTAGAATATTGGTTTAGTTACTATTGAGTCGTCGGCCTATATGTGTGGATACATTCTCAAAGGCCTATGACTTAACTGGTAAGTCAAGATTCACAATACTGTTGGACATAATATATGTACTTTAAAATGTATATAATTATGATAATTTTTATTGGTTTTTATGTCAATATTAGTAATACCCTGGTACCGGTTTTTCCGATACTCTCAACATTCTTATCGGCATTGAACGTGTTAAATTTTTCATAGGCTAGTCAACTGTTGTATTTTATTTATTTTTATGCACTGTATACATGCCTATTGGAATTTTCTTATTTTGTCAAACCGATTATATTTTTTTGTAGCTTTTTAACTTGCACCATCTATCTCAGAAACACGATATGTAAATGTGTGATGAAGGTTAATCTACAGATTATTGTTATTAAAATAAAATCAGTTTTGACAAATCTTGATAGATTTTTCAATAGATGGTCCTAATTTAATAAGTCGTCATACAATTCTCTATTATCTTATTTCACTAACATGGGCAGTAACACGCGTTACCAGGCTAATGAGGAGCAACTTTTAAGTCGCTTCATTTTTTCTCCTTTACTCAAAATCCATTTTAAAAGCTTCCTTTTAAAAATTGATTATGTTTATCAGAACGTTATGATGTCCTCATACCAAAGATTATTGAACAAATTACTGAAATACTCATGTTAAAATGGTAAGTTTTATCTTTATTGTATATAACTGAAGACATACCCTTTAACAGCTCAACAATAATTATTTTATACCCATCCGCGGTTCGCATTTTCCGCAAAACAATATTTTTAAATCAATATTTACCTTAAATTTGTAAACTTTCCATATTAAATACCGAACACTCGCTTCCCAAGCTCCGTTATTATTCAGCAATTTGTTAATGTTCGCAATATCTCCACAGCTTCACCCAATTCATCAATAAGTCGTTCGCGATTGGTTAAACAAATTGAATCTTGCCGTCATTAGAAAAACTTTGTCGCCAAACCACAACGGAATAATTAGAACAGAGTTTCGAACAGGATCGTATGAGGTACAAAGGGAATTGCTATAGCGACGAATACTTTATTCGAGGTTACTAATCTATTTTCTTGTAGTGTTTTTATTGATATTCTTCTTCTTCTTCTTTAAGTATCGTGCCCAAGTTTTAGGCGTGGGTAGCTTCCATGACGATTTGCCGATATCGTTCTCGATCTTGCGCGGCATGTAATAATTCATCTGCTGATAAGCCAGTCCATTCACGAAGGTTTCGGAGCCATTAGTATTTCTTTCTACCAATTCCTCTTCTTTCGTCGATCTTTCCGTTGAGTATCAACTGCATTATCCTGTATCTGCTTTCTCTCATTATATGCCCAAGATATTCGAGTTTTCTCTTTTTTATCATCTTTATTAAGTCACCTTCACCTTGACCTACTCTGTTCAAGACTTCTCTGTTTGAAATGTGTTGAACCCATGATATTCTGAGCATTCTAAAATATATCCATATCTCGAAGGCTTCTAATTTGTTCATCATGTTAACCTTCATAATCCAGGTTTCACATCCATACAGTAATACAGGATACATATAACATTTTAGGAACTTAATTCTCAGCTGTAAGTTCAGCTGAGAATTGCTCAAAATAGATCTAAGTTTTATCTCTTGCAATTTCTATACGAGTTTTAATTTCTTCATCCAGATTTAGTGTTTCGTTTATCCAACATCCTAGATATTTAAAATGGTTAACTTTTGTTATCGGGTCATTATTGACAATTAGTTGTATAGCGCCGAGGTCTTGTTTACTAACCACAAGTAACTTTGTCTTTGTTTTATTTATGCTTAGTCCGTTATTAGACCATTCTCTAGTGACCCGATCTATAAGGAATTGAAGATCTTTGATACTTTCAGCCATTATTGCGGTGTTATCTGCATATCTGATGTTATTGATAGTTTCTCCCCGATTCGAACTCCATATTGCCCTTCCAAGGCTTTGTTAAAAATTATTTCTGAGTAAACGTTAAAAAAAGTTGGGGACAAACCTGTCTAATACCTCTTTGAATACCAATTTTGTCTGTTTCTTTGCCGTCTACCAGAAAAGAACCTTCTTGATTCCAATATAGATGTTGTAAAAGTCTCAGATCTTTATAGCTGAACCAACAAGCTTAGCGATGTCAACGCCTTAGTCTCCATGGAGTGTTGATTTTTCAATATAACTGTTCATTTTCACATTGAAACCATTGAAACACCACGAATTACAATCAACTTATTTTAAAACATCTAACATTTACCTTAAAGCAATAGCCAACATTTCCACTGGTTGAATACAGTTTCTCATTTTTGTATTTTAACGCTGAATGACTTCTTTCAGTCGACCACGTAGTTCGTCAAATGATGAAATTGACATACGAAAATAATTGAAGAATTTTAATTCATCTTTCCTTAAATCTTCAAATAATGTGGCAAACATTCCAACATCGTATCTTTTTATCGTGTTAATAGGATGGATTAAATGAATTCGGTCCCTCTTATTTCTCTTTTTTCGACAATAGAGTAACCACAACGCTATAATTTGATTTTGCTCCATATCTAAACTATACCTTTTATTTTACGAAATTATATTTATTGTTATAAGGTAAACGACTCTGTTAAAACTGAAGTACGGCAGCAGTGACGCCTTGTGTGAAAGCACAATAAATTCTGAACGTGCGTCAAAACTACCGAACGTAGTTTAATAATAATTTTCATTAACTAAAAAAGATAAACATTCCCTTGATTTCTTAGATACATCTCAATAAGATATTATTATAATAATACATGAACAATATACTAATTAAAAAAGAATTTCAATTAAGAAAATTCTAAACTAATATCTCCCCAGACTGGGATCTAACTTCATCGGTTTTACCAATGAACCTTAACGACATAAATATTCAAAAAAACTACTTGTAATTGTCAGCGCTTGCTTTCTATGAAAACAGAACCTCACATTCAAACTTTATAACAATCAAAAATTTAGTTATTGCCGACAATTCAAAGAATTACTTCCTTTAAATGTAGTTACATTGGGTTTTTCGATTAACCTTGGGTAAACCTTTGCGTTTTAAGTTCAAAGCTACCATACATTTCCAACGTTAACAAAAATAACTTTTTTGCACATAGTGACAAAAAAAACCACTATGTTGTTACTAGCTAAAGTTTTTAACATCGTAACTCGACATTTCTAAAATTTACGGTAAGGTAAATGTTTTTTATTAGATAATATATGGTAGCTAATTATAATTTATTCTCTTTCAGCCCTGAAGAAGCCAAATTAACCCATTAGGTACTAGTGTGCCATATATGATACACTAAAGAACGATCTTTTCATCGTGACTTACAGCGCTTAACGAGTGACCTTCAAAACCCTAGTAGATGTTTTTCGGTCTGTTAGTATGTAGTTTAGTTGCAGGCGAAAGCAAAATACATTTGACAATTATTGGTTGTTGTGATTATAAGCTGAGAGTTCGTCTTTGTTTTGACTACGTACGAAATGTGTTCTAATAAAAGGTAAGTTATTTTTTTTACCAGTACGTATTGAAAATTTTATATCTGTGTACAAATTTAGTTCATGTGATCAGTTGATAACATTTATGTATGTAAAAAAGGAGCATTAGATATACCCAGTGTTCATAAATTATGTGTTTTTGTCCATGTAAATTATATGGCACGCTAGTCTTTTACGGTACGCAATTGTTAAATCTACAAAAATGTTTTTAGTAGATATAGTAGGCTGCTTTGAGCGCAACCCCTAAATTGCAACCCCTAAAATCGCAACCCCCGGTCGTAAGTTCCAAACGGCTTAACGTAGGATGACGTACGAGGGCTCGTTGGAAAGGGGATGAAAAATGGGGTTGAATGCAGTATGTGCCGTGCGCATCGGAGCATGCCAAAAGGTCATTATGGGGTATCTTCGTTTCTATTGGTCCGATCGGGGCGTACGAGGGCTCGATGGAACGGGGATGAGACGGGGAATACTTTGACACAAAAAACAAAGATGGCGACGTTGCCAAATGGGCGTTAAAACGTATCTTTGTTGCTATTGGCTTGATTTTGACGTATGAGGTGTCAAAGCGTTGGATGTCACGTGACATTCGACGCAGGACGTGACATTTATGTGACATTTGCCGCAGGACGTGAAATGTCACGTGAAATGATGTGACATTCGACGTAGGACGTGACATTTGACGCAGGACGTGACATTTATGTGACATTTGACATAGAACGTACAATGACACATGAATTGACGTGACATTCGACGCAGGACGTGACATTTATGTGACATTCGACGCAGGACATGACATTTATGTGACATTTGACGCAGAACGTGAAATGACGTGACATTCGACGCAGAACGTGAAAATGTTGCGTGAATAACGTGACATTCGACGCAGGACGTGACATATATGTGACATTGTCACAGAACGTGAAATGTAGGAATTACGTGACGTGAGACGTTTTGACGTAACAGTTATGTGTCAATCAAGACATCGCTTGACATAAAACGTGACATTCAACATAGGACATATTCAGTAGTACTATGAATTCCATCGAGTACATACATAGGGTTATGGAATTTCAACGTAAACTTGATCAGTTAAATAGAGACATTAAATCATATGAGAATATAAAACAAATTAAAAGACAATTAGATAGCCTGCATATTGAGGAAAAAACGTGGAAACCAAAAGAGTTGAATCTACAGCAGCAGCAGCAACAGCAAGACACCTGGATTTACGCCTGCAGAAAACTGCCACCAGCTTCATATCCATTGAGACGTATTCAACCAATACCATGGGCGTTAGCAACAACACCAGCGAGCATATGAAAAGTGAAATAGACAATGTCTTTGCAATGTCTTGTGTAATATTAGCATCTGTATTTATTCTAATTTTAAAAATTATTTTCGAAATTGTAAGGAGAAAATTTGAATCTTCTTGTAATATAAGACTCGATCAATAAAGATGTGATAAATAAAAAAGCGTTTAATTTCTAATATATTTATTTATACATAAAATTACAATGGCATTATGTTATTGGCAAACCAGTGACGTAGACGATCCACATTTCTTTCGGTGCATGAAAATAATCCAGAGGCATGACATGGGTTTGCAGTAGGGCCAACGTTTCCAGTAGCATGAGGTGTACCATCAAACTTGCAAACATCAATAATAATGGGAAAAACTCCAAAAACGTGACGTTTCTTATCCAAATATTCTGCTTTTTGTTCTCCTCGAACGTAGATGTAATCTGCTGCATACAACAACTTGGATTCTAGTATTTCATTGATTTTGGACAATTCTACGTGTCCATCAGAGTATCGAATTCCAAGCAGTTTTTTCTCCACGTATGATGCAGTCTTCTTATCCTCACTACTGAGCGCATTAAAAGGTTTCTGAGGCAAGAAGATGTAATGACTTCGTTTAAAACCTATTTCAATGGTAAGTTCTTTGGGAACAAACCATCCATCCACATTGAATCCCTGAATGTCTACGAATGCTACTCTCATGATGACTGCTCGCGTACTACTGGCAATTTATGCATCTAATTTAGACTTTTTACAATTTCGGAGAGAGGGAAGTACTCCATTACACAGTCGTGAATTATAATGCAATAAGCCTTGGTATTTTCGGGAAAACCATTATTCGCTTCAATATCGAGTTTTACGTCAACAGTGGATGCTTTCATGCTTTCTTCTTGCTTCGAACAATCGATAACGAATAATGTGTGTTGTGCGAAACCTGAGAAATCGAGTAGAGGTCGCTTTTGTTGGGATTGTATGTAGCTAGGATAGAATTCGGTATAATTGAAATAGGCCTCATTGTAGTCAGTTTTGCTAAAATCTAACTGCATTCTCTCGTTCGGCCAATATTCTCCATTTAAAGATAATCTGATACTTTGTATGTGGATATTGTCAAATAAGGTGGGATCGGCGTCGCTTTTGTCACGTTTATTGGTTTGAAAGAAAACAATGACATAACGAGGTCTTTCCACTGCATTGCTAGTTTTTACAGCCCAAACTTCACGTCTAGCGCCTTTGGTAAGTGCTGGTAATTCATGCAATTCCCACTTTCTAAAAGGAATAACTATAGGTTGATCTTGTTGAATGGATTTCATAAGTTCCAATTTAATATCATCATTGGGAAATATGTGCTTGACTCTAAGCTCAATATTGGTAATGTTAATCTTAACAGTTGTAACATGACCTGGAGTTTTTTCTTTGACAATTATGCAATCGTTGTCATTTCGAGCTCGAACTAGTCTTATTGTTTGACGACCACACGTAATCATAGGATAATCATTGAAAATGTTGAAAACATGCTTAAGAGGCATCTGTATGTTGAATGAATGATCGGCAGCATGTAGAATTGGATCCTTAGGGTAATTCCACCCCGCCATTGCCATATGACTGGAATCTTCTTGAGTATAACATGTCATAGCACGTACAGCGCTTACGATACCAGGATCCCGCACTGTTTCCATCTCCCTTGCGCTTTCGCTGTACGTACACGAATCGAAAAGAAAAGCACCCACATTATTTGCTAGTTTGACTTCACCATTGCCGTTTATTGCGAGCGATCCTTTAATGCATAACAAGGTTTCACTCATTGCAAAAAACGAGTCAACTTGATTGATGCTAAATTCTACAATGTCATTACAGTTGAATGATTTGATGAATGGTGCATATGTTCGGTATTCGGCCTTTCGAATCGATTCGTCAAACATCGGCTTACGATAAATATCAAATATTGGAGGCATTATGCTGTTTGAACGGGATCGTTTTCCATACATGGTTGTCATTTTTTCAGCTTAAAACCAAGTGATTGTAAAAACAATTTGTTTGCAAACGTAAGATGTTGCCGCTTAGATGAGGACGTACGATGTTGTCGCTCAGACGGCTGCACAACTAATGGTGTACTATGGGCAGTAGATTGTCTTATTACTAATCCCATTTCCCACGTGATCTAAGTTCCAACACCAAGGTGCTCTGTTCTCCTCGAAAGTTTACAGGGCGTCCGTCTTGATCGACAGCCAACACAGTGATATTGGTAATTTCTCGTTGCGGTACAACAGGTAAATACAACAAATTGTGTGGAGTTTCGTCAATTGCGTACCCAGGATTTGATTGTATGACAAATTCGTAGATCGTGTGAGCAGGTCTGTTACCATCGAAGGCTCCGGTACTAATGTTGCATTCAAAGCGTATGCTAGATACTTTAATAATCCTAACAGGTCGATCTGAGGAATGTGTCTGTCCTGGAGTGAGAAGTGCAGGAGAAAATCCCAATACTGTACCAAGACTGTCAGGTTGCGTAAACGAAATCTTATATTTGCTGAAAATTTGGCATTGCAACGTGTTGTGGTTAGGCTTCAGACTAAATATCGTTTCAGGCTTAAGCACATTATCAGCACCCAATTTCTTTTGTATATATTCTTCAATATCGGCAATTTCATAACATCCATCGGGGAAATCAAAGTTTTGCAATTGGTTTTTGTCATTGTAGTAATAAAACTTGTTATTTTCAATGTTTGGTATACTGTTGTAGGAATGGAAAGCACGAAGAGCTATTTCATAATCTTTGTTCGGATCCAACACGATCGGTGTGGGAGGTTGAAATGAGAATATGTAATTGGTGCTGTCTACTCTCAACAACTGCGACATGATGACTGACTCACGTCAATCTAGTAATAGGTTATTATATTAGAAAAACAATATTTACTTTAGTAGTTTTATTTGTTCCAAAACAAGTTTACATAAATGACATTTAGCTTGAGAATCAGGTGGACCATCCCAGTGAGTCTTCCAATCAGGTCTGTTGTAATGTACATAGCAGGGAAGTAGTATCTGCAAGTTAAATTCTCCTCGATAGTCTTCAGGCAATTTATGCCATATACTTAACAATTCTGAAGGTCGTACAGTTCGTATAAGATAATCGAGCGGTATGTATTTTAGTTCTTCTTCACTGAATTCTGTAAAATATTTTTTGCGAAACATATGGTCCATAAGCAGTTTCGTACTTTTAGTAGGCTCCATTATATAAAAACGTTAAGCATAAATGTCCACAAATAATTTGATTGTACGTTTGATACTGATGGTTATTATAGGAAATGTTGGCACGTGCACCACCCAGATACTTAACAAGTTCTTTGGTCGGCTTTAAATTACCAAATGAATCGAAATACTCTACGTCGCTGTTTATCTTTCTATATGCTACCCAATGTGTTCCGTTATGTGTGGACACATCCAAGTTTACTATTGCACATTCTCGTTGTCGTGGACCGTCTCTAGGCAGAGCGTCATTCATAAAAACGCCTCGAAAATGTGGTATTTTAAGTATTTTCGCATAATGTGCAATCTCCACATCATATAGCGGACGATTGGGTAGCTTTATTGGAAGTTTTTTTTCAAATACAAGCCGAATCCACCTCTGGGTTTCTTACGTAGGTACAGACCCGAACCTATGTGTTCCATTGCTTTATTATGACGTATATCTTCCTCCAATTTCTTTTGGGCATTCTTTGCGTCGACTACTGTCTTGGCCACTCCGGCAGCACCCCCCGCTAAGGCCCCCAAAGCGGAAAGGCCTGCAAATAGAGGTATGAGGGGTAGAAAACCTCCGGATTTTAGTGGTAGTACTCGTGGAACATCAACTTCTTTACGACCACCAAGTCGTTTGATTATGGATTTTGCTATTCGTACAGCAGTCAAAGCAGTATCTGTTAACGATGCTCCTCTCTTCAGGGACTTTGCAATTTTTGAGACAACATCTCGATTGAATGAGTAACGTCCCCGTCGTCCACGACGAGAACATCCCATTCCCAACTTTCTCTTCGTCTTCATTCCGCCAGTTACAATTAAAGCAGCACTTTTTTCACCAATGCTAGCGTCTTTCGACTTGAAGCGCTCCCAGGCTCTATCTTCCAATTCTTTATCGGCCTTGTGACGTTCTTCGAGAGATGAATGCTGTGAATAAGCGATATCGTGTCGTTTGCAAGCTGCGTCTAACGGGTTAATTCCTGGATCTCCACGTGCAAGACGTTTTTGTAGTTTTGTTCCGGGACCGCAGTACTGATAACCGGGAATATGCAGCTCAATTGGCAGTTTATTAATTAGAGAGTTAACGAGACCTCCTCCTTCAACGACCAACATTGGACTGATACCATGCAAGTGGTGACATCTATAATATATTGTCGTACATATGTACTACACTTGTCACACGATGAAGATCGTTCAGCAAGAGCAGACGCTACCAATTGATAATCTGGACATTGTCCAGAAAGTGACAGTCAGTAAACATGGTAAATTACTACCAAACTCGTTTAGAGCCATTATTTGCGGTCCAAGTGGATGCGGGAAAACGAATGTCATGCTATCTCTTCTATTCAATCCGAATGGCGCCAAGTTTAAAAATGTCTATGTTTATTCGAAATCCCTCTTTCAACCGAAATACCAACTACTGCAAGATGTAATAGCACAAGTTAAAGGTGTAGGATATTACCCGTTTAAAGACAACGAAGAAATTATTAGTCCCAGCGACGCTAAACCCCACTCTGTGTTTTTATTTGACGATGTTGCATGCGATGGTCAGCAAAAGATTCGCGAGTATTATTCCATGTGCAGACATAAAGATATCGATGCCGCTTATTTATGTCAAACATATTCAAAAATACCAAAGCAGCTAATTAGAGACAACTGTAACATGATTGTACTATTCAAGCAAGACGAGATAAATTTGAAGCATGTATTTGATGAGCACGTATCACCAGACATGTCATTTGATGAATTTAAAAAAATTTGTTCTGAATGTTGGTGTGATAGTTATGGTACTTTGGTAATTATAAAAGATTTTGCTCTCAACAATGGCCGATATCGCAAAGGATTTGATAAATATATAAAATTATAAGGTGATTGGTTAGTCGTTAACAACATGTCAGATGATGCGGTTGCCATTGCCCTTCGCAAGAAGAAAGTCGCCGAATTGGCTAGATCAATTCGCAAAAAATATTTGGCATTGAAATTAGGTCGAACAGAACAAGACGAGTCCCTAAATAAACTATTTAAACCACTCTCGAAGCCTCTCAAAGATATTGCACAATCATCAAAAACGTTACATCATGCTATCACTAACAAGTTTGAACAAGTTAAAAAAGAAGAGGTGAAAAAGGAGGACAAGGAGGAGGAGGAGGAGGAGGAGGAGAATGACGATGTATTTCTTGACGCACCTGATCAAGCGATACCTCATGAAAACATTATTCAAGAACCAATCTCTGACGAGATTTCGATGGATGCCGCCGACGAATATATGGATCAATATCCTCCAATAAGTCACAAGTATATAAAAGAATATTTGAAAAAAGACGATAGAATTGATAAAAACTATGGTCCATTTTACGATTCTATTAGTGGTTGGATAATGGGAAAACGTCGAATAAACTTTGACAAACGCAATGGAGACATAATAATAATTCGAGAACGTAATTTAGAAGAACGTAGGTTAGGTGGTACGCCAGGTCTATATCAACTTTTATTTTATGCCAACCCCGACCAGTATAATGATGAGGATTTACAAAAGTATAAAACACTGTTGAAAAACACAGAGATTCATCTGGATACCTTGGGACGTCTTAAAGGTTCCAGCGGAGAAAAATACCATTCTATTATTAAACCTCTATTCAAACCATCTGATGCAGCAATGAAAAAGCATGCACCACCTGCAACTCGATCCAAAAAAGAACTCGAACACAGAACGAAAACAACAACAACACGATCATCTTCATCTACGGCCAAAGGAACGGGATTGGATGACTCACGATTAACATACAACACTGCACCCATGGAGTATATTTATTGGGATGATCCAAATGAGTTAGTTGAACGTCTTAAACTCTTGGTGGCTTCGAAAGACGCCGGCAACACATCTCTCGACAACGAAATCGTAGCCATCATCAATGAACTAAGAGAAGCCAATATAATAGAGTAACTGGGAATGTCATTATCATTTCCACTATGAGTGTCGACAAATTCGGACATCACTCTCGTTATAGTAGTAGTAGTAATGCCCAAAAGGTGGCGCGAGTCACATTTCCACATACGTCTGACGGAAATATTAATGCCGAAAATGTGAAAATATCCAATGTCAAGGATCCATCAGATAGTGGCGATGCTGCAACGAAAAAATACGTTGATGGACAAATCAATGAGTTGCGTAACCTTCACGATCCATTAATTCAAACACATGGTGTGCTATTGCAACAAAAAACTGATGACATACAGGATTTAGCTATTGGCCTTAACGATGTGAGAAAGGAGCTTCATAAAACTACAGTTCCACTTCTCGAGCAAAAATTGAAAAAAATAATCAAAGATGATTTGAATGTACTGAAAAAGGATACGAATAAATACGTTGATGAACAAATTAATGGGTTGCGTAACCTGCACCATCCATTAATTCAAACACATGGTGTGCTGTTACAGCAAAAAACTAATGACATACAGGATTTAGCCATTGGCCTTAACGATGTGAGAAAGGAGCTTCATAAAACTACAGTTCCACTTCTCGAGCAAAAATTGAAAAAAATAATCAACGATGATATGAATGCACTGAAAAAGGATACGGAGAACAATCTAAAATCTGCTGCAGAAACAGTTGCAAAGCATTCTATGTACGATATACAGATGGAACAGCGGATAAAACAGGTGGAACAATCATTAAAAAGCGTAGTAGATAGCATTCATTCATGGGATATAGACAAACGTCTTACGGTAGTTGAAGGTGCGTTAAAAAAATAATAATGTCTAAAGAACAGTTGATAAACGAATTGCATAAACCGGCACGAAAAAACTATCCTCGTCGACGAACAATAATCAAAGGAATCGATGACTTGTGGCAAATGGATTTGGCTGAAATGCGTCCTTATGCACATCAAAATAAAAATTACAAACTAATACTAGTTGTAATTGATTGCTTTTCAAAATTTGTGTGGACACGACCTCTAAAAACGAAGACTGGCGAGGAAATTACTCGGGCATTTTCGGATATTCTCGCACATACTCGACGACATCCGAAGAACCTACAATCTGATCAGGGAACCGAATTTTACAACAGAACATTTCAAAATTTAATGAAAAAACACGAGATTAATCATTACAGCACCTACACGATCAAAAAAGCAGCCATTTGCGAGCGAGTTATTAGAACGTTGAAAGCAAAGTTGTACAAGTATTTCAGTTTACATGGATCGTACAAATGGTTAGATGCTCTACATATAATTACAGAGGAATACAACAACACAAAACACAGTAAAACAGGATACAAACCGTCTCAGGTTAACAAATCCAACGAAAAAACTATTTTAAACAAAAGTTATACTTATTTAAAGATTGCAGGTCCACGAAAGTTTAAAGTTGGCGACATTGTACGTGTATCAAAGGCAAAACATTTCTTCGAAAAGGCATACACGCCCAATTGGACTACTGAATTATTTAGAATTGTACAAGTTAAGATAACAAATCCTATAACGTATTTGCTCGAAGACATGCAAGGTGCGCCGATTAGTGGCGGTTTTTACGAAGAAGAATTGCAGAAAACATCAAACCCTGACATATACCTAGTCGAAAAAGTACTCAGACGAAAAGGCAATAAGATGTACGTGAAATGGTTAGGAATGGACAGCAAACACAACAGCTGGATAAATAACTCGAATATAGTTTGAGGATCTATATTTCGATACGCCGCGTAGACATACATTTTTGTGAAAAGACCGATAATTAACCACAAGAAGTGGGAGAAGACAATGGTATAAATGTAGGACAAACTACGATAATATGTTCAGTTTACATCCACCACGTTAACGACGTTAGAAACACACACACACACACACACACACACACACAGTAGTACCATGAGCTCTCAAGATAGCGGATACAACAGCCAACCTAATATTTTCGATGATGATGATAGCAGTGAATTTAGCATAGAATTTAACTACGATGAAGATAGTCAACAACCACCTAGTCCTGGCGCCGAATTAGATCGAGTATTGGCTAAATATGAAGCAGCTGCCACAAACGAGCAATATTGTTTATTGGAAACTACATATCCAATCAGCAGCTCTCTCCACATAAAAATTGGTCTATCTCCAGCTCGAGATTTTCTACCATCCATCATTCTGTGCCAACGTGATGATTTTAGAAGAATCAGTTTAAGTATAAGCGAGTGGAACGTCATAATTGTGTGGTTAAAAGAAAAAATGAGTGACTTTTTCCATGCTACATATGCGGATGGGTATGTTCCAATCGAATTTATGAATGGTGATTTTTGCAAACTAAGACAATTGGTAAAAGACAATGTAAAGTTGCTGACCATTGAAAAATTTGGAGTCGACTATTATTTACGTGAAGATGACGCCTACCACATTTTAAACGCAAACTACAGAATACTGTACCATAGAGTGGCATTGTTACAGAGTTTACAATTCCAGAAATACTATATAAATATTTCAACTTTCATTAAACAAAATTTTTGTGCTAACGACTCTGTACATGGACCAGTTACAGCCTTCGCAGCATATATCGATATTTGTCCAAACACTTTGTTAAGTTTAGCTTTAAAGGAATATGTATATTATTATGAACATAGACATGTAAATCATTTAACTAAATAAATATATAATTTATTAGATATGTTGTCTTTTATTCTATTATAAATAAAACCAAAAAATGTAAGATTACACAAATTTATTATTAAAAATTAAATTATACAATTCTAAAATACTAGTTAAATCTACAATTTACAAAAACTGTGAGATAAGTGATCTTTTCTCTTTTTTTTGTTCTTATGAGTAGCCATATACTACAAGAAAACAATTATTTATGTATAGTGCATCTACATTGCATTGACCACTCAGTATTAAACAAGACATGATTAAACGAATTTTGACACCAATTATCTCTTACATCATACAAGTATTTTATATCATCTTCATGATATTCATCCCCACTAACAACCTGTTCATACCATATGCATTTATTTTTTGATTTAAGTACAGTGTAGAAACGTTTAAAACAACCAAAACAAAAGTTTAAAGCAATATCATCTGCTATAAATGCAGAATGATGGACACAATACATATTATATTCTTTTTCTTTATAATGCGATCCACACAGATGAATCCTTTCTGCTTCATTTTCATGTTTTATTTGATCAAAATTTATTTGATCACATACTTGTATTAGATGCAAATAATCAGATTCATATAATTTTTGAAAGCGATAAATACTATAATTATTACAAATTTCTAAAGTAAGACTCCACGGTAGAGGAGATATTTCAACAAAGTCGGTTATGTCCGAGATATTCTCACAAATAGTTTTTATAGATTGTGTGCGTAGTGTTGGCACCATCTTGCTGTTTTTCTGCAACAACAACAAATAAATGTTATTCAACAAGATAATGTCCCCACGGAAGCGTATTAAATGATTTTGGTATTAAGTACCGCTTATCGTCATAAGGACTTAGAGCCGTTTTGGATTGCTCGATGCTAAATACAGAATGTTGGTATGATCGAATACACCTTTGGCTCGCGGTTTGAATTTTGAATTCTTTAAGACATTTTTCATAGTCTTCGTACGTAATTTTATTTCGAACAACGTTATATTTCACTCCTTTTGCCTTTTTTGTTATTCCCAAATTTCCCAAGTCACATTCAATTCTCTCTTTGTTTAGTTGTTTTCTTTCTAGGCGCTGTCTCTCTTTGTCCCTCTCGTCGTCAGTTATTTGCAGTTTAAATGTGTACATTTTTGATCGTAATCCAATAAAATGTGTAATTATTTTCCCATTTGCCTCGTCCTTCATTAATCCGGGGATTTTTGTATTTAACCGTTCTATCTCATATGAGTTGTTTTCGGCATAGTCGGAGGTATCAAATTTATTTGGATGCGCTCTTATAACCTCTCTATATGCATCTGAACATTGCAATTCATAAATAAAGCTGTCGGTGTCCATGTACAACAATGAACAGTTGTCCTCTCCCATCGTTGGAAGCATAAAGTTGTAGTGAAAATCGTACATACATACTTTTGATATATCTAGGATTGCTGCGCCTATATACAGGGGTTTATTAAAGCATACTTCTGATTTTTTAAGTTCGATAGCTACCAAATTTTCGCTAAAGATCGTACGACTGTGAAATCGACTACTCGCAATCAAATTTTTGGCTCCGTACCTTCCATGCCATTTTTTACATAATTTTACAATACGATGACGTCTTTGGTTCTGTAAAGTTTTTCCGAACACCGCATTGTTCATTAGCTTGTAGAGATTTTTCTCAAAACTGTTGGTGGCTGCCGCCCGTAAATTTGTATTTAATTCGATATACGGTCGCAGCCACGCAGATTGATTAAATTTCAAAACTTTATGTATCTTTGTTAAAATTAACCCGTTGGCTAATGCCTGTTTAAGAGTTCTATAATGCATAATATATTTGGTTTTGTGATATAAGGTTGGTATTAACTTTGGCAATTTTGAACCGGGCGGAATGCGGTGTTCGGCAGCAAATGGAAAATCTTTATGTTTGTCGTGTAATTCGCGTGGATACTCCAAGTCAACTTGGAAAAAATAGCCCTCCTTTGCATCATCCTGTATTGACATAATATCTATATGGCCTTCGGGAAGATTACCAACACCAAATTTGGTAACATCTTCGATCCACTTGAACCCTCCATATGGAAGCAATTGTAACATTGCCCATCCATACAGATTGTTCACATCTAAATAGAGGATGTACTTAGAGGGCCGTGTGGGATCATAAGACGAAATGTATTTGTTGTTGGCCTCAGAATATCTGTTGCAACAAACAGATATTCCACCTCTTATGGCTTTTTCCATAAACAAGATCATATCCACATCTTTTAGCAATTCTAATTTACATTGTGTGTATCTCAACATACAATCCCATGTGTATCCTGGCATAGTATAATACCATGCTGGATCTAATTTATATGTGTCTCGACATTTTTGTCGGAACTGTTCAAACACATCAGCCAGCAGCAGAATATCTGTTTTCAAATACAAATCGCTGTATTCTCCCAAATTTTTACAATTAAATTTCTTCCAAACATTTTGGGCATGAGCATACTTCGCTTCACTAATGTATTCATTATTTAACTTACTATAAAAATGGTTAATTGTGGGTAAAGAAGTTTCATCCAATTTTTCCAAACTATCAATATAATCATAACAAAATACTCCTTTACAAGTTAACAAATTAAATGTATCATTATCTAATTGACTAAATTCTCTTTTCAAAATCTTCTTTTCGGATGTGTCTAAAAGAGATGCCAATTCATCGAGTGAAGCTCCCATAAATCTTAGAGAATCAATAAATCGTAATTTAATTTGATGTTCGTCAGATTGTAATGTAAAGGAAATGTATTTTTCTTTGTTTATGGGAAGTAAGCTCAAGTGCCCATGCTTGCAAAGATCTATAATCATAAAATGCGAATCGTAGCCACTAAAATTATGAAATACGATTGGGACGACAAACAATTTTTTAAAGTTCAAATTACATGCTTGGTGCGCAAATCCCCGTACTTGTCCCGTAAAATGATCGTGATCTACAACAACTGTATCTGTAGCCAAAAAGCGTTTCTCACAAATATGGCAAACAGTTGCCCTATTTGTGTTGGGTTTTTCGACCATAGGTACAATTGTCTTTATTTTGGAATTTACAAATTTGGAAATTTCGGTCATTTCTTTTGCGAACCACTCCATGCAATTTTCACCTCTGTAGCTATTAAAATAAGATAAACTATCATCGTACGCACATTTCAAATAATAACCTGCACTAAAAGGTACATGTTTCTGATATTTTGCTGTTTTACTCACTGAGACATTTGAATCTGTAAAATTATGTAATTGGCATTCAAAATCGGCATAAACTATAAACGGAGTTGTTTGTTTGTATGTAAAATTGCGAAAAGCCACATGATCATATTTGGGAACAGTCATCTTGCATTTATTCACATCTGAACACATTTCTTCGTGCTCTGCTAGTTTGCTGTCACTGCTAAAATAGTTTAAACAACGATCGCAAATATATTTTTTACGATTGTTTTTGTTTACCTGTGACCTCACTAATTTTCCCAAATCTTTAATCCAACAATAATGAAGGCGTATTTCAGTCTGATCATCATCATCTTCTGGAGGAGCATCGTAATCGTTTAACTTTGGGAAATATTTATCCTGTATAAGGAGCAAATTAACATGCTTTTCCATCTTTTGCGGTGTCAGTCTGGCAGGTACTACTTCGTAAAATTGTTTGTCCTTCACTACGTTTAATTCTAATGCAAAAACATTGACTGATATGGCGTTTAATTTTTCAAATTTGGAAATTTGGCTTAATGGCATTGGGCTTTCTAATTTGTCAGTTTGTAAAACAGTAGAATAATGTGGATATTTTGAAACTCTCTGTGGATCCTTAGTAACAGGATACAGAGCGCTAACTATTGACCAATAAAAACAAGCCTGATCGAAGTTATGCACATTAATGCACGCTCGTTTTTTCTGAATATCTATTGGCAATTCAATGAACGATGAACCGTTTCCTATTTCTACTTTATTAATATTGACTTCTAATGAGATTACTTTAGACAGAGCAGCACCAGAATCTTTTTCTGCAAACTCCGACAGCTTTGTAAAAATTTTATCTTTAACATTTTCACTGAACCAAAGATGTAAATCGGTCGATGCGTCTATAATAGCATTTTTAGTGTTAAAATATTTTAAATCTAAACTTTCGCTATCACTCGATTTTTTAATGAATTCGCCGCAAAATGTAGTATTGACTTTAAGCATTCTATTTGCTTTTAAAATATTGTTAATTTTTCTACTAAAAATAATATAACAATCATTTAGGAAATGTGTTAAGTCCTTATGCGATAAATTAACTATAACTCCAGTTTTAATTCGACTAGCAAAACATGAAATGACATTTTCCCATTTAACTCTATTGTGTAATTTTGAATTAAGCCCCAACCCAACGTACTTATTATTGAAATTTAAAATAATTTGCCTAAAATGCTTAAAATGTCCTATGTAAGTTTGCAATTTTCTAACTGTTCCTACTGATAGTTTATTGTTTTTAATTACTTTACTACATCTAAAAATTTGACTATTTAACCGTCTTGTCCAAACTGTACGATCTCTTTCAGTGAATTTATCGAAAATTATTTTACTAAGCTTTTTAATAATGTGCATCAAATCATCAGACTGTTTAATCACTTGTTTTATATGCATGGCTACTCATAAGAACAAACAATAAGAAAAAATCACTTACCTTATTCAACTATCTTAAAGGATGCTAGGAGTCTGCTTTTTCCAATATCAACTTCCCCTTCGTATATCAGCGAATAGTTTCCGCTGTTGAGGTCCGTTATTGCTGCTTGGTAGGCTTTGGTTACCCGCTGTGGTAAGAAGACAACTTCAGCACCCAAATCCAGCAGAACTGTCTCCCCAAATTGTGTTGTTACCACCTTTGCACTGTGGATGGTAAATTTTTTTCCAATTTGTAGATCTTTAAGTTTTTTTATTGGCTTACGTTCTGCAACCAAGGATGCATTATTTAGTTTTGATAGATCCATCTACAATAATAATAAAAAAAACTATAGTTTTTCCGCTTAACGTGAATGGAGAGATGCATTACATACTTGGCAATAGAGAAGAACCATATACTACAAGAAATCGAAATACGAACAGCGGAGAATACTTCTTATAAAAAATAGCAGATGTGGAATGTTTTACAACACCCACATCGATAAAAAGGACATAATAAATACATAGAAATATACATTTTTCATAAAATACTGCATGAAATACGAACAGAGAGATGTACAATTCTCATAAAATACAATGATAAAAAGGACATAATAAATACATAAAAAGACAAAAACCGCTTACCTTTATCAGATATATGTAAGTCACTGCACACCGTATTGACTACTGCGAACTTGTTGTTGTTGTAGTACGTTTGCGAAGCGAACTGTGACACCGTATGCGCTCCTCGGCCTTTTAAAGAACAGAACAGCATATCGCCCCACCCAAGCCCGAGTTGCGTCAACCTAATGTGCCTACGGTACCATCAACTGATTCGTTTCATTGATAAGCAACACCTTGAGTTCTAGAAATGCTAATATTTTTATATTTATTTTTATTTCTTCAACTAATATTTATGGTATACAATAAATTGATATTGCGGTAAGAGAATCGTTGTTATCAATTTAGAATTTTGTTGATGTGGTTGCTGATATCTTCATACATTTTACAAAATGTAGCAACTGCGGTTTTCTTTCCGGTGTACTTGTTTTTCCAATGATTAAAATAAAATTTGTTATCACACTTGTTTACGTGTTTTGAACAACGCGGTGTATTGTTATCATGAGGCTTCATCCGGTTTGCTATCAAATGCACAATTTTAACATATTATTATTTAAAATATTTCTGTCTTAATATTTCAGTATATAATTCCGTTTTTGTGAATTTTGTATAAATAACTATAGTACCAATTTTTTTGGAAATTAGTATAAATCAAGATGCTGGTCTCTTTACATGTCTTATTGTTGCTCTCTGTATCTGTGAGTGCAGAGAATAGCACTCTGGCGTATGCTAGTTCTTTTCTTAAACGTTTCGGATATCTAAATACATCAAATAATGCTCTTTCTAGTATAGATATGGCCCTAGTTGCTTTTCAGGAAAAATACAATCTTCCTGTGACTGGAACATTAAATAATGATACTATAAATATGATTATGAATAAGCCTCGATGTTCTGTTGGTGACAATAGCTATGCAATTTATTCGAAGTGGAATAAAACGATTTTACGCTGGTATTTCCCTCGTGCCGCTGCATATGTGTCACTGAAGGCATCTGAATGTCTCTGTTATGACGCTCTGTTACCCTCTGTGTACCTCTGCTACCCTCTGTTACCCTCTGCTACCCTCTGTTACCCTCTGCTACCCTCTATTGTCCTCTGTTATTGTGTCTTTGTCTTTTAAAATGTCGAACGTCACGTCACAACGTCACACGTCACAACATTTCACGTCCTACGTCGAATGTCACGTCAATTCACGTGACATTTCACGTTTTGTGTCGAATGCCACATAAATGACACGTCTTACGTCGAATGTCACGTCTTGCGTCAAATGTCACGAGACACTTCACGTTCTGTGTTGAATGTCACATAAATGTCACGTCCTGCGTCGAATGTCACGTCAATTCACGTGACATTTCACGTTTTGTGTCGAATGTCACATAAATGTCACGTCCTGCGTCGAATGTCACGTCAATTCACGTGACATTTCACGTTTTGTGTCGAATGCCACATAAATGACACGTCTTACGTCGAATGTCACGTCCTGCGTCAAATGTCACGAGACATTTCACGTTCTGTGTTGAATGTCACATACCTGTCACCTCCTGCGTCAAATTTCACGACATTTCACGTTCTGTGTTGAATGTCACATACCTGTCACCTCCTGCGTCAAATTTCACGACATTTCACGTTCTGTGTTGAATGTCACATACCTGTCAACTCCTGCGTCAAATTTCACGACATTTCACGTTCTGTGTTGAATGTCACATAACTGTCACGTCCTGCGACAAATGTCACGTCCTACGTCAACGTTCTCTTAGCCACTGTACTGAAACGAAGAAGAAGAATGTTCAAGCGTTGACATGGCTTCTGTGTGTGTGTGTGTGTGTGTGTGTATGTGTCACCAACGCTTTCATTTGACACTTCATACGTCAAAATCAAGCCAATAGCAACAAAGATACGTTTTAACGCCCATTTGGCAACGTCGCCATCTTTGTTTTTTGTGTCAAAGTATTCCCCGTCTTATCCCCGTTCCATCGAGCCCTCGTACGCCCCGATCGGACCAATAGAAACGAAGATACCCCATAATGACCTTTTGGCATGCTCCGATGCGCACGGCACATACTGCATTCAACCCCATTTTTCATCCCCTTTCCAACGAGCCCTCGTACGTCATCCTACGTTAAGCCGTTTGGAACTTACGACCGGGGGTTGCGATTTTAGGGGTTGCAATTTAGGGGTTGCGCTCAAAGCAGCCTACTATATCTACTGTTTTTATTTTTTGTTACAGATTGACAGTCCAAGAGATTGCAGATCTCTTTGACTCAGAGCAATTTTGGAGGATTTTCACAATGAAACAGTTGATCGGGTTTATGTAGAACCCCCGGAAAACCGAGAAGAATCAGACGAAGATTCCGGAGATGAATCTGGTGGTGGACTAGACAATTTATCAGGTAAACAACTTCAAGCGTCTGCAGAAATAGTATTCAATAGTGGAGAACGAATTGGTACTGACGATCATGGAAATACTGAAGATATTGCACACAAAGACTCTAATGAAGGCAATACCATACTCCATACTAAATATGGTAAAAATAAAAAAAATAAAAAAATAGTAAACTGGTTGAAAAATCGTGACTTACCCGAGATTACAAACCAAAAGATATTTCAAATTTCTCGAAGTATGAAAATATGTCACCAATAGACCTGTTCGAGCTTTTTCATTACTGATGATATCATACAGTTACTTTGTGTTGAGGGTACTCGATACGCTCAATTTAAAAATTGTTCAGACCCAAAAATTACAACAGAAGAAATGAAATGCTTTTTAGCAATTCTTATAGTTTCTGGTTATGATAAAAAGCCAGCAAAAAAAAGTTACTGGGATTCTGGAGATGATATGCGAAACACAGCCGTTTATAATTCCACGCGCCGTGACAGATTTATTCAGATCATGAGATTCGTGCATTGTGCCGATAACACTCTTTTTGAACCCAACGACAAACTGACTAAACTCAGACCTCTTATAAATAAGATAAAAACTCACTTTCTGAGACATTACATTCCGGATCAAGAAATCGCCTATGATGAAAGTATGATCGAATACTTTGGAAAACACGGATGTAAGCAGTATATTCGAGGGAAACCCATCCGGTTTGGATATAAAGTCTGGTGTCTCAATTCCAAAAGCGGTTACCTTATCAATTTTAAGGTTTATCAGGGAAATATGCCAAATTCTGATCGAGAGCATCAAGAAAAATTTGGTAAAGCAACAGCTCCGTTATTGCAGCTTATTGAAGAGATGCCCGAGGAAACTAGATCATTGCCATACCATTTTTATTTTGATAACTTATTCACATCCATCGATATTCTTTATTATTTAAAAGAGAATGGTTATGAAGCAACAGGGACAGTTAGAGAAAATAGACTAACAAAGAATTGTCCACTCCGTACAGTAAAAGAGTTAAAAAAGACACCTAGAGGTACTTATGACTATGCTGTAACCACAGATCAACAAGTAATGGTGACACGCTGGATGGATAATTCTGTAGTTACTGTAGCATTAACTGTTCATTGAGTTTCTCCAGTATCGAATGCAAGCCGATACTCATCGACTGAAAAAAAGAAAATAGGGATTCCTAGACCTAATTGTATTGGAAAATACAATGCTTTTATGGGGGGTACCGATCAAATGGATGCGAATACAAATGTTTATAGAGTTGGAATTAGAGGCAAGAAATGGTGGTGGCTCATCTTTACTTGGCTACTAGACACATCTATCCAAAATTCGTGGATAATATATAGAAAACATCATTCAGGTGCTCCCCAACTGAATTTTCGAAGAGAAATAGCACAAGTGTATTAAAAAAGGTTTCAAAATCTACCTAAAGCTGCTCAACGACCAGCTACATATTCACCTGAAAGCAGGATTGCTGTCAATATTAGGTACGATCACATTGATCACTATGTTGAATATGTTCCGAATGATAAAAAAGACGTTGTGCCGGCAGTCACGCACAATCGAGCGCTGTGAGAACACAGTGCGGAAAATGCAATGTAGGGCTGTGTATTCAGTACTTTAGTGACTTTCACAAACAAAATTGAAGCTTTGTAGCGATTTTTATATTTTCATAATTTTTGTAAACTTAACAATAAAAATACATCTTTCCAAATATTTGTTTACTTTAGTAGTATAGGGGACTACTGTGTCATATATGGCACATGCTGTAATATTGTTATTACCAGACGGGTATTTAAAATATTAGTTATATACAATATTTGGACACCCCTATTATAGAAAATATGAAAAATTACAGCAAATTCCAAAATTATAAAATTCAGTACTTAATGGGTTAATTCTCTTTGGCGAAAACGTTAGGCGAAACAATTGATACACATTAGAGTTTTTCTTGCTGATTTCCCCAATATTTAAGGGTTTACTATATATATATATATATATATATATATATATATATGTATCCTCTAAAATATACCAAATTCCTTTCTACCATGTTTTGAATAATTGTAGCTTTCATCTGATGATGCCAATGAAAATTGGCGAAATATACTGAACTGTTAAACAGAGTGCACTTGGCTTTTAATCAGCTGTATACCCAATTAACCTCAACTCCATTTATATATACATATATATATATATATATATATATATATATATATATATATATATATTAATATAATGTATACAGTGAACGGCTAAATTATGGAATATTATCATTATTTCGAGAATCGTTTTGAGAAAAAAAACCGAAGTAGGTCGATTTTTGTTATAAAATACCCATCTTATAACGTACATGGAGTAGGGATGACGTCACCGGTGTGGGTGTAGTGACGTAATCGTTAATTTTTTTTAAATGAAAATCGGTATAATGCGACACCTCATTTGAAGGAAAATATAATAACATAAAACTTTTAAAGCGTTAGAATAATAAATTTGTTAAAAGTTAGAAGTTTGTTAAGCTTGTACTATTCAAATTTTATAGAAACAAAGTTTTTCAAACTCGATGGAGTTTAACATTGTCTTGATTGCAACACCTCAGACATAACAAAAAAGCTGTCACAAACGTAAAAGTAATCATAAAAATTACCAGCAATTACACTAATAATCATCTCAATACTAAATGCTGATGATACCGGAGTAATTGGTCACAGTTCATTAAAGCTAGAACATTGATAAATCAAATACAATCTCTAAAATAGTTTCATCTAAAATCTGTAATTTATGACCTGGACCTTTCTAAAATAAAAAGGATACAAATTTTCCTTATGCAATATGTTCTACATAAAATATTTAGAAATATTGAAATATATTGCAGCCAACATTCATACGATAATTTAGAGATTTTGTTCAACTTCTATTACAATATCACCCTCACATTCCTCTACTATGTCAGGATCTTACATATTTTACATTATTTTTAGAAATTACCGATCCTGTTCCCTTAATTCCCTAATCCTTCTCATTCCTTGAGCCCTTGTGAGTGCGTGGTGGCACCCTTAATATTATTGGCTTTTTGCCTTCATTGGCTGCGATCCTGTGCCATATGAACGATTTCATGTAGAAATTTATTCACATATTATTAGGAGTTTTTATTTGGTCTGCCCATCAAGTTGGAGATCTTCCTCTTGATCTTAGACCTGCTACCTTTCCTTCTACTACCAATAGCTTCATAGTCCCCATCCTTCTAGATATTTTGCCAAATTAAGTTAGGTATGCTTGTTTTACTTTTTTTTTAATAGCCTGTCTTTTATAAGAAGCTCTTCCAGAATTTACAGGTTGGTTCTATGTTCTGTCCAGAATACGCGATGAATTTTTCTATAGACCCATATTTCAAAGGTTTCGATCTTATTTCCATTGATTTTTTAGTGTCCATGTTTCAGCTGCGTATATGGCAATGGAAAAATAAGGGCATAAACCAAACTGAGCTTAGTATTTCGTGTTAGTGCTTGGTCTTCTTATATTTTAATCAGTTTAGCTGTTGTGGTTCAAGATATTGCTAGTCTACGCTTCATTTCTGAGAAGCAATCGCCATTGTTGACTACTCTCTAATAAAGAACCGTAAATAAGTTGGGTTTAATATGACTACTATTTGCGATGGGAAAATGGTGTGGATGAGGAAGCAAGAGATCTCCCTTGCAAATAGATTACATCGATGAAGACGATTGTCTTGTTTTCGGCTTAGTATATTTTAATTCTACATACATAATTTAGTCGGTATTTTTATATATTGTGCTTTTTCCACCTAAAACCTAAATTACGAATTTTTTTCTTAACGTTAGTCCGTCGATATTTTCCGACATTCCCGACATTGTTCAGTAACTTCTTTATGTAAGTGATCAACTGTTGGTGCCTTTTTAGGAAAAATAACAAACTTTTTCTCCAGCATTAACTTGACGACCTTTATCAATAATTATTTTTATATAAGTGATGGATTCGACCATTATTTGATAGAAATTTATTTTATATAACAACAAAACACTCAAAACTTTTGTTGTCAACACTACCCCAAAATTTATTTTAATTTTCTATTATTACAGCTCTTTTGGCAGAGTGTCCTTTCTCAAGTGGTGTATTTTTATTATGCGTCTACACTTGATAGTCTTAAACTGAATAAGTTGAGGATAATAGAGCTGCTTGTCTTAAATTAGTCATTTAGAATTTTATCTGAATTTTTGGTTTATTAATTTTAATAGATTCTAATATAGATAGTTTAAGACCTTTATTTTAAATATGGAGAATTTGCAATTGGTCATTACTTTTGGCAACTTCTAATATATATATATATATATATATATATATATATATATATATATATATATATATATATATATATATTATTGTTAAAATGCTGTTAAAATAACTACAACAACAACAATAATCTGCGTGTTAAGTACAACGAAAATATCGCCAAGTATAGAGATCTGAAAATACAAATAAGGAGACAATGGAGAATGGAAAGTACCCAGATGATACGTATTATTATTTCTATCACTGGAGTCATTCCGAAGAACCTCATAGAAAACATAAAAAAGCTGGGTCTAAATGAAAATCTATGTAAGATCATGCAGAAAGCTGTGCTATTTTCGACGTCCAGATCCGTGCGAAAATTTTTGGGAGATACACCGACGTACCAAGTCACCTAGGGCTCGATAATATGGAAAGAGTCCTACCAGAGCTCAATCCTTTTGATACCGTGGGTATCTAAGATGAGTGAATTTTTCCCTTAGAGCTGTATGGCTAAATCTAAATAATAATGATATACTTCAGATTCCACGCTACTTCCTTCAGTATCCGCTTATACGTATTTTGCCCTAATACGGCTCTTCAGAGCGATACTATGCATTTGGCGTATAAGCGTATTTCGCTACGGCGAAATACATATAAGCGGGTACACATACGCGCTATTCGCTATGCGCAAATCTTAACTGTCTTTTCCTTTCTTTAATAGGTCTTAATGAAAATGGACCTTTCTTTTTGAAATAACAATCCAGAAGTTTTGACTAATCCCTAATCATTGGATTGGTTGATCTACTTTAATCACCTGAAATGGAGAAGGCTTGGACCTGAACGTACGAATTTTAGCAATCCAATATTAAGGATCTTCAGCTTTTGCTTTTTGACATACCAATGTCATGTCTCGATCACACTCTAAATACGAATGCCCACACTTGGAAAAAGTGATAGTAATGCTTGATAGGCTCTTAGTAATGTGAACAACGTAGTGTAGGAAAAGAAACATTGTAAAGTTTTTATTTTGTCCGCCGCATGAATTACAAAATATGTGGCTAAGTGGCGTACGTTTTCGTCAAGACACAAGACTATAAAATTATGAAGAAATGAGACAACTTCATTTAAGCCTTTTTTTTCAACTGTCTTAAAATAGTAAATAGTAAATAAATGAAAGTAAATTGTCTTCTATAGTAAACATCATTTGTTGTAATATTAGGAAGATTCAGATTCTTTTGCCTTGAGACTTCAGTTCCAACTGGAAGATGTTTTAAAGATAGTTTAAGTAACTAAGTGACTGAATGAAATTTCTGGTAAGAATTTGCCATACTCGTATTTGTATGTATCACTGCGTGAATATCTGAAGGAAATGTTGAATTTTGTATTAAATATTCCGTCAAAAAATTCATATGTAAAAATGGGATTTTGAAGAGCTTTGTACATTTCATATATTTTTTTAATATTCAGTTCATCAGGTAAGTATAATTTACTGCTTTTGTTTATGCTGTAATTGCTTTCTCTATCTTTGACAGATTTAATATGAATAATCACACAATCAACTAACTCCTTCGGTTTTTTGTTGGGTTTTTTGGTTAATCCACGTTTATCTTTTTTGAGCAATCCCAAAAATTTCCAAACTGGATTGAATAGTTTGTAGCCTCTTTTTCGTGATACCGTAAAGAGAGCTAAATGCTAAATAACACAATGCTTTCTTTTACGATGTTATTGGTCGTATATCTAACTTTATATGGGTGAGACACATCATTTAATTTAGCTACCTCATCTGATTTCCTGCTTCTTCTTTGAGCAACTGGTCGCACAGAAATAGAACCACCCGGGTAATAATTTTGCTCATTACAACTTTGTAAACTAAAATGATTGAGTATAAATAGCTTAATCTCTTCTGTAATTTAAAAAAAAAACATTACAATCTTTGCACTTACAGTCATCACCTGTTTCACTGTAGTACTTTCATAACATTCGTCATGCGTCCAGTTTTTTTTTTAGATTTTTCCATCATATTATATGCAGAAATCTCATAAGCACTCTTTAATAATTACTATTAAACGACACTTTAAAGTAACATTAGGTGACAAACAAAATAAACAGATAAATAAGCTAAAATATTATTATTCTAACCTTTCTTATTACTTCAACCGCTAATAGCAAATGGCATCTGATGACATGCCATTCCCCTTTTTGCTTGGTTCATTCTGACTATCCCGTTTTTGCTTGGTACTATGTACATTTAAATGCTTTTTTTTATCAGTGGCTGTCACCGTTTCAGCCTTGAACAATAGTTGGGATTAATCTGCTATATTCAGATATATTGGTTTGTATATACCACTGTGCTTTACTTGCTGTACTGTACTTTAAGTGCTTTTTCTTTTGGCTCTAGTTATTCTTAATATATTTTAATATAAAGTTATTGTTTGTTTTAAAAGCTAATGTTATTCAGTTCTTTTTGATGTATTTTTTTATGTTTGTTGATATCTTTTCTGTATATGTAATTAAGCACAATGTCCGGGAATTTCTCTCTAACTAGGAAAATACTAATTTTAGGGTTTTATTTTACGATAAAAAGTAAGCTTTTCAAATAATATAATTACAAATCCAATCTTAACATCTAAAATTTTACACTTTCTTGAGACTTGCATAAATTAGGACTAGGTACATACTTTGAATTTAATAATCAAATATATAGGTACAGATAACAGTGCAGGACTTATTATGGGTAATCATCTAAGCTCATTGTCATTAAAGATTTTAAAACATCCCGCAGTCAAACAGTTTTAATATTGAATAAGATTTAATACTGGTATATTTTACGGGAAATAACAGGCGACTTCACCAATTCTTACATTAATTCAGTCTATAGTCATATTTTGTTTTATTTATTTAAGCCTCAACCTCAGAGGGTCATTGGCGTTGTACAATTTAAAGTTTTACAATGTATTTAGGATATTTATGGAATATAAGTACGATGTCAACTTTTTCATATCAGTTCTGTCACTTAATATTGCCTGTAAGGTATCTTGTAATTTATATTGAAGTCTCTTCATGCAATATAAAGGACATTCCAGTAAAATATGGCAAACACTTAGCACAATATCACATACTGTGGTTTTAATACACTCTCCAGCAGATGTTTATGAGTGATGTAGGTGTAGCTTATTCTCAGAAGAGATAGTATGGTTTGATGTATGTATACGCTTATCTAGGGTTGATTTTTAAGGTAATATAGAATTTTTTACTTGTCCTAGTTTGGATGTTGACTAATTCCACTTGGTCTGCCAATCATCGATTATTAAGTTTTTGATTATAGGTTTTATATATAGATATAGTATGCTTCTGATTTCTACAGCTTCCGGACTTGAGATAGCTAGTTTTGCCAAGGAATCTACTTCTTCATTACCAGCAATTACGATATGGGAAGAAATCCATACACAGTTGACATTTATGTTCATAGTTTGCAGTTGGTTTAATGCTGATTTAATAAGTAGTAGTCTTGGATGGCTAGAATATAAGTTATTTAGGGCAATTACAGAACTTAGGGAATCCCTAATAATGACAGGGTTTTTGATACTATTTTTTACCACAAAATTTATTGCTTTGAGAATAGCGGTTAACTCGGCTGTGTAAATGGATGTCTATTTAGGGAGTTTCATTAATATTTTTGTTTAATTAGACAGAAATACTGCTCTCACTCCATCTATAGTTTTAGAGGCATCGGTATATAAAAGATTATGGTTACTGTATGTCTAGAGTTCTTGGAGGATATATTGATATAATGCTTTAGTTGGTTATCTGCTTTTTTTATATATGGATAGTTTGGTATTGCTAGATGGAATGGGAATAGCCAAGGGGAACAGTGTTAATATCTGGTATACAATAAGTATCTGAAAATTTGAATTCAAGTTCATTGAGGTATCTATTTACCCTTTTATAAAAAGAAAGGTCAAGCCTAGTATGTATTTTAAAAATATTCCTAAAACGGTCTGAATTTACATAGTCGTTAACATGATTCATGGGATTTGCCTGTAATGATGCCGCAATTGTTAGTGAAAGTTGTTTTCTTCGAAATTCCAGGGGGACTTCTCCAGCTTCACTATGTAAACTTTCAGTAGGAGTAGTATAAAAGGCACCTAGTATGGTTCGCAAAGCACTATTTTGTATTCAATCGAGTTGTTTTATGATATATGGTTTTGCTAAATCATAAATAATATAAGCGTAATCGAGTTTGGACCGGATCAATGACTTGTACATAAGGGTCAGTGTTTTACTCTTTGCTCCTCACGTATTGTCTGCAACAGTTTTTATAATGGTAAGTACAGATTGACACGTACTTTTTAGATCATGAATGTGATGGTTCCAGGATAATCTGTTATCAAATGTTATGCCTAGACATTTAATTTTCTCAACATATTTTATTTCTTTATTGATAGTTTTAATTCTGGAGTCATATAACTTTTTTTTTTTTTAAATAACATAGCCTTTGATTTTGTTGTTGATAATGGAAGACCTGTGAAATTTGTCCATAATTCGAGATTTCATAGCACTTTCTATAGATGGGTCTAAATGGTTTTATCATTTATCTCCTTAACAAAAATGATTAAGTCATCTGAAAAAAACGAGCGGAGCTTTTACCGGTAAGTCACAAGTGAAGACAATATTATTTATTGCGATAAGAAATAAGGAGACGCTTAAATTAGATCCTTGGGAATTCCGTTTTTTTTTTGAATTTTTTTATCAGATAAAGTACCGTTAACTCATACATTAAAAGTTCTATATTTATTTTCTTTTATTCCTCATCAAATAAGTGTTTGAATAATACAATGCTAAACTGTATTGTATGCTCTAGTTATGTCAAAAAAATACTGTGGTACATTTTTGTCCACATGCCATTGCTTCATAAATCTCAGACTTTAAACTAATAATATTATCCAGTGTTGAACGAGTTTTCCTGAATCCGCTTTGTTTCTGGGCAAGTAATTTATTATTTTCTAAAAACCACATTAATCTGTTGAATATGATTTTCTCGAGAACATTACAAATTACACACGTTAGAGAAATAGGTCTATATGAATGTGTCAGATATTTTGATTTATTTTGTTTATAAATAGGGACAACGATAAAAGAACTACAGATTTGTGGCAACTTGCTATATCTCCATATATTATTATAGATATTCAGCAAGTGTTTCTTTGCAGATGAAGGAAGTTTTTGAAGAAATATTGCAGGGATGTTATCAGGACCGGGAGAAGAGTTTTTAGTATTATTGAGTAAGTATTTTAATTCATCCATGGTTATGGGATAATTTAAAGGAGAAAGGTCACTAAGCGGTATATCAACACCTTTGGATTCGCCTCTTTATTTTTTGGTAAAAAAATCTGGAGAAAGAACATCATCGCTTAAGAATCTTTCACAGCTATTAGCTAGAATATTGGCTATGTCTAGAGGGGAAGTGTATATTTTTTATTTTTCTTCTAAGAAGTTAATGTGGTTTGGAGAATTTTTCGCGTATATCTTTCGTACCATTTGCCAGACTTTATTAATTGGTGTAGATGAATTTAATTCTGAAACAAACTTTTTCCATGATTCACGTTTACTTCTTTTAATGATGAATCTAGCTCGTGCTTTTAGTCGTTTAAATTCTAATTTATTTTTAATTCTACCAAGGGACTGATCTATTTTGAAGTTGACTATCAATTATTTTATTATTTGATTCTAAAATTTCATGTAATGCATTCATTTCATTGGAGACTAAATTATAATACTCTTGCCAATTTGCATTTTTGATATTCCATTTCTCAACATTACAAGAGTATTGTTCTGAAGCTATTTTCTTTTGGCATTTTAAATTAATTACTGTTTAAATGGGAATAAGCCACAATTAAAGGGGAAAGTACGTTTATTGACGTTTCAATTTCCACTTTGGAAATCGTTCTCAAAATACAAACGTTAGTAATAATAATATATATATAATAATTTAATAATAGTGATAATAATAATAAGCGCTTTTTGAGCATGCCGAGAAGGCGTTTTATCGGAAACTTAATTCCACTGTCGAAAGTGCCAATAAATCATACCCAAGCCAAGAAGACATTCAGGAGTTTTGGGGAAATCAACTTTCCACACCAGCTGCTCTTAACACCAATGCTGGATGGATAGAAGATACGACGCACAGCTGTCAACACTACCGCACAACTGTTTATGAACCCTTCACCACAGACGAAGTCTCTAATATCATCAAAGAGCTTCATAACTGGAAATCTCCTGGACCAGATGGAGTTCAAAACTTCTGGCTTAAGAAGTTCTGGAGTGCTCATGAGTGCCTGTCAACATTAATTAATCGTGTTATTTCTAATCCGCAGGAAATACCATCATTCCTAACTCAGGGAACAACTTATTTAATACCGAAGGATCAAAATAACACCCAAGATCCAGCCAAATACCGCCCAATTACGTGTCTTCCAACTCTGTATAAATTGGTCACATCCTGTGTAGCCCAGCCTATCTACCAACACTGCGCTCTAAACAATATCATAGAACCTCAACAGAAAGGATGCGCTAAGGGCTCCATGGGTTGCAAAGAACAACTTATTATCGATTCAGTCATTTCTAACCAGGCATACACCAAAAAAAGGAACCTCTTCACTGCCTTTATTGACTATAAAAAAGCCTTTGACTCAGTGCCGCATGAATGGCTTGTAGATATATTAAGAATATATAAAATCGATGATAATATAGTGACCTTCTTAAGACATATAATGACAGATTGGAAGACTAAAATTCACCTCCAAATACCTGGTGAAAGCAATATCGAAACAGAAAATATCGCAATTAACCGCGGCCTATTCCAAGGTGATTCGCTGAGTCCCTTGTGGTTCTGTCTAGCGATGAACCCACTATCCCAGCTATTGAACTCCACTGACTCAGGTTTTAGCATTAAAAACAACAACACTGTAGTGGCGAAGCTTAATCATCTGTTGTATATGGATGATTTGAAACTAATGGCTTCCACTCGAACTCACTTAGATCAAATGCTAAAAACTGTAGAAACTTTTTCAAATGATATCAGTATGCATTTTGGGTTAGACAAATGTCGTGTACTAAATATAGTCAAGGGAAAGGTTCAGCCCGGGGAATTCGATATGCAAAATGGCCAAAACATCGAGGCTATGGGCGAAAATGACATGTATAAATATCTAGGAGTAAAGCAAGCGCGGAAAATTGACCATAAACCAATGAAAATCGAATTAACATCAGAGTTCATACGAAGGGTAAAACAGCTACTCCGCTCACATCTTAATAGTAAAAATTTGTTTAAGGCATTAAACACTTACGCATTTTCCGCGCTTAGCTACTCATTTGGCATTATTAAGTGGACTAAAACAGATATAGAAAGTCTTCAGAGAAAAGTACGAACACACCTCACAAAGGCACAAAAACACCATCCTCGAAGTGCAGTAGAAAGAACGACATTACCACGGTATTTGGGAGGACGAGGACTTATTGATATAAGCGAACAATTAGATAAACAGATTAATAATTTAAGAACTTATTTTCAGGTACAGGCGCAGACATCTACTCTTCATCGCGCGATTTGCGCAGTAGATGACACAACACCGATCAACCTGAGGGAACAAGAAATGCGCATAAACCATGTTACTAAGAACGAAAAAATGCGCATCTGGATGGGTAAACCTCTGCACGGGCGACATCCGAATGAAGTCAGTCAAGACTATGTCGACAATATAGCGTCGAACTATTGGCTGACATCAGGAAAGATGTTCCCTGAAACAGAAGGTTCATTACTCGCCATTCAGGATCAGGTTATACCAACCAAAAATTACCTGAAATATATTGTCAAAGACCCTCAGGTCCAAAACGACAAATGCCGATATGGATGCCAAGCCCAAGAAACGATCCAACATCTTACCGGAGGCTGCCAGGCATTTGCTGCAACTGAATATAAGGAACGGCATGACTCAGTAGGGAAGATCCTCCATCAAGAGATAGCTATTAAACTATCGCCAAGCATAACATCGCCAAGTACAGAGATCTGGAAATACAAATAAGAAGACAATGGAGAATGGAAAGTACCCAGACGATACCGATTATTCTTTCTACCACTGGAGTCATTCCGAAGAACCTCCTAGAAAACATAAAAAAGCTGGGTCTAAATGAACATCTGTATAAGGTCATGCAGAAAGCTGTGCTACTTTCGACGTCCAGATGCGTGCGAAAATTTTTAGGAGATACACCGACGTACCAAGTCACCTAGGACTCGATAACATGGAAAGAGTCCCACCAGAGCTCAATCCTTTTGATACCGTAGGTATCTGGGATGAGTGAATTTTCCCCTTAGAGGGAGTGTGAGTCGTATGGCTAAATCTGGATAATAATAATAAGATACTAATAATAAAATTGGAATATGTTCGAGGAACAACAAGTAGAAAAGTAATCAAAGGAGCTGAAGAAATAATACTAACCGCCGCAAGACACTCACAATATAATCCAGAAAACAACACAGCACAACAGTGCCTGGATACACTAAAACAAAAACTTTCCGTTTACTCAGGCCGCCTAAGGAGATACAAAATTAGTAACAAACGAAAATCCGACAATATGCTTTTTGAAAATGACAAAAAGGCCTTCTATCGGAAACTCAATTCTACTGCAGAAAGTGCCAATAGATCTTACCCGTAAGTCGAGAAGAAGTCCACGAGTTTTGGGGAAATCAACTTTATGACCAGCTGCTCTTAACACCAATACTGGATGGATCGAAGATACGGCGTACAACTGCCAACATTACATTACTGCTCCCTACGAACCCTTCACCACTGGAGAAGTTTCAAATATTATCAAAGAGCTTCATAACTGGAAATCTCCTAGACCAGATGGCGTTTGGAACTTCTGGCTTAAGAAGTTCTGGAGTATTCATGAGTACTTATCAGCAATAATTAATCACACTATTTCTAATCCGCAGGAAACACCATCTTTCCTAACCCAGGAAACAACTTATTTAATTCCCAAAGATCAAAATAACTCGGTGTATTAACCAACACTGTGCCGCAAGGGATCCATGGGCCGCAAAGAACAACTTATCTTCGACTCTGTCATTTTTAACCAAGCGTATAGCAAAAAACGGAATCTCTTTACTGCTTTCATCGACTACAAGAAAGCGTTTGATTAAGTGCCGCATGAATGGCTTATAGATATAATAAAAATATATAAAGTCGATGATAACATAGTGATCGTTTTAAAACATACAATGTCAGATTGAAAGGCAAAAATTACCTTCAAATACCATTTAGGTTCTTTTGTATCTCCAAATAAATCAAGATTCAGGTTACAATAACCAAAAATTACCTGAAATATATCGTCAAAGACCTTTAGGTCCAAAATGACAAATGCTTTGTTCAAAAGCTCAGGAAACCATCCAACATCTTACCGGGGGCTGTCAGGCATTTGCTGCAACTGAATATAAGGAACGTCACGACTCAGTAATAAAGATACTTCATCAAGAGATAGCTATCAAACTGGGACTTATTCAAACAAACCATCTTTTATATTATCAATACGTTCCTGAGGGTATACCTGAGAATGACAACTACAAGCTATACTGGGACCGCACTGTACTCGCAGACCAAACAGTGACACATAATAGACCAGATCTCATACTAGTTAATAAACTAAAAAGACAAACAACTTTAATTGATGTGGCGATTCCCAACAACAATAATCTTCATGTTAAACAGAATGAAAAAATCGCCAAGTATAGGGATCTGGAAATTCAAATACGAAGACAGTGGAGAATGGAAAGTACCCAGACAATACCTATTATTCTCTCTACTACTGGAGTCATTCTAAAGAACCTGCTAGAAAATATAAAAAAAGCTAGGTCTGAATGAACATCTATACAGGACTATGCAGAAAGCTGCACTACTCTTAACCTCCACATGTGTACGAAAATTTTTGTTAGATACTCCAGTATATCAAGTCATCTAGGTCGCGATACCACGGAAAGAGTCTCACCAGATCTCAATCCTTTTGATACCGTAAGTATCTTTGATAAGTGAATTTTCCCCTTAGAGGGAGTGTGAGCCATATGGCTAAATCTGGATAATAATAAACTAATGTTTGTATTTTGAGAAAGATTTCCGTAGTGGAAATTGAAACGTCAATAAACGTACTTTAACCTTTAATTGTGACTTATTCTCATTTAAATAGTAATTAATTACAAGAGTATTGTATACTGTCAGGATTTGTTATTACAGTCGTAGGAAATTGGCCACTATCATTTAAATCAGAAAGTACATCCCAAGATAAGGTAGCCGATAATGCTGAATCACATATTGAAAGATCTATGGCATAGGATTCATCAGTAGAAATGTCAAAATGAGTATTTCTTTCATCGTTTAGTAGGTTTAACTGAAATTTTTCCAACAATATTTTGATTCTACAATCTAGTGGAGTAATTTTTTTTGATCCCCATATGTAATTATGTGCCTTAAAATCTCCAACGAGGAGAAGGTATTTGTTTAATCAAATCTGGGAGTTCATTATTGGTTGGGTTTTGTGTAGGTGGAATGTATATATTACATATGTTCATTTTTAAAGGACCTTTAATAGCAATTGCGACCGCTTCAATTCAATTGCGTTAAAATTAGAAAGATTCAATATCTGGGACATTTAATGAGGGGTGAGAAGTACGTATTACTGAGGTTGATTATGCAAGGGAAGATACAAGGGAAGAGAAACCCAGGACGACGCAAAATGTCCTGGCTAAGAAATTTGAGAGAGTGGTTCAGCTGCAGCTCATTAGAATTGTTCAGAAATGCGGCCAACAAAGTTAAAATAGCGATGATGATTTCCAACCTCCGCTAGGAGAAGGAACCCGAAGAAGAAGAAGCGACCGCTTCAAGTTGTGTATTGATTTAAAGAATTTCGACATCGATGGATGAATGAGTGTAAATTGCTATGCCACCACTAGCATGGTCTACATTTTCTCTATTTTTATATTTGCATGTGAAGTGTTTTAAATTATAAACTTTAGTATTTTTAAAATGAGTTTCCTGCAAACAAAGTATGGATGGAGTAAGTTTTTTAATCATTTTGTTGTAATATCTCAAGGCGTAGTGTAATACCCTCGTAGGGTACACTGGATAATTGAGAAAGCCATTATAATATATCTTTTACAATTTCATTATCAGATTCGGTGTTAGTTTCTGATTTTATAGATTTTGTTTCGAAGTCTAGTGAATCTATTTTTTGATTTCCTATTTGATACATTTTCATGTAGTTGATTTAAAAGTTTCAATAGGTTTTCTAGATCATGTATATAAGTTTTTATTAAGATTACTGGGTTAGTGGTACCACGAGGATTTTCCAGTATATCTACTAAGGTTTCATAAGATATTGAATGGTTTATTGAAGTATCTTAATATATTCGTTTAGCTGAATTTTTTATATCGTCAGTTACTTTGATAGTTCCTATGTCTGTGATCGAAGACTTTGTCTTTTTTAATTTAGGGTCTGTGAAGGGGTTATTTACTAGAGTAGCATTTGGTGAAAGGGATATAATTTCAGGCAATTTCATATGTATGAGGGATGATCGTGAGACATTTGTTGAAAATCAGTGCTTTCTGTAAAATATGGATATCTGATTAAGTCGAGAGTGTAAGAGCCGAGGAAGATATGTTTTGCGTTAGGGGAATGTATTTATTATCTATTGGATCAGTTGAAGTAGTTGGAGCAGCATTTTGTGTTTGAGATATTTGAGTTTCCTTAGTAGTTGGGCAATTTTCAGCCGAATGTCCCGCTTGTCTGCAATTAGTACATAGATTCTTCTCCATTTCTAGAAATATACGATATGATATCATTTGGTAATTCACAATTATTGAGTAGGGTATTGATGAGACTGGGGGAGAAAGTATGCCTTCTGAAACTGAAAATGTGTTTGTAAATAGGATTTGATGTACCGATTTTTAAAAAAATTATTGGAGTTAGCAAAGTTAATCCCAAATTAGAAATTGTTTATTAAATAATTCAATGTGGGATTAAGGGACAAACATTTGATATCAATAATCTTTCATACGATGACATTAATTTACGAGTCTAAATTTTTTGGTGGTTTACAGTTCTTATCCCTTTGTTAATTTGTAGAAAATTGTTAACTAAAGTTTCGCTTGTTAGATAAATGAAAATTAGACCATTTTACATTACCTATAGAAGAGAATAGAATATTTTTTGGATGAATTTAATCACCAACTGCAAATAGATAGTCTTCCAACTTTAGTATTTTCACTACTAACAGTATTTTCCAGTGCAGGAAAAACTGTTGCTTGTGTTTTGGATGCAAATTTAGGTACATTTTGATTTGTGACAGTTGCAGAAGATTGTTTCATATTTATATTTGACGAACGTTGGTTCAGTCCTTGTTCAAGGGCCTTAAGAGGCGGATAATTATTCATTTTTAATTATTATCATCGATAACTCTTAACACGTTCACTGCCGCCTTTAGTTTGTGATCATCTGTTAGGAGCCGATTGGCGTATATGCATCCAAATCACGTTATTCTGGTATACAAATATCAGATTATCGATTCTTAACATGAATTGGAAAACGTGGCCGCCAAAAAAGCTGACACGCATATGGTGCGTGATCGGCCTGGTCAGTTGTATGAAATCGTAGCGGCCGATCACGCACATGTTGTGTGATAATAAATAATTTTTTTTCGTGAATAAAAATAATAAATTGAACAAAGTATTATTATTAAATAAAAAAATATATATTTTTCCAAAAAAAAACATGATTGCTCAATAGAATCATCAATAAAATCATAACAAAATTAAAATTTTATGCTTATAATCCAAAGATTTGCTTCATAATAACAAATTGCAAATGTTTTATGTGTAAATAAAAAAGAAATAATTTCGCTCATCTACTGTTCATGCCAAATTTTAAAACACGGCTCCAAACACAGCCCTGGATTGCCATTACAAATATTGCAGCAATATTTAGTCATCTTTCTAATTTTGCTTATTTTTCTGCAAATCCTACAATATTTACGTTGAACCTTTCCATCAGATTTGGGAAGTTTTGATGGAAGGTGAACAGGGGCACTTGCTGGTTGTGGAATTATTGCACTCGGTTTTGGCAATAAAACATCAATAATATTTATTCGAAATTCATAAAAACTGATCCTGTTGCCCGAATACTTATGATATAAAAACTACGAATTTAACAAAAGTATTTGTAACACGTGTATACCGGCTTTTTTATACCAACGCAAAGTTTTTCGATCACACGAATTATATGAGAGCATTTGGTCTTTACGATCTACTCCCGACATATACTTATTATATTCCACAATTGCTTGTGGTTTTGATACCACCTCACCTCGTTTCCTCGTCACTTCCACAAAAGTACTGCTAAATTCTGTGTTTATAAATGTCACGTCCCGCTTATCGCGCCATTTGCCCATAACGATGCCATTTACTTCATCGCATTTTTCTACTACTTCACCCCTACGAACTTTTTTGTTCATAAAATCAACACAGTTTCCTTTCCGGTTCATTCGAAGAGTTCCTGTACAAAAAGTTTTTCTTTGAAGCAGAGTTGATGCCAGAGAATGACTATTATAAAAATTGTCTAGGAACAACGAATGCCCCTTATCCAAATGGTCATGCATTAATTGTAAAACGACAGTAGCAGCATGACCAACACCACTCGTCACATCATTAGCACCTGCATAAATAATAAGCCTTATAGTAAGCCCATTTGGTTCTGCCAAGACATAAAATTTAATTCCATATTTATGTCTTTTGCCAGGCAAGTACTGGCGAAACCTCAAACGACCTCTCCATGATAACATAGACTCATCAATTGATAGCTCCTTACATGGAGAGTAGACCTGAAAGATACAATATATAGAATATTTGTCTACTGGTAAAAAAGAGGAAACTTACCTCCATCATTTTTTCATTAAAATAGTCAATAATGGGTCTGATTTTATATAATCTATCTATTGGATGAACGTTTCCCACCGCAGGATTCCTTGCGAAGTGCATGCATCTCAGAATCAGCATGAAACGATTTCGGCCCATATATTCCGAAAAACATTTCAAATTAAATAGTCGATGTTTTCTCCAATAATCCTGTATACGATTAGTTCTTATGGTACCCATATGCAGAATTAGTCCAAGAAAAACACGCAATTCTTCTGCGGTAAGCGTCTTCCACTCCGATATTCTTGGTCGAACTGTACCACTAGCAAGAAATATCACTTCGGGATACAAATTTGATTCTTCCACAATCAAATCATAAAATTTATGGTCTACCAGCATGTTGAAATAGTCTATTGGATTATTTCCTGTCGGCTGTTTCTTCAAACTTGGATTTCCTAGAAAGGGAAGCTGCCGCCGATTCACTAAGGGAGGATCAGTCCATATTATATCATTTACCACAGGAACGGTACGCTCAGGTAATATTGGTAAATTCTCTCTTTCAAACGCATCTTCAGTATTACTATCTCCACTTTCACTTACTTGATACAGCTCATCATCACTAGAATTATTGTCTAAGTCTAAACTATCTTTGTTTGGATTTTTAAATGTAATTTTTCGTCTTTTCTGTTTACCAGAAGGGCCTGTCAAATCACGAGTATCCATATTTTCAAACTTTTTAATGGTATCGAAATTACGTGAAAATTTAAATCCGCGACCGCACAACAATTTGTATACACCTTGCCTACAAGCCGACACAAGATAGAGTGATTATTAAATGAGCCGACGCTTACAGACAAAAATAAAGAGAGAAATGCGCATCACGTAGCTTATGCGCGATCGGCCTCTCGGCAATGAGTCGCATCACGCAAACGCTGCGTGATCGGCAGTGAAAGAGTTAAAAACCTAGTCCGGTCCTGTCCCCTCGATATCATAACTAATAAACGGTAGCCGTCAAAAATTGTTGCGTTATAACCAAAAATTGATTCTTGTTTGCGTGGATTTAACTTAATTGTTAAATATTTGGATTAAATACATATTTGTACTCGCAGATTTTATACTTGCGGTGACCAAAATCATTTAGATTCACTTTATCATTTTATATTTTGATTTTCATTTTTATAATGTTTTGATGCTGTTCTTAATTTAATTTAATGCAAGTAGTTGTAGTTTATTCAAGTAACATAAAAATATTCAAATTCTAAAACAACTTTTGTGTGGTATGTTTTTCACAGAATATTTTACACAATGAAATCAATCACAATGCATATTGCTACAAAAATTTTATTTTTCACCTTGTTTTGATTTTCAATCAGGAAATAAAACATACCGAAATAAAATTATTATTAAAAGTGATTTTTAACTTTTTCAGTTTTATTTTCAAACGATTTCCGGATTGGAAATCACAACGTCAAACAAAGCAAAAAATATAGTTTTTACTACAATTTAATGTGGTTTATTTCCGTGGATAAAATATTTAGTGAATTAATAATAATCAAATATAGAATGATGTTCTAATTCTAGATAATTCAATTAATACATATAACCAATGACATATAATATATAGACTACGCAGTCCCCTATTCTCGCTATAGAATCAAGTGTCCGAAAGATCTCGGCTCAAGCTTGAAGGTATGTTTATCACAACAGCGGCGTGCTCATTTATATGTTAATGACAATAATTATTTTTTTAATTAAAATTAAATATTTATGATTTCTTTTTGTTCCCGTCTATAAGAGAAATAATTATTTTGATAAAATAGTATGGCATTTTACTAAAATAGTAAGTAAATAACTCTCAACAATTTAAAATAAAATTTGCTTGTCACACAAAATGGAGAAAATGTTTTCATACGTCCATGATGTTTTCAAACACAAGATCAACTTCGTGATGCTTCGTAAGAAATCATGAACTTCGTGCATCTTCGTATCAAAACAATAAACAATAACAAAGGTATTCATGTTTTGGACACTTTTTAAAGCGTTCACCGAGTCTATATATTATACGTCATTGCATATAACCATGAATCATGGTGACCCTGTTATCTCTGTTATGGATTATACATATTTTTATAACTACACAACTAACCACAACAAGTAAGGACCAAGTAAAAGCTAAATTAAAATTAAAGAATAATATAAAAAGGTACAAGAAATAGAAAATGTTAAAAATTATAGAAAAAAATATTGTAAAATTAATCTCTCTTTTAAAGACATCTCTTTGTTTTTATTTTATCATCTGTACAATGTATAAAATTAGTAAATAAAATTATTTACTTGTAGCCTTGTAGCAGATATTTTTTTATCTAATATTTGATTGGGAATAACCTGCAAATTATGAAATAAGATATTTTAAGTTTCGGATTTAGTTTACACAATGATATTGCATAGAAAGGAAATAAATTAATGGTTAAAACAAAAGAGAAAACAATAATGAAAATAACTTATTAGCTCTACTTTTCTTGATATACAATACATCTGTGTGTGTTGTAACAAAAAATGTGAATACTGGAAGGTGTAGGACGCCAATATAATAAAAATGTGTATGTGCAATATAACACAAGTATTTGGAGTAATGTAACAGAAAACGAATAAATTAAAGCTGGCTAGCAGAAGATGCCGGTGAGTGACTAATTGACACTCAAAAGAAGATTCGGCAAATTTGCATGCCCTACAGATACCGTAAAGTGAGAATATGAATGACAAGGTAATAAAAAAATAGAAATAATGTAAATGAAAGTATTGAATTATGGAAGTTCCTCTAAGATATGATTGGGCGCCAGGAAATTATTAACATATACCTTCCAAGGTATCTTGTAAAGCTGTTTGCTGAAATAAAAGGGAAACAGGTATTAATTAAAATATTAAGTTTTTACCACACATTTTAATCCCTATCCAAATATATACAGTCTATTATATGCAACCCACCACCATTGTATGTACAGTTAATCTAGTTACTAAATTAGTTATATACAGTCGGTCCGCCGGATCTTTGCACAAGTAGGACATTATTCACGAATTATTTTTTATGTTACGTCTCTTTTCTACTCACGGAAACTAAAACTATTAACTTAAACCGCCTGTCCATACACAACACCATGCATTGAACAAAGACAGCCATAGAACAATGATCGCTAATTGATTCGTCTACTGACAATTGACATGACTTTCAACTATTTTATTATTTATCTATGGACATGACAATTGGAAATTTTGTTTTGACAGAGTTTGTAATATTTTTATAAATTATTTTCGTTTGATTTAAATAATCAATCCTTTTTCATACTTTAAATATACATATTTTTTAACAAACAGTTGTTATAACGACTAACCCTTACCTTCGTGTTCAATTTATTAAGGTAAGAATTCATGTATTAGCTAATAACGAATAATATATTTTTTTAACCTCTAAATTGACATTAATTATTTAAATATAGCTAAAACTACGTCAACGTACAACATGAAATTAATTTATAATTACTATGGTTTAAATATTTATTTACTGTAAATGTTATTGGACAACCTATAGGTTTCCAAAAATTGGAAAATCACGTTCATAAATGTAGCCGTACCCAGTTTTCCAAATGCAATAAATGAAATAAAAGAGAAGTATAAAAACGTCAATTGTAATATTAGCCATTTTCTAATATTTATAATAATTAGACTTCGGCAAATATGCATAATTGCATATTTTGCATATTGTGCATATTTTATGCAAATATTTCATATTTTGGCATATTTGTATAAAAGTTTGCATAAAGTGCATAAAAGTTCAGATTTTTATACTGTATTTGAAAATTTTTAAACATACCAATTTATTTCAATTCTTGTATAAAATTTTGTAGTCATTTTAATCAAGAAATGATCTAAGTACGTAATCTCTACAGGTACAAAACATTTACAATTTTAAAGAAGATCAATTTAAGTAGCCCTCAACATTCTTAGAAAGTCTCGGTCACTGAGGCATTCAGTTATTGGATAATCGCTAAGGGTTCGCTCATTTGCATTTTATGATCTAATCCCCAAATCTATCTACAATTTATTGTATCTTAACAGCAGGTAAACGGCTAATAGTTTTGTTCCTAATTTAGGGATTTTCCAAAATCTCCCAGTTTATTGAATTAGGTACCTAAACATTTCAAATTTGATGCTCAGATTTGTAAATCATTTTTGTTTTGATATATATTCAAAGCGTAAACACTCGTTGTGCGTAGCAAAAAGGAAGATTGTGATTTTATAATGCATAAAACAACCAGTGCTTCAACTTGGATTAAATCTTATAAAGAGCTGTCTATGGATATGGGAAAAATCTACTGTTCAGTCTGTGGCAAAATTGTAAGTATCTAATCATTCATCATCATCCAGCCGAATTTTCACATCCATTGTTGGATATAGCTCTCCTCCAAACGTCTCCAGTTCTCTCAATCTCTAGCTGCTGCAATCCAGTTTGTTTCTATTCTCTTTAGGTCGTCGGTATATCGGGTGGGTGGTCTGCCTCAACTTCGCTTGTCGGCTCTTGGTCTCCACTCCAATAATCTCTTCGTCCATCTTCCGTCTTCCATTCTAGCAACATGTCCAGCCCACCTCCACTTTTGTTTATTGATTCGCAGTATAATATCGTCTACGCCAGTTCGTCGGCGTATCTCCTCATTTCTTACGCGATCTTTCAAGGTCAGGCCCAGCATTGATCTCTCCATTCGCCTTTGTGTTACCCTCAGTTTTTCGGCAGTAGCTTTCGTTAAAGTTAAGGTCTCTGCTCCGTAGGTCAAGACTGGTAAGATGCATTGGTTAAATGCCTTCCTTTTCAGGTGAATTGGGATATTTGTTTTAAAAATGTCTCTCATCCATCCATATGCCGCCCATCCCAACGTGATTCGTCTATTTAGCTCGCAGGTTTGGTTGTCTCTGGTTATTCTAATTTCATGACCCAAGTATGTATATCTATCGACTAATTCTACCTTGTTGTTATTGATCTGTATCTCTTCGCTGGGAACCATATTGGTCATCATTTTGGTTTTCTCAAAATTTTTCTACAGCCCAGTTTCTTGTAGTATGTCATTCAGTTCTTGGAGCATGTCTTTGATCTCTCCCAGATTATCTGACAGAAGCACGATATCGTCCGCAAAACGTAGATGGTTTAATCTTTCTCTATCGATGGATAGTCCTTTCTGTTGCCATGTTAGTCTTTTAAATGCATACTCGAGAACGGTAATGAACAGCTTTGGTTGACATGGTATCACCTTGCCTGACTCCCCTTTTTATCTTTATTTTATTAGTTGCAGAATATAGACTTATGGTTGTTGTGGCATTTTCATATATATTTTTAATTATATTACAATATCTGTGGTCGATCCTGCAATCTTGTAGTGCTCTTAAGATGGACGGTAGTTCCACTGTATCAAACGCCTTTTTAAAGTCTACAAATATCAATGCCAAGGGACGGTTATATTCGTTAGTTTTTTCTATTAGGGTTTTTAGGCACTGCAGGTGATCGTTTGTGCCATAATTAGGGCGGAAACCAGCTTGTTCCCGAGGTTGGTAAAAATCCAGCTTTGTCTCTAATCTATTCGTTATTATTCGGGTGTATAATTTATAAAGATGGTTAAGGAGACTGATTGGTCTGTATCTTTCCAGGTCTGCTATATCTCCCTTCTTGTGTAAGAGTACAGTTATTGAATTATTCCACTTTGTTGGGATATTTTGATTCCATAGGCATAGATTAAAGAGCTTTTGAATTTTGGCTATCAGTACTGAGCCTCCTAACTTTATCGCTTCCGTGACGACACCGTCCTCCCCCGGAGCTTTGTTATTCTTCATCTTTTTTAGAGCCTTGTAAATTTCGTCCAAGGAGATTTCGGGAATATCTTCGGAACCCTGATTTTGGACCTTCCTCTGTTGATATTCGACTATATCTAGAGTCGATTGGTTGCTATATAATGTCTCATAGAATGATTCCACAATTTGTAACAAATGTTCTCTGTTTGATGTGATGTTGCCATTTCTATCCTTGAGTTTGACTATTTGTTTATTTCCATTTGTGAGTTTGCGTCTCATTATTTTCATACTCTTATTTTCCTCAATGGTTTTGATGATTTTCTCATCTTTGTATTTTCTTAAGTATTTTCTGATTTCTCTTGATACTTCCTTGTTCATTCTATTTATATCGTCGTTACTAGAGTTTTCGTCGCTTCTCAGTATTCTTCTTTGTTCCATTTTTTTCTGTGTTTCCAGACTAATTTTTTCTTCTTTCACGCTTTTTGGGCAGCATTTCTTTTGAGCTTCTGTTATTGCTTCTACTATTATGTCATTTAGAATGTTAATATCATTTGTTGATGATTTTTCTTGAAGGAATTTACCGATATGATCTTCAAAATTTTGTTCGTTGTTTGGATGTGTCCATCTGTTTATTTGCTTCTTTTTTATCATATTGTGTCGTTCATAGTTGGTATTTAACACAATGGTGGCTCTCACAATACGATGGTCGCTTGATTTCGCAAATTTATTTAGCACTGTCACATCTGTGAATATGTATTTTTTATCAGTGATAAAGTAATCGATCTCGTTTGTCGTGTTCCTATCTGGGCTTTTCCAAGTCCATCTGCGGTGAGGTTTCTTGTAGTAGTAACTGTTCATTAGGAATAGGTTTTTCTCTAGTAGGAAGTTTAAAAGAGTGTCGCCACGGTCGTTCCGTCCCTGACTTCCAAAATTTCCAAGAGCAGTTTCTGCTGGATCCAGTTTTGTTCCTATTTTGGCGTTAAAGTCTCCACATATAACTGTGAAATGTGTGCGGTTGTTTGTGATGGCTGTACTTAAATCATCATAAAAGACTTTGATCTCCTCGTCTGTATATTCTGTTGTTGGAGCATAGACTTGGATAACTTTTAGATTATATCTAGTATTCATTTTAAAGGTGGCATATGTAACTCTAGTGGATACTGATTGGACAGTTTTTAGATTTCCTGCTAGCTGTTTGTTTATGAAGAATCCGACGCCTCCTACTGACTTATGTTGTTCTCCGTGATAGTAAAACAAGTGACCGGATTTTAGGGTCTCGAGGCCTTCACCTCGCCTTCTCACTTCACTAACTCCGACGATGTCCCATTTGATCTTTTCTAATTCTTCTTCCATTTCTTTAAAGCTTTCATCAGAAAGTAGAGTTCTAGTATTCATGGTTGCAATTTTGAGAACTGTTTGTTTTTTAAAGCATGCTCTTGTCAAATTTATGTCCCCCCAGAATCCTTGGGACAGACTGATAAATCAGTGTGAGAGTGTCTACTCACCTGGGGTAGTTTCCGTTTTGTTTTAAAATTTGACATTTGTAAGGGTTTTTGGCTAAGTTCAATGCCACGCGAGCCACTGCGTGTTGGCAAGGTTTCCGTTTCAGCCGCCCACTCTGGGAACAGACGCTGTTTGCAGCCGCCCACTGCCGTAAGTATCTAATATTTTCTATTAAAATGCCGTAAGTATCTAATATTTTTTATTACCGCTGTTTGCAGCCGTAAGTATTTAATATTTTCTATTAAATATCTAATATTTCATACATACAGGGTGTTTCCAAATGACACTTACAACGTTTGACTGTAGATACTTCTCGAAAAATTGATCAAAATGATATAGTTAATGAGGGGTCAAACTTATTTACTTTTCGAGATACAGGGTGTTAAAATTAAAAAAAAAATAAATTCTTTTAGTTAATAACAATAACTTTAAAACCAATAAACGTATTTACTTGAAATTTAGTACTCGTAGGTTGTTTTTAAATGAAAAATAACTTCCTTTAGTGAGAAAAAATTGTCCATGGTACAATACAATGGTGTGTATTTAGAAAAATTTTTCACCTTTACTTTTTTTTATGAAGTCAGCTATTCTAAAACACAATTATTTTTATGGTAATTGAATTAACAAAAAAAAAACTTTTGTTGAATTTTAAAATAAGTTATATGATGTACTAATGGTTAGTAACAAAAACTAATTTGTGGATTAATACTGCATTTAAAACACTTAGCGAGTGTTTTTTTTCCAAACCAGTTATTTGATTAACCAAAAACACCTTGTATATTTTTATATTTTAAAGGTTGAGTTAAAATAAAGGTTTTTATTTTTATTTATAGATAGCATGTGAGAAGAAATTTCAGATAGACCAACATGTGAGAACTGCTTCACACATTGCAAAAAAAATGAAAAATAGGAGGAAAACATCAAACTTCAATGGCTAAATGTTTCCAATCTACTTCAAAAAAATTAGATGAGCAAGAAACTTTTAATGAAGACTTGTGTCGGGCATTAGTGTCTGCAAACATACCGCTTTCAAAATTAGCAAATGTAAATTTTAGTTCGTTTCTCAAAAAATATTGCAAACTTAATGTTCCAAGTGATCGGTCTCTAAGAAGAAATAATGTGAACGGGCTATACTCGTCGGTGTTAATTAATATTAAGGAAGAAATTGCAGATAATTATTTTTACATATCTGTAGAGGAAACCACTGATTCCTCATGAAAGTATATTGCTCATTTATTGATTGGTGTTCTTAAAGAAGATACCTTACCAAAATCTCATCTTATTTCATGCCAGCAACTTGAGAAAACAAATGCTTTAACAATTTCGCGTTTTATACAAGAAACATTAGCAACTTTTTTTCTTCCGACAACTATTCCTTCTAATAAATTACTGCTTATTTTATCGGATGCTGCTTCTTATATGGTGAAATCAGGACAAAATTTAAAAATATTTTTCCCAGATTTAATACATGTTACTTGTGTAGCGCATGGATTAAACAGAGTTGCAGAGGAAATACGAAAAAAGTTTCCTCTTGTAAATACCATGATATCCAGTGTCAAAAAAGTATTTCTTAAATCTCCTATAAGAATTCAACTTTATAAAGAAATGCTACCTAACATTCCTCTTCCACCACAATCTATTTTAACGCGATGGGGAACACGGTTAGAAGCAGCTAATTTTTATGCAGATCATTTTGTTAAAATAAAGAACATAATTGATACGTTAACAGATGAAAGTTCCCAATCTCTTTTGGATTCTAAACAAACTTTTCAGAGTAACTTGCTTCAACAAGAACTTTCATTTATAAAATCAAATTTTAGTTTTGTTCAAAAAACAATTACTCAGTTAGAATCACCAAAACTGTCATTGTTCGAAAGTACAGCATTAATAAAAGAATTTGCGTCATGTTGTCGGAACGTTAGAGGTAATATTGGAAAAGATATTTTAAAAAAATTTGAAGCTACTATGGAAAAAAATAAAGGTTACCATATTCTTTCTGAAGTAGTCAGTGTTCTAGCTGGAAATATTTCGGAAATAATTAATTTAGAACCAAATGTTTTGGTTAGTTTGAAAAATGCTCAGTTGATGTTGAACGAAGTTTTTCCATATATAAATATATGTACTCAGACAGAAGCCACAAGTTTTTGTTAGAAAATTTTGAACACCACTTGGTCATTTATTGTTAGCATAATTCTAAATAAGTTTATTCATACTTAAAAATGATGTAGTTACTTAAAATAAATGTAAATCTTAATGAATAGTAGGAAATATTTAGTTATGTACACTTTTTTTTTTTAAATAAAATTGTTACTATTTTACGATTTTTTTATTTATTTGTATGCATATTTTGTAAAATATTTGCATATTTTCGGGTAAACACGTGCATATTTATGCGCATATTTTCTACATTTTTATTTGCATATTTGCCGAAGTCTAATAATAATTCTTATATCCGATATACGTTTGACTCACATGTTTTAATTTATTTCCTATAATAAGAATGATGACGATGTGTAAAGACCCGACGGATCGACTGTACTAAATAATTCCCAGGTTCCACAAAATTGATCCCGGATGATCTGGATTTACAAATAATAAATATAAATAAAATTAAATGACTATACCTAAGAAGATAATTTACTTGTCTACTAAAGATTTAACTCTGTACTTAGGCTTTCAATTAAATGTCTTATCAAGTAATAAGGACACTATCCTGACGGGATAGATGTCCAAAGGTTTAAATATATAATAATAATAAAATATCAATAAATAACTCTCTTATTAAATGTGCACACATAAAACCGTACAAGTGAGTTAAAAGGGAGGATTTAAAACCTCAACCTACTGAGTCCCTAAATATGATTCGGTGATATTTTAGAAAAAATGACGTTGTTTTATTATTATGTAAAACTAGTATGATTCAAAGTTAAAAAAGATATTATAAAAAAATTAAAACTAATGAATAAACTTAATACGGTTAACTATATTATAAACTCTGAATGAGGGAGATACTTCCCGCTGGTTTCTTAAAGTTGTCCGGGAACAATAAGGTCAGATCTGGACCTCTGGGAAAACAGTTACGATAGAAAAAATCAACTCCGGAACCAGGTCTAACTCTGACTAGGTACTAACTTAAACCTTCTTCTTTAAAAGTTATCCCAAAAAAACAAAATCAATGATTTCTTCCCCTAACTTCTGCTTGACTCCCAAAGTAGGCTAAAAAGGACATTTGTGTTAGGGTTCTTTCTTACTCTTGATAAAAAATAGGGAACACAAGGTTTATGAACCTTGAAAGTTTTTATAAAAGTTACTTGAAGTATAATACTATGAAGTATAAAAGCGAAAAAAACTAAATGGTTTTGTAAATGATGTGACCTTCGTATGGTTTGACAATATTTTAAGTAAGATGGATTAATTATATAGACAATTTTAATGAAAAGCATGCTATGAATATATTTTAGAATATAAAAGAACGAAATGAGAATATTTTTATAGATACTTTTAATAAATAATAGATAGTTGTAAAGATAGAGAATTATGTTATTAAAGCCGGGAAGTAAAATTAAAATAAGTACATATGATTTTATATCAGTATATTTAAATATATGACAGATAGATATATCACGATTGAAGGAAAAATGACGATATTATAGAAGTTAAATGGCTGATGGTTTTTATACTTTTTATTTATAATTGAATCAACTTACCGGCTAAGAGTGGCTATACATAAAATGAACACACTACAAAATAAACTTAAATCTTTCCATATTTCTGCCGCCTACATTTAGTTGTACAAAATATAGTTAGTTCACCAAACTTATTTCGTCCAAAGTTGAAACCAGAATGCGTGCTAATTGCTAATTATTGTTTGTCGGATAAGCAGGTCTGCCTAAAACGGCCGCTGGAGTCGCTATTTAATACCAACTTAAAAATAAAAAAAAATACTATTCAATATAGTCATATATTCAATATCAAAATAATATTCAAAAAGTAATACGTACGTCACAAATCACAACTACCGGTTCAATATATAACAAATCTGTGCAAATCCTAGCATATGCTGATGATATCAATATTGTTGGGAGAACGGAAAATGCAGCACGAGAGGCGTATGTAGCACTAAAGGAAGCGGCTACAAAAATGGCTTTAATAATAAACATTAATAAAACGAAATACATGAAAGTAAGTCCGCAATTACAAAGACGACGGCCACTTGTTATAGAAAACGACGTCATCGAAGCAGTTAATGAATTTGTATACCTGGGAACGCTCGTCAATACTGAAAATGACATTACCGCAGAGATAATCCGCAGAATTTGCACGGCTAATAGATGCTATTTTGGGCTTAATCTCCTTTTTAAATCTACAGCTATATCAAGAAATACAAAAGTAAAACTCTACAAAACAATAATACGCCCAGTCCTAACATATGGTTCAGCAACCTGGACTTTAACAAAAAGCAATGAAAACATGTTAGGATGTTTCGAAAGAAAAATACTGAGGCGAATCTATGGAGCGGTAAATGAAAATGGTGTCTGGAGAAGACGATACAACTTCGAACTCTATAGAATATACCAGGAACCAGATATCGTAAAACACATTAAGATAGGACGTCTGAGGTGGGTAGGCCATGTAATGCGGATGAAGCAAACCGATCCAGCTAGAAGAACGCTCCTTGATAGACCTATTGGCCAAAGAAGAAGAGAAAGACCCAGAACAAGATTCCTAGATAACATAGACCAAGATATGAGAAATATGGAAATACGTGCCTGGCGGAGGAAGGCGATGGATAGAGACGACTGGAAGAGAATTCTTGGGGAGGATAGGACCCACATAGGGTTGTAAAGCCAAAATGATGATGATGATGATGAATAAAAATTAAAAATTACGAAAATTATTAAGAGGATATGGATTTAAAAATTTTATTTAAAGTGAGTAAAGAATTATTGAAGTGACGAACTCGTTACAGTGTGAAAGATATGGCACAGAAATAAGTCCATTAGCCACAGAATGTTTTATTTATATTTAACAAACAAATTCTTAAGTTCTTAATCTTAACAAACAATCCTCAAAAACCCAACGTTTAGGTAGAATTTTTTCAGCTTCTAACTTTCGTAAATTCCAAAATTTGTGCTTGACTTCTGGATGACACTTTCCCTCTGTGGACGTGGACTATATGTAATTTCAGTAATTTTGTAGATAAGCTTGTCTGTATTTTCAATAAGGCATTTCCTTTAATTACAATTAAGTCAAAACATTACAAACCCTGGAATACAAAGGGTATCCGCATATTAGCCAAGAATATGCGTTCACTACTGTACATCAAGAAATTTACTACCAATGTCGTTGTCACTGAATATCTCCAAGTACAGAGACACCTATATAAAACTTATCAAAACAAATATACTACGAAAATCGTCTGAGAACCTCTAAAAATGTTACAAGGGAAACTTGATCCATAATAAAAGATCTTCAAAATAAAACTAACAAAGCTTAAACCTTTTCCTACAATTTCCTATCTTCATAATTTAAAAAAGGTCTAGAATTAATTCTTTATAAGCATGAATTCAAACAATGAATAGTCTCAAAAGCAGATCTTCCTGTAGTACTGATAAACTCCATAAACATTTTCTTAAATCTCACAAATAATGTGTTGGAAGTCCTAATCTCACTAATTAACGATTCCTTTGAAAAACCTATATTTCTAGAGTGCCTAAAGATAGCCATTATTGTTCCTTTTCATAAGGATGGTGATAAATCTAATATCTGCAACTAAAGACCTATTGCCCTACTACCTGTCCTATCCAAAATTATTGAGAGACTTGAAAAAGCCCGACTTATGTCCTTTCTCGTTGAAAACAACATTTTATCACAAAGTCCGTTCGGCCTTTTATTTAATAAATGTACCAGCGATGCTATGTTTTCTGTACTACATGGGGTCTATTAAGCACTAAACAATAATCTTTATACTGCCACTGTTTTTGTGACTATGTTAAAGCTTTTGATTATGTAAATCATGACATTTTGATAAAAAATTAAATTTCTACGGAATTCGAGGTATTTCTTTGAATTGGTTCCAATCTTACTTGAGGAATAGAAAACAACTGGTTACAGCAAATGAGACTCTAGTTAAAAAAGCATTGAATGTGGTCGAATTTACTCTCTTTTAACGTGGATAGGATAGTAGCATTATCCTATACAGGAGTTCTTCAACCCTTTCTTCTTAATAACAGCCAGATCAGTATAATTGATTCTGTAAAATTTCTTGGCATTTTTATAAACAGCAACCTGAAATGGTACCTTCATATCGATTTGTTAAGTAAGAAACTAGCCTCAGTCTGCTATGCAATAAGATCTGTTTCGAAGGAAATGAATATAGCATCTTCCAAAATAACATACTATTCTTTGTTCAAGTCTCATCTTCGATATTGCCTTTAATTTTGAGGTTCTAGTACATCTGCCCAATCTGATGTTATTTTTAAATTACAAAAAAGAGCAATACGGTATCTTTTTGGCCTCAGTAGAATAACACCTATTTATATATTCCCATATTTATATATTCTAGAAATGTCATAACTACTCCACTAGAAATTCAAGCTTTCATGTTTATTTACCGATCCCATCCACTGAGTTAGTAAAGAAATCTATATTATATTCGGCAAAAAAAATTAAACAACCATCTGCCTTTGGAACTTAAATCTATAACTTCTTTCCTTAAGTTCCGTAAATTAACTAAAGCCTATGTAGCTGAGAGACCTTATTATTCAGAGGAAGAGTTTCTTTATAAATAATTAAGAAAATACAGTACGTTTAGGTACAAATAACAAAGTATTTTTATATAAGTATATTTGGTTATCGCGTGCAGCAGCTTAAACTTATTCGTAAACTAGTTCGTAAGGTTTTATTATGCAATTTACAATATAGTAAAATTTTGCAATGGATTGTATTTTTTATTATGTTTTATTCTGTGATATTGACGATTTAAGTAATTTTAGGAAATTCAAATTGTTATTGTTATTATAACTTTTTTTTTAACTTTTATAAGCTTTGTCTATAAAATTGTAGAATTTTCAGTGACAAGAAAGCATACTTCTATTCTATTCTATAAAGATATTTTTTTTGTTCTTGTTACTTTTTTCTATATATATGTATAAATTACTTAAGTCATACTAATTTATATTTTTAATTTTACATCTTTAATAAAATTTATTAGCAATTCAACTCTGGATCTCTTCGTTCCTGCCATTAGTGCCCTGAGATCTAAATTTGCACGGCTGACAACCATGAATTTAGTTTTCTTAATATTAAGGCCTATTCCGTATGTTACGCTCACAGTTCTTACTCGGTCTAGTAAGGCTTGTAGATCATTTAGGCTGGTTGCTAGTAAAATAGTGTAATAGACATCACAACTGATATCGCGGCATCTTTGAAGTAGGACTTGTAAGGTGAAAAGTGCTTCACGTGTACCCATGGAATTGCGAAATCCAAATTGCATTTCACCGGCATTTCTTGTAAATTCTGGCATGTATGATTTTAAGAAAAATCTTAAGTGCATGATTCATAAGGAGGATGGTTCGAAACTCTTCACACGTTCTCGCAGATCTTTTTTTATTGTTTCAAATGTTGACAATAGTCATTTCTCTGGGATAATACATGAATGGTATATGGCGTTGAACAGTTATTTGTTTTATGTTTTATACTTATTGAGCTATATTTTAATGAGAACACGATAATGGTTATTATTATTTAGCAAAGAAAAATATTTTAAACACATCCGCACTCTACAGAGCTTTAAATAGTAATGGAGTTTTCACTTAATAATATTTAGATAATTCCAAATTTGCCTTTATTATTACTATTATTGTATAAGTCTATTGTGGATAATGATATAAAATCCAAGTTCTAACCTGTACAAGCCATGGATGTAGTAATTAAAAGGACGTCCACGGAGCAGTTCTGCCTTCAGAAAATAATTTGTATACTTTAATTTAGTGAGGAGCGATAAGGGAACATAGGGGGTTGACGCGGCGAGGCCGTGAACGCGTGAACCGAACCGAAATCCGCTTTACGCGAAAACACAATCTCACTTTATTTACGAAAGCCAAAGGGGAACAAGGAAATAGATTCTCTTGCTAAAAATTTACAATTTTAACATAAAATCCCCCGGGTTCTGAAGATAATAGCGTGTTAGAGGCATTATGGAAAGAACATATACTTTCACTGTTATAAGTGTTTCCTGTATTTGTTATCGAATTTTGACTATTTATAGAAATATTCTGAAATCATAAGAAAGGTTTAACGTTAGGGGAAGTCTTCAATAATCCACAGTGGGAGAAATAACCTATAGAATAAAAGGGGAGTGTATATATAAATCTTATGATAAGGTCGAAGAGGAGATAGAAAAAATACCCAAATAAGATGTCATATTTGTACTGGGAGACCTCAACGCCCAGATTGGAAAAGAGGACTTTTTACAGCAAATTGCAGGAAAGCATACAATACACGAAAACACGAATGACAATGGGCAAAAACTATGTAACCTAGCAACAAAAACAAATTTGTTAATAAGCTCGACAAAATTTGAACACCCTAAAATACATAAGGTAACATGAAGGTCACCGGATCAGAAAACATATAGTCAAATTGATCACTTAATGATTATTAAACGAAAACAATCGTCAATAAAAGACGTAAGAACGTTCAGAGGTGGGTGTGCAGATTCAGACCACTACATGGTCACAGCCACTATAAGACAAAAAGTTAAAATTGAAACAAAAAAAAAAACAACATAAAAAGTGGAATGTTAATAAATTGAGTAGTGATAAAGAAGTAAGAAAAAAATATGAAGAGGCAGTAACAGTTTAAATAAAAGAGATATATAAAGTAGAAGATATAAGCACAGAATGGGAGACGATCAAAAAATCAATAGAAGAAGGTGCAAATATGCAGATGGCTAAAAGTCAGGCTAAAACAAAAAACGAATGGTATAACCAAGAATGTAGAGAAATAACAGGAAAAAAAGTGCAAGCCAGAAATAAATGGCTAAGAACAGATAAAGAGGATATTGCTATTATTGCAAAGAACAGAAAAATAATGAAAGAAATGGTTGAAGAAATAAGAGAGAAAGGGGAGGTAATGGGGCTAAGATTAAATCAAGAAAAGACAAAAATATTAAAATTAGGGAAAAAACCAATGTAGAAAAAAATCAAAATAGGAAGTTCTGAGTTTGAAGAAGTAGAACACTTCAAATACCTAGGAGTTACAATAAGTAAATCCGGAGAAAGGAAATCCGAAATAAAAGAAAAAATATTATCAGCGAATAAAGCTTATTTTGCAAACAAAAGATTACTTAAAAGCAAAACACTGACTAAAAAAAGCAAGACGAGCATTTATAACACCATAATTAGACCAATATTATTATATGCAGGGGAAACAATGACGATGGTTAAAAAAGATGAAGAAGACTTAAGAATAGCAGAGAGAAAAATTATGGGAACCATACTAGGACCAATCAGAACAGAGCAAAATTAATAAAGAAGCAGAACAAATGCAAATTAAGGAAGAACTTAAGGAAGACATCGTAACTAAAATAAAGCAATGCAGAGTCAGATGGTTAGGTCACATTTGGCGAGCAGGCGATGAGGCAGTGACATACGCAATGATAGAATGGAATCCAGGAGGAAGAAAGAGAAGGGGAAGACCGAGATCAAAGTGGCTGCAAGAAGTTGAAGGAGACCTCCAAAGGGCAGGAGTTAGTGAATGGAGAGGAAGAACTAGAGACAGAAAAAAATGGAGAGATATTGTCAAGAAGATACGATCCACTTAAGAAATAGGATCTAGAAAGCATTTGCGGTTTAACCCCACGCTGGGGTGTATAGCCATTATATATATATATATATATATATATATATATATATATATATATATATATATATATATATATATATATATAAATCATCTGTGATAACCTGACAACATCTTTCTGTTAATAAAAACAGATCTAAAATTCATGCTTGAAGAATTAAATAAAAAAGTCGAAACGTAGGTTTGAGAATGAACCACAATAAAACAAAAATTGAGTTAAAAGATGGTATAGGTAAAAATGCCTTTGGGAAGTTAAATATGAAAATCAAAAGATATCTCCTTTTTTCTTGTTTTAAATATATTGCCTGTTTTTCTTCAACATTACCTCTTATGTTATTGGAATATTGTCATTCCATCTCTTTCTACGTATTCATTTTTGTTGTATGTTATGTACCTACATATTTCTGATTTTATTACTTTTGTTTTGTACATAAATGTTTTCTGTTATTTTTATTCATTCTGTCTGGCTTTAAGACCCTGCGTGGGCCCTACCCTCCTTAAATATTTCTCTCCAGTCGTTTCTATCCATCACCTTCCTCCACCAAGCAAGTAGCCCCATATTTCTCATGTCTCTGTTAATGTTATCAAGAAATCTTGTTCGAGGCCGTCCTCTTCTTCTCTGACCAATGGGTATATCAATGAGCGTTTTTCTAGCTGGGTGATTTTGTTTTATTCGCATTACATACCCTATCCACTTCAGACGTCCTATTTTAATACATATATTTTACGATATCTGGTTCATGGTATATTCTATAAAGTTCGAAGTTGTATCATCTTCTTCACACTCCATTATCATTCACTGTTCCACAGATTTTTTTTTTCTTTCAAAACATCTAACATATTTTCATTACTTTTTATAAGAGTCCAGGTCTCTGAACCATATGTTGGGACTAGGCGTATTATTATTTTGTAGAATTTTACCTTTTGTATTTCTTGATATAATTGAGGATTTAATAACAAGATTGAGCCCAAAATAGCATATGTTGTCAGTTCAAATTCTGCAACTTATGTGTGCGGTAATATTAATTTCAGTGTTAACGAGCACTCCCAGGTATACAAACTCCTTCACTGCTTTGATGACCTCATTTTCGGTAAAAAGTGGCCGTGAGATTTGTGTGGTTATTATCATGTAATTCGGTGTTGTAATGGTGTTTATCAATAAACTCATTTTTGTAGATGATTTTTTTAGTGTTACCCACGATCCGTGCCGGTCTTAGCTTGTGTAGAGGAGGTACGCTAAACTGAGTAGGAGTCCTTGGGTACTTTGTGCAAGATAGACTGGGAGGGGAAGTCCTCAACCCCGACATGGCACGTCCCAATGGCTGATAGGGTACGTTCCTGTAGATATGCAGGACAGGTATGAATAAGGCTTCGCCAAATAAGTACCCGCTGATTAACGGAGGACATGACATAAGTCAGAAGCTGTGTCATTAGTGGCTCGTGCCTAAGAAATACAATTCGTGATAGGTGCGGTACCACAAAGTCGCAGGCGTAAATCAAATACTGATTTAACTGACTGTGATACTGCAAACACTCAACAACCCGTCCGGCAAGCGTGATGTTTTAATGCCAATATACCCCTTAAACACATGTTGAACTTGAAGCAAAATGGGACGATACATTAGGTAGGTAGAGCTAGCAACTCAGAATCCCACACCGGAAAACCGGTTAGCCTCACCAATTCTGGGGGAGGCATAAGCTCAACAAAACGCGCCAAAATAGATACGAACAAACAAAAACAGTTACTACTAGCCACATACAACATCCAATATATGGCTAAAGATGAAAAGGTTTATTCAGAGGTATATCAGTAATTAAAAAAAGAACTATCCAAGATAAACTGGAATGTTGTAGAACTGTCAGAAGTAAAAAGTATTGCTTATACTATACAGAGCAAATAGACGAAACATATGGTGGAGTAGGATTTCTTCGTGAAAAAATATCTCACACCATACATTTCTACATATAAAAGCATTTCTGATAGAGTAACTTATATTACAATAGACCTAGATAATAAAACCAAGATTAAGGTTCCCAAAACAATACATCAGGAAGAGTTAGTTTAAATGTTCGACGAATATTTGATAAAAGCATTAGAAGAAAATGATACAAATTATACCATCATTATGGGAGATTTCAACGCAAAATTAGGTAAAAAGAAGAAAATACTGAAAATGAAATAGGGATACATGGTTATGGCACACGAAATGAAAGAGGAGAAAAATTATATAACTTCTTAGAACAACAAAATTTATATGCCATGAACATACACTTCTAGAAACCAGCAAACCGAAAATGGACGTGGATATCTCTCGAGAAAAATACGAAAAACGAGATCGATTATTTCTTGTATGGAAACAAAGACATTTTTGAAGATATAAATACTCTCAATCAATTCATAATTGGCAGCGATCATTGCCTTTTAACGGCAAGAATCCTTATTAAAGAGACGAAAATATCAGGCAGGCAGAAACTGGCCACATAATTATTGTAATCAGATGGATCAAACTAAAATACGACAGAAGGGAGATGAGTACAGAGAAGTCTTAAGAAAAGAATTTGTAGAACACTATTAACAAGAATATTCCGACAATGAACACAATTAATAAAGAAATGCAACATAAGCTCTTGAAAGCAGGATTTACTGTTGCAAAGAAAACGAAAAATAAAGAAGACAGAATAAGTGATGGAAGAAAATAGTTGATGGAAAAGAGACGCACATTTCTAAGCAAAGAAAAGCGAAGCACCAATGGTTTTAAAGAATTGAATAAACAAATATAGAATGGAGTAAAGGAAGATTTAAACTTCTATAATGAAAACAAGGTAGAAAACATGATAGAAAAGAACCGAGGCTTAATATACTTAAGATCAAACTTAAGAAAGCCTATAATAATCTCACTAAAGGATAAAGATGGAAAAGAAATAAGAGAAAACAACGAAATCCTAAAAGTTACTCAAACATTTTACCGTGATGTCTTCTCAGAGGAGAAGTCTCAGATGATTGGAATGAAAGTTTGACAATACTTCTCTTTAAAAAGGGAGACAGGGGAGATCTGAAGAATTATAGGCCATTCTTCCTGCTGTCCCAAATGTACAAACTGTTTATAAGAGTAATAACTAACTGGTTAACGTCGAAGCTCGACAGCTATCAACCGGTAGAGCAGGCAGGATTCCGAAAGGGTTACAATACAGCGGATCATTTTCTTACAGTCAAAACTTTAATGGAGAAAGCCAATGAATATAACTTAAACTTAAACATTGGATTTGTTGATTATGAAAAGGCATTCGACTTCATAGTTTATGCAAAAGAGGGAGCTATGAACAACTGCAGGGTAGACTCCCGTTACAGAATGCTTATACATAATATTTACAAGAAAGCTACAATGAAAATACAAATAGATGCAAAAATCAAAGCTGTACCAATCAACAAAGAAGTTCGCCAAAGAGATGTTATCTCACCAAAGCTATTTACACTTGGACTGGAAGAGGTGTTCAAAGACATTAACTGGGTAGATAAAGAAATAAATAGAAATAAATAAAGATAAAGATAAAGGAATAAATGTAAAATACAGGTGGAAAACTGAGTAATTTAAGATACGCTGATGAAATTGTAATGACAGTTTGGAAGAACTACAGACCATGATGGCACAATTATTTCAAGCTTTAAAAAAAAAGTAGGTCTTAAAATGGACTTAAAAAAAAATGACAAATAACCGAACATTAGAGCAATAACGTTGAAGGACATAAATTTAGAAACAGCAAGCGAATATAACAACAGCAGAATTGCCATGTTAATAGCCAACGTTTGCAACGGACAGGGCACTTGAAGAAGAAGAAGAAGCAAATACATCTACCTGGGACAGATAATGAAAGTTAACAAAGAAAATCAAACTGCCGACATTGCCAGAAGAATTAGGTTAGCGTGGGTAGGATTTGGAAAACTTAGTTGGATTCTGAAAAGCACCAATATTGAACAATATTTGAAAACCAGAATTTATGATCAGTGTATCCCCCTATACGCACGTATGGTTCATAGACGTGGACACGTACGAAGTCTAATATGGATAAAATAGTAAAAGCACAAAGAGCGATGGAAAGATCAATGCTCGGGATGAGACAAAAAACAAACAAATGGATTAGAGGCAAAACCAAAGTAAAAGACGCAGGAGAACATGCTGCTAAATTAAAATGGAGCTTGCAGGACACAATGCCCGACTAAAGAATAAAAGATGGAACCACGAAATTTAACAATGGAGACCATGGTTAGGAAAGAGAAGCAAAGGAAGAACACAAATGAGATAGATGGATGATATTAAGAAGATCGGAGGACACAACTGGAAGCAAGTGGCGCAAAATAGAAGACACCGGATTGATTTGGTTGATGCCTATGTCCAAAGTTAAATTACTTAAGGCTGAAGAAGAAGAAGAGATATACAACTCTCGTTCATCATTTTTTATTTTCCCAATAATATTGATATTATCAATATAGGCAAGGATTTGCACCGATTTATTATACGTTTATGAGAAGCCGGTGGTTGTGATTTGTGACATACGTATTATGTTTCTTTTAAGCACATAGACACCTGCAATGAAAGAGGTAAAATTATATATAAATAGCAGCAATTGAAGCAATAATTTCGCTTCAATCCATGATGCTTTTACAATTTGTTAAAATAATTCTGTAAACGTATATTTTATATCTGAATACAGGATTATTAATGAACAGCTGAATTCTTATAGAGGACGATGTTCATTTTGGCAATATATACCTAGCAAGCCTAAGTATGGCTTATAAATATTTAGTATTGCCGATGACCAAACATGGTACCCATTGATATTTGAAATATATGTAGGCGAACAACCTGAAGGACTTATGTGGTATCAAACAGTGCAAATAGTATATTTATGCGGCTATCTAAGCAATTTGGTGTTCTGGTTTCGATTACTGGAGATAATTGGTTCACGAATATTCCACTTGCCGTAGAACTGCTACAAAATAAATTAAGGTATGTCGGAACTATACGTAGAAATAAACGAGAAATACCTAAACAGTTTGTGAAAACTAAAAGAAAAGCACTAAAAGTTCAGAATTTCCATCTACCAATAATATGATACTTTTATCTTACATACCTAAGAAGAATAAACATTTAATGATGTTTTCGTCAATGTATTTAGAAGGTGATTCCATTGATGGGAGAACAGGACATAAAAATTTTCCAAATAAAATTCCATTTTACAACCAAACCAAGTCCAGCGTCGACAATGTGGATGACCTATGCGGTTCATATTCTATTGGCGATGTCAACAAACTACAGGAGTCGCTTTGACAGATGATCAGCTGATCACGGATGTAGGAAAACAAAACAAAGCTACCATAATCTTTGCAGGTGAATGATTGTTGTGTCTAAAAATTATCTGTATTTATTATCTTCTATTTATTTTTTTGTTAACGCAATGGCAAATAAAGAAATTGAAGTTAGTCTGCTCCATATTTTGAAATATATAGGAGACACAAGAAGACCTTTAAAAGAAGGCGAGACCCTGTTAAAGGCTGGCCACGTTGTGTTGTGTGGCAAATATAATAACAAATTGTCGGTTTGTGTCTGCAAACGACTAATTTAAATGGTGCCCCACATGAAATCACTGTGGATGTGTTAAGAGATGAGTGGGTGGTAAAATGCACTTGTAAAGCCCGCCAGGGAGGAATGTGCGTGTGTTTTTTTATTACGCATTAGTCTAGCATTCACCAGTTCCTCATTGATTTTTCTTCCGTGTTTTCCTTTAAGAAGCCATTGAGAGAAAATAACACCTTTCTTTGAAAGTTTTTTTTTGCCCTGCTGCAGTTGTAATAGAAATTTTAATTAAGATCTATGTTAGTGTACATATTTGATTAGGTTAGGTATGCACAGGTACATTATATATAATAAATGTTGCTGTTCAGGAAATTTACTTGAAAAAAAATCTGTTGATAAAAAATGTTGTGAACACACTATCATATCAGTTGATATCGATTTCCCAATTTTTAATTCCTGTGCCCAACGATCTTGTAGATTTTTGTCACGAGGAAAAAAGTGCATAGTTATTCCTTCCGATCGATAATTACTGCATTGCCGTGCAGAACAATACTGTTTACATTAACTGTTTAACACTTTGTTACCTTATTGTGCTTTATTTATTAATATTTAAAATGTTTATAACTATGTTATGTGTCTATAACCAAATACAAAACGTTTTGTTATCCTACGTGCACTAGTTCAAATTTTTACCGCACCGTGCCGCCTCTTTCGTTTGACATCGCCAATTGGCATAACATATTTTTTTAGAATACTCGACATAGCAGGCATTAATAGCCATATTATCCTAACTGCGAATAACATTAGCGCCAAAACAATTGAACCAAGGATTTACCTGTAAGACTTAAGGTTCGATCTTGTAAAAGATTGCTTAAATATTGCATCAGCAAACTCACACATTCCTTGAACAATATGTGAGAAGGCAGCAAATTATATTGTAGGCTCTTTTAAATCAAAGGAAACAACAAAACCGCCCAGAAAAGAGAAAAGGTTCTTTATTTGTCCAAGAAAAGATAAGAAAAACAAAATTTTTTGGCAAAAAATGTTACCAACAAGTGTAAGAGTTTTGATCACTCGGAAGAGGAACAAGAATCCGATGACAGCTGCAAATGAGTTTTACTTAATTTGTATAAATATAACAACTTTTTAATTTTATTTTTGAACTTTTATTATATTAGTAGCTAGTTAATAATAAGTTAGGTTAACTAGTTAAGTTAATAAAATGTTTGTTTTATATTTACACTCAGCCTATTATTCTGTTTATAAACAAGTCGATCACAGATTCAACACATTGTTTACAATATGGTGGTAACCAATGTTGTTTTTGTTTAACAGTTGTGGGTTAAAATGATAAAAAAGGAATTAAAGTAAGTCTTATTGTCTACGACCTATTGTTTCTCAAGATTTTAATATTCTGAAAATGAAAATAGTAAGTGAGGTAGCAATGAAGCTAATAGAAATGTTTTTGAGTTCTGGTGCTGCATATATTTTACAATCTAAAAATGCACTAAACTGTTTGCACTCTGGCCTGATTGCAAAATTGTATATGGTAGCCTAAGGCGCCTTCAAACTCAGGGCAGCGTTGAATGTTGAAAAATTCTTCATTTTATCGAATCATTGGGATGATTGTTAATAGTGATTCTGAATCTGCTTTAAAAGGTACTATTATACCCTCCCAATTGTTAATAAATATGGAAACGGAAGAGCAGTTACAAAACTTAAAAAATGGGAAATGTGACAATAGTACTCAGATACAGCATCAGAGTTTAAACACCAAGAGATCGAATGTAGCATGAAATGATAAAACTCGAATCACAGAGACATTACAGTTTCCAAAAATGCTTTTGTAAACCAGCACAAAAACAATGCCATACCCTGAGATGTGGTGGCTTCATGAAAAAGTTCTTTGTGGATATAAATGTTATAGAAGTTTAAGTTGTGTCAATAAATGATTTAAATGTAACATGAAAATTTTTAATAACGTGATCTGTGAAGTAAATAAAATCATTTTATAAGTAAGGGGAGGTACTGGGTTCTCGGGATACAGCTTCATACTGAATCCGACACTTATGTATCCATGTATACCACTAAGGTCAAGTAAGATACCATAATGTGTTGTTAAATCAAATGAGAGGAATTTGATTACATGACTGATCGTCGTCTAGCTGATCTGTTAAACTATATCTTCATGGTCATCATCCACTCGGCTAATCGAAATTCAGAGATGCGATTGAATGACGTGGTTTAATAAAAGGCTAGGTGTTCTATCGAACGCAATTTTCATCAAAGAAATATCGAAACGCGACAATCAGCAAAAAATAAAACAGAGACAAAATGTGGTACAAATACTAAATTTATTACTTTGGTCTAATAAAATTATTGGTATACGAACAAAATTGACAATCTACGAACTTGTAGATTATCATTTTGGTTGTAGAACCAATTTTGACATACGGATCTGAATGTTGGCAAATGACGATAAAAGAGAAGAAACAACTTTGTGGTAAAATGGATTATCAAGAAGAGCGTGTCGGATATTTAGACTTCATTATATCCCAAATGAAAAAATAAGAAGAAGAACATGACTCTATTATCTAATACCTGTCAGTGCTCATTTTGATTTGGTTTTCTTTTCTGTATTTTCGTTTTCTAATATCGATTTTATCTTCTTGTCATAAATAAAATATGCTGATCATGCTAAAACTATTAGTTATTTATTATTGTTTATATTATTTGTTTTTATGCATTGTAGGAAGTTAACTGTTTAGAATATTGGGTACTAAGACCTAAAATAATACCTTCAGAAATAAAAGGATGAAGATGTAAATGACAGATTAAAATAAATTAAATTATTTAAAACTTTCTATAAATAGATCATTTTAATTACTACAGCTTTATCATAAAAACCTGTGTAGGCATTTCCTGGTAAATATTATCTAAGTATCTATATTGACGTCTAAAATATTTACCGCTACTGTATTTGTTTCCTGACGAATATTCGGTTTTGTACAAAATATTTCCGTGTTTGAATTTTTAGACGATATACAACAAATATTAACTGTACTTGAGTCATTTCTTTTGAGAAATTGGTGAACAATTTCTTTATTGGGGTTTTCATTCGAAACATGATTGATTCTGTTAGGATAAGATCACAGAAATTAGCAAATAAAGAACCTTTTCCGCAAATCGCCAGGAAATTTTGACATTCCTGTCAAAATTTCTTGAAGAAAAAGTCAGGACTTCCTTACTGTAAGGAAATGTCATTTCCTTACTGTAAGGAAATAATATTTCTGTACAGTTGTTAGCGTATTTATATTATTAAATTTATAAGCGTCAAGTTTGACAATTCAACCTCAATACGTTTCCATAGTAACCCAAGTAATTTTATTAGGAATTTCAAAGCACCATTTATTTGGGTGTATATACCAAAATAGTATGTTTACCTCGTAGGAAAATCCACATTCCTGGACTCTGTGTTGCTAAGTCTCGGCTTGCGCCTCGACTTAGCAATCTTCACAGTCGTCCAGGAATGTTAAGCTTTTCCTACCCGGTAAACAATGTACTATTTTTGTGACACTTTTTGATACAGGTAACCAACAACTACTTTTAATAAATTTGGCGATAACCAACGTACAAACATATAAAGATAATTTATAAACAAATGTTAGACCGCTATTTTATTTTAAATACCAAAGGTGTAAACCGGTAAATTATATGGAAAAGTGGAACAATTTTACTGAAACGTATGGATAATCTTTTAAAATGAGAGTTTGTAAAGTTATTTTTGTTAATTTTTTGCTTAATTATTGCAAATATAGCTTCAAAAGTCAATTTTTTAAAAATGGTTTATAACTTTTTTAAAAATGCACAAAAAACTTTAATTTTGTTTAATAATGGGACCGATATCACGGAATGGGACCAATGCTTAATAATGTGTGTAGCTATAAAAATCTCATCCGTAAGTTATTACCCATAAACTATTAGTTCTACAAGAATTCTGAAAGCATCAAATTGAAGAGAAAGGCTATTCTATCAAATTAAATTATTAAATTTTTTTTACATCCATTATTTATTTAAATCTGTTTCTACAAAAAAAAAGAATAATCAATATGTTTATCAATTAATTAACATAGGGGAGATCAGTCCAGTGACAGAAATCCTTAAGATAAATTTCTAATATATATAAATGTTTGAAATATAAATAACAATTTACAAAGACATTTTACTAACATATTAAAAAAAATAGCAATAGTTAAAATTATAACAACACACACAATCAAAAGTTGTAGGTATATGTAGTATCAGTTGTAGCTATAAAATGATATATACGCTTATGTATATAAAGATATAGAGAGGTCTAGAGGATCACATCGTTTTAGTCTTCCTCTCCTTGGTCGCTTAAGTAGGTCTTGGGCAAGTGTATTTGAATGGTTTAGTAGTCTATTTTTGTGAGTGCCACTGAGTGAGACAACGGTGTCCTTAATATTTTGGATCTGAAGATCTCGGTGTATAACATAATTGGGCACGTACCACGGTGCATTGGTAATATGTCTCAAAACTTTAGATTGGAAACGTTGAAGTGTCAGTAAGTGAGATTTAGATACTGTACCCCATATCTGTATACTGTAGGTCCAAACTGGCTTTAGAACACATTTATACAGTAATAATTTATTATGTAGACTTAGTTTGGATTTTTTATTCATGAACCAATACATTTTCCTGTATATTAATCCTAGTTGCAGTGGCTTTGTCCAATAGCCTAACTTTAGTATAGCGTTAAATATGTACATAACCAACCAAAATCCTTCTTCGGGTAAATTTTTGCAGATTTTTCCCGATATTAAATCATACCCTGGAGCTTTTTTAGTATTGAGATGTTTAACTAACTCTTTTATTTCGTTAATTTTGATATTTTCTATATTGATATGAAGAAGTTCACTTTGCAGATGCTGTGGTTCACAAATTATCTTCCCCTCTCCGCCAGAGTTTTAATGATACCTTCTTTTTGGCCTGAATGATGATTCGAGTTCCTGTTTGGGTATCTGTTTGTGTCTGTCGGTTTTTGATACACTGTATGTCCTAAGTAACCTTTCTTTCGATTTACTAATACATCTAGGAACGCTAGTTGTGGATCTTTCTCTATTTTCATCGTAAATTGAATATTTGAAAGTAGTGTGTTTATATAAGGCAGGAAAATTTTTTTGTATTTCATGACCTCTTTTGTGATTTGGGTTAATATTTGGTCATTTTGGCTTAAAATACCTTGCATCCAGTCTTCTACTAAAAGAATTGCCTTAAAGACTTCTACCTTTCGTCCTTATCTATCTAGGTAAGTTTTTACTATTTGTCTGACTTCATAAGATGTCATAGGAAAGTCCAACTCATTTGGAGTGATTAGTTTGCCAGTGAGAAAGGTTTCTTCTTCTACAGAGAACACAATTTGTCTCTAATACTTCTTTTGATTTTTTCCTTTTAAAGAGAATTCCCTTTTAAAGAGAATTTCCCTTTCGTATTTTTTTGGCATTTTACATGTTTATCAAGTCACCCCATCGTGTAATCAAATATGCTATTTTATTTGCAAAATTAATAATTTTTATTTTTTTACTTTGACATTTTGTAATATTACTAACTGGTATATAAGCTTACTTATCACCAATTACAACCATAGCTACAGATCATAGTTTATGGACCTTTAGAAATATGACGTTTAGTTTTGAGTTAAGCCGGTATTGAGCACGTGTTTTAACCTTGTGGTGCCAAAAAAAGTAGAGATCACTCACATAATATATTCGCTAACGACAATCAAGGACACATAAACTGTTAACAAGGATGGCTTCTATATTTTACAAAAAGAAAGGGTAATTCGTAAAATCGTATCAAAACACTACGGCGTATTAAGTGTCATCCAAATTGGCGGTACTCATTATTCTCGCTGATACAATTGAATCTGATCTAGGATGCACTGACATGAAATATTTGACAATAAATGTCAGAATGAGTTAATATTTATAAAATTAAAAAAAAAATGTTAAAAAATTATATAACACCTAGAGATGGAACAAATATTTGTGATAATCGAAATCCGCATAGAAACATTGGGCATTTAACAGTAACAAAAATAATAAATAAATTCAAGACCATTGGAAGTATTGAAAGTAATTATAAGCACAAACGTACAAAACTTGTTGCCAATGACGTTTCATTTATTAAACCAAAAATATCTTTACGCAAAAGGGCTTTTCTAATCACAAATACTTCCGTAAATAAGGATAAAGTAACAAATATTGTAAAACGTCATAATTATTATGCACATCATACAAACCGCAATTCGTACACACGTTACTGCCAGTCGATTACGATAATCGCTTTTAATTATGCACTTTCTGCAATTCAAGGAGACTTAAAAGACAAAAAACTGTCTCTTTTCAAAATTTCAAAATTGTCTCTGGTGGTCGAACAGTAATCGAAATTTCTTATTACAAAATCGTAACCAATACAGGTCATTCGTAATTAGTAAATGTAACAGCACTCCTAAAACATCGGGATTTTTTGCCTATCGCTTTCGTTTATTTTAAGGATTTCCTCAATTTAGTACCTTCCATATTAGTATTGAGCTTGATAGTGTAGCAGATGGTTGTTATAATTTCCAATTATTCAAAGATAATTTTTCGTTGCTTGGTTCGTGAGGGCCCCCACGGACTGTAGACTTTTTATCTGCTGAAAGTTTGGTCGGCTTCTTAATTGGTTCGGAGGGGTATGCATATCCGCACATTAAACTGATTCAGTATCGGCTGATAAAAAAGTTTGATGGACATCCCAATTGACTTCAAACTAATCTGTTCGTCAACTTTTCGGTCCGTACTCGTGCCGTGTTAATATTTTTTGAATATTTTTGTGATAAAATGGTTTTACATAAATCACTATCGTTGATTTCAGAAACGTGCATGGTAAAGTTAATATAAGAAGTCGAGCAAAGACCTGCACCTTATAAAAAAAGTATAAATCTAAAGCTCTCCTCCAATGGTATAAACAGTGTTGATATTCTCCTTTGCTATAGCTAGTCCAGTTAGCATGACTAGTTTATTGAAGCTGGTTATGCTCATCCAATAATAAACCAAAAATCTCTTTTGGATAATCAAGTAATTTAGAATCCATTGTGTAGAATTTTGCATTAAATAATCTGTCAGGAAACTTGGATCCACCAAAACCCTCAGAATCTCTTATTGCAGGTTTGAAAATACAGTAGCTACCAGAATGTTACCATAACAACAAAAGATGCATTGAAAGCTTTATTTGGTATTCTAATTCTTTCTTCGGCAAAGAAATACAATCATTTACCAGCAAAGCATATGTTTGATGACCATTTTAGGTAAGTTTTACAGATGTTGTATAAATTGTGATTTCTGCAAAACAATCTTAGATTTTATAATAAGGAAACAAAAAAAGAGAAAGATAAATTATCCCGTTATACATAATCGAGAAATATGGAACTTTTTTTATCGATACGTGTAAAACATCGCATTCTCCATCATCATACGTCACAATTGACGAACAGCTTTTGCCATTCTGAGGACGCTGCCATTTTGAGGATGTATATTCCGAACAAGCCAGCGATGTATGGAGTAAAAATTGTTATGGTATGCGACCCCTCAACCAAATATATAATAGATCATCAAAGTCAATATTAAAAAAAATAGAAACCAACGTTTGCCTCTAGCCGAATTTTATGTAAAAGAGTTATATAAATAAAATAAAATAAATAAAATAAATTACATTAAATTAAATTTAAACGTAGCGTACAGCGACCGAGAAATCAGTTCTTCTGAAACATCAAGAAGAAGCAGAACTAATCCGACTTGACAATGGCAAGTGTGACCTTGCCGAAACGTCGTCAAAACAATGGTTTTTTTAAAAACCAAAACTATTTAACGCGGAGTCAAACCCGCAAAACAACTGAAATCACATATAACTCCTATACCTATATATATATATATATATATATATATATATATATATATATATATATATATATATATATATTGTAGTGAGAGCAGAAATGCAATACATTAACATAGAAATATATACAACCAGATATACAATGTTAATTAATTTGTAAGTTATATACTAGATAATATTATTAAAAAATAATTATATGAGGGTATTTTTAAGAATTTAGCATAAGAATTAAGTTTAAGAAATTTTTTTTTTATTTTATTTAATATTTAATATGTTTAATTCAGCCATGTACATATGCAACCAAACATACACTAGTGTCAAAGTCAAAAAGTTATTTATTTTTAGAATTTTAATTTAAAATAAAATTACACATGTAAAATAGTAAAAATATATTTCATATAAATGTTTAAGTTACATATAATAGTGTAGTTCTGATCTGGAGAGCCTAAAGTCAAGTAAATTGTAAATAGAGAATTCTAGAAATGTCAATAGGACTATTTACATAATACATCACAGACAAAAAACAATTCCAGAATTTTCAGATAGAACAAATAGAATGATTCGAACATTATTTATTGCTAGAATATTCTGGAAACAATGAAAAAGATATAAAAAGCCATGTAATTTGGAGGGAGTTCAGTTTACTTCAGTTCAGTTACCAGTTCAGTTATCAGTCAGTCAGTTATCAGTTAGTTAGTTTGTTACAGATTATTCAGTTAGTAAAGTGAGTGAGTAAGTTATAATTCAAGAATTTAGTTACAAGAAGATTATTAATTAAGTTAAGTGAGTAAGAAGAAATTAAATCAGTTACAAGATTATTATTGAGGAGTTAGTTATAACAATCCAAGGATTATTAAGTCAATTACATGTGACTATTAATTACAAAGAATAATTAACAAGAATTTATGAGGTAATGAAGAGATTATTAGCTAGAAGAAGGCATTGATTAGGTTAAATGAATTATTAAGTTAAATACAGTTGGAGATTAATTATTACTACAGTAATATAGTGACAGTTTTGAAGTTAATTCATTGAAGTAAGCATTCAATAATACAATCACAAGATCCAGTATATCTGAAAGTACATTATATGGAAATTACAAGGATTTAAATTTATATATTTATATGGTGAGTGGAGATAATTAAGAAGGAACATATTAAAATAGTTGGATAACCAAGGCTGAGTAAGAAAATATCTAGTGGAGATAATAACTTTAATTTTGGAAAAACTTTGGGCGTTCAGTCAAAGAAGGTACCAAATTTTGTTAATAATTTAATAATTGTAAGAATTCCAAATTTTAGATAGATTGTTTTAAATTGATATTGCTTATATTAGATAGATAGGTTTGTTTCATAATAGTTATAATAAAGATAATTTAAAAAAGTACTTACAAACTAATTCTTTGAGAACCGCGATAAAAACATACTATACTTACATATATCATTCAAATTTACTCATTGCTCATACAACAACAACACATCATAACAATATATATATATATATATATATATATATATATATATATATATATATATATATAAATATATATTTAAATTATTATTACTACAGCTGTTTCGGCGAGAGTGCTATCTACAGTCATTGAATTTTTAAAATAATAGTCTTTTTGCATATAATCCAAGTAAATATAAATGATTTGGTGCATATATATGTATATATATATATACACTATATATGTAACTATATACATTACAGTATTAACCAGTCAGAGATCTTTTTCAGGCCAATAAAGCAAATTTACCCCATATTTACCATGTATATTTATGCTTTATATTTAAAACAGATATGTCTATTATCATCCATAATGTCATGTGATAGTCGTATGTCATTATACGTCCAATAATATCGAAGACGATGTGTAGTGCCCTTTTGTTAATGTCTTTGTTTGATTTTTCTATCTGAATATATTTTCTTATATCCTGCCCTTTATTTGCTATGTCACATGTTATAATTAGTTCAGATTGATAATGTATTCAGACAGAGGCCTTCTTTAAGTCAATAAATTAAAATTTGTCTTTTATTGAAACTATTTTTATCCATAGTGCCCTATGACATCTCGGTTATAACTATACTTTCATTAATAACGAATACACTGTGTAGTGCCCTTTTTGTAGTCAGCTTGTTTGTTTCTTTCATCTTAATATATCCGTGATATCCTTCCCTTTCATTTAACGTATGACAGGCTCCAATCGGACCAACAACAAAGGAGATGTGGGTTAATGAAATTTTATATCTGCTTATTACTAAATTGTTTATATATTTTTTTATAATAATACCACACATTTAAGTTATTTAAAGTTCGAAAAATCTTCATTTTTCCTTTGAAAATTTTGTTTAGTGATTTTAGTAATTTTTAAAATTTCTCAAATATAAAATAGAATTTATTCATCATTTACATTTTCATTAATATTTTGTATTTATTTTGAATTACTTTATTTTAAATATCATTATATTTTATTAAAATAGTTTTAAAAAATTGAAAAGTTATACATGTAAGAATTCTGGGAGTGGAAGCATCGGTTTCTTATCGTCTACGCACGTAGCCATCGGGTTTTAATTTAATTTATTTTATTTTATTTGATTCGATTTACTTAATTCGATTTACTTAATTTTACTTAATTTCACGTTATTTAATTAAATTTTATACATATATTTATAGAAATATTTTAAAATCAAAATTTCCAAGTCTATATATATTTCTCTAGTTGTTATAAAAAAAGTTTAAAAAAATTGACGTCTTATGAAATCAATACACATGTACAAAAATCAGCATGAACCATCTTGCATATAAACCAAATAAATATAAACTAACATAAAGTTTTCAATTATTTTGCAAAATAAATCTTACCTTTAAATTACAGAAACCAAGATTTTTGTCAATTTTGCAAAAAAATATTCGTTTTATTAATTATCTATGTAATTAATATGCATTAATATATATAATAAATATTGTTAGCATTTTTAATTCATACTCATAGGTTAAAATGTCAGTTGGTATTTCAAGTTTCTCTCCTAGGTGATGCTAGAATGTTAAATCTAAACTAACATAAAACTTTAAATTATTTTGTATTAAATCGTACCTTAAAAATAATAATAATATTATGTATTAATTATATTATTATGTAATTATTATTTTTTGTGTTATTAATTAAACGTATTATCTCAAGAACAAAATATGATGGACTCATAAGTAGAAATGTCAGTAGTTCACATATCTTTGTTTAGATGGCATTAGGATTTAAAAATACTATTAATATAAATTATTAATAAAGGTATTATGTAATTATTATAGTATTATTAATTAGCATATCGTTTCAACATTAAAATGTGAATGAAATGTCAAATGTTAGTAGTTTAGAGTTTCTTCCCCAGGTGGCGCTTGTATTTTAAATGTAAACATAAAGCTTTTATTATTTTGTATTAAATTCTACCTTAAAAATATTAATAAAATTTAATTAATACAGTATTATTAAGTAAACGTATCGTTACAAGAACAAAATACGATTGAAGTATGGTAGTTCATATTTCTTTCCTAGAAGGCGTCGTTACCTTACTGGACAAACGGTGTGACTTGTCATCATAGCCTTTTGTATATAAAGATAGATTACAAAATACAAATTCGTTTTTATTACTAACTTCTTTTTTTATTATTTTTACAAGATATAAACTTGGTCTCCCTTAATATCAAACCATACATAAACTCCTTGTTTTACACTAATTACATTCATGAATATTAGACTAATTTGCAGCCTTATTAATAAGGCACTCCCTAATAATACCCTTCCATCCATACCCGTCCCATTGTCAGCATCTCCATCTACGATCATTTGAAGGACATTTCAGAAATCCTCCAGGCTAGAGGCGATTAACTTCGGATACACCATTATCCAGAGAGTATAAACTGACGTGCAAGTGCGGTGTCGGAGATCGTCGGACCGTAAAATTGTCCGTTTTCCTGTTTATACAAGGAAATTGAAAATATACTTAAATGGGTAAGCCTTGGAGAAGTTTGTGTAGGTTTCTAACCGAAGTAAAAGGTTGGTGTGAATCTGTAAATCTAATTAGAACTCTGCTAAAAAAATTTTATTAAATTTTTTAAATTTCTCTTTTTACTAATATACCATCTCATGTAGAGACATCGCCATGTAAAAGTAGGCACTTTACCATGGTGATAATTCTGTACTTAATTCGTAATATACTATGGGAAAAATCAGGTTCTTTTTAACGCTAAGTAGTTAATGAAGAACTAAAGTTAAACTCCTAAATTAATACAAACATTAAAGGTTATTGACAATATAAAAATAGCAACAAAGAACATCAAAACTATTTCATCTTTATATTCCAAAACTAAATATCCTATAGACAAATTAGATCAAACAAATGTAGTATACAGCATTGTTTGTACTCAGTGTGAAGCTGAGTATATTGGTGAGACTGGAAGAAATCTCTCAAATCGCATTATTTCTCACAAGAGTGATTGTAGAATTAAGAAACCATCTTGTGCTTTGGCAGAGCATGTAATAGACAAAGACCATATTATGGATTTTGATAATATCAAAATTTTATGTAATGAAAGTAATAAATTTAAAAGAACTTTTTTGGAAATGGTTTGTATTAGCAAAAGTGATAATAATTTAAACAAAAGGTCAGAAATTCCAAATTTAAGCAAAATTTATAATTATATAATTTCTATTTAATTTATATGCAGTCAGTAAAATATCACATTTTGAATTTTCCATGTATTTGTTACATTTTTTCGGGCATCTATCAATGGTGAATAAATCTTCTTCTTTTTTGTTACTAAACAAAGAGGAATTTTTTAAACAAAATTTTATTTTTGACAATATGTCAAAAATAAAAATTTTTAAGTTAGTATTTATGACATTTTAGGCTGGTTGTAGCTATTCTATTTTTGTTTATAAATTCAATTTTTTTCTTAAGAAACTTCATCTAAATTTTTCAGAGAAACATTTATTAGAATAAGACATTTTTTTATTAATATTTTTTGTATTTATTATGTAAGCAGTAGTTTTATATAAAAAACTAATTTTATTTGGTGAGTTAACAAAAAAATTTTTTATTTCTAGTTCAACTTTGTAAGACATTTTGTATTTTTTAGAAGCTCTTGATAAAAATTGTAATCACAATTGAAAGCTCGAGTAAAAAATAGTCAACAAATAGCCCCTTTTATTGACTCCAACCCATCAAAAACAGTGTTATATATATATATATATATATATATATATATATATATATATATAATATGTAAATACTTTTTTCTTTTTGGGTGTGGTAGTCAATAAAAAATAGAGCTTTGCTAAGGCGTACTATTTATTCTGAATCCAAGCTTTCGGTGGTTGTTTGCCACCTTTATCAAGGTCTACAACGAAAATTACTGTGTTATAAACTTTGACTGATGCAATATAAAAGTTATAAAAACTTACGAGAAAGTAAGATTCATAGCATATAAAACACAACGTTAAATAACATAATATGACATGAATTGCTGAAGGCATTAAAACTGTTAAAAATTTAAAAATAACTTAAAAGTTAATGAATACGTTACAAAGTTTAAAATGTAAAACGTAAGACGACATGTTTGACAAAAAAACAGTCGTCTTTGCAGGTTTGAATTCAGTCACATCTCACGAACAGAAAGAGGCAGTAAAAGGAACTATTGTTGTTTAAATAGTTCGATGTAACTACAAAAAACAAACTTTCAAACTGATGTCTAACAAAATACCGTTTGTGATTTTAAGTACTACCAACCATATTACCAACTTTAAATTGAGAGGAAAATTTAAAAAAATTCATTATATCAAACAATAAAAAGAAAATAGTATTTAGTAAGTAGGTTTAGAAAAAACAAACAACCAAAAACAAAATGAACTATCTGAATAATAACTGAAGTTAATCATGATAATTATAGCAATTAATAAAGGAATTTAAGAAACAAGACAAGAAAAACTCTGAGATGCAGAAGACCTTAGTCAAAAGTCAAAATAAAATTGTAAATTTTGCTAAGATTCTGGATCTCAGATCTTTTATTCAGATTGTTGTTTTCACTCTTGCTGATATGTACCATTTCTAAGAATGTTCTCTTAAATTTATTTTTCTCTCTGGCTAATATTTTTACATTGTTAAAATCTATCTTATGGTCTAGATCGATAGTATGTTCTGCCAAAGCACAAGTGGGTTTATTTAGTCTACAGTCACTCTTATGAGAAATAATACGACTAGACAGATTTCTTCCAGTTTCACCAATGTACGTGGATGGACATTCAGTACATTGAATGCAATAAACAACATCTCTTGACTCTATAGTTAATTATATATATATATATATATATATATATATATATATATATTATTGTGATATTTAAAGTCTTGGTGCGCCAAGCAATAATTAGCTAATTAATTTTTTTGATTAATTAAAATTATTTAAATGATATGATTATGACTCTATCACAATTTTTATATCTCAGGGTTAAATTCGTGCTTCAATATCTATGCTATTACATGTGAAAGGTAAGGTCCAAAGAATACCGGAATAATAAAAAACACATATGATCTAACACTATATATTGAAATAAAAAAATAATGTAATCATTCACACTCAAAAGTTTTCAATAAACAAAATCTCATATAATGATTCTCAAAATTTTGTTCTACGTACGTGAACAATCAAAATTAATGGTACAAACAATATTAATTGAAATCTCAAAATCCCAAACTATTCTAACTCTCCTAATCAAAATATTTATATCCTTTCTAAATTAAGTGTAAAAATTGTGTTATCAATAAAAGAAAAAACTGCAGAAAACGAAAATATCTCTCTCTGATGATGAGTGGTCCAAATCCTTGTTCCTTGTAGACTATATTATCTCCTCTCAACCGCTCCCTATGTAATCAGCAATCTTGCAAGTATAACAACAACGTACAACAAATTCTTGCAAGTATATCGTCCTTAATGATCTCCTTCAAATGCACGAATCGTTCAAATTATGCTAGCTTCTTCTTCTCTCAATAAACTGAATCTCTCGTTGACCTGAGTGAAAAATGACTCTTGGAATATCTTTTCTTTACGATAAACTGAATCTCTCGTTGGCCTGAACAGTGACTCTTGGAATATAAGTAGAAAAATATGACTTACAATATTTTACCGGATCAGCTTCTGTCAGATACACTAACTACACGAAAACTCACAAACTTTCACTGCTACTGCTTCCTACCTCTGGGAAACTACCCGAGAACAACGGCCGTTCGCCTTGCACCCTTGGAAACCAACTGGCTGTCTTTTCTCCCTCAAAAATCTAGCTAAACTTTCATTTCTACATACCTATCCCACCTTTTTCAATCTCTGCCAATCAAAGCTCGTCACAATTCCCACATTTTTTCATTTCGATAACAAACAAATTTTTTACCTATAATTATAAAATTTCCTAAAACTTATTTACAAATAATATTTTTCTACAATTCATAAAAACTAACAAAAACCTCTTTCTTCTAAAATCTATTCTATTGTCCTTAATCACTGCCTTAATGTATTTGGAAAAACCCGGTTCAATTGTCTTTGGATATCACTTAAAATTATGCGGGTCACTCAAGTATAGTATAACAAAGGAAATAATTTATGCATAGCTTACATTTTGTTTAATACAGGTAATCCAAAAATTTAAAAACTTTCCTTCTTCGAAATGTTTGTTGGTTATACTTTCTGAATTATTTTAATGTTTTTTTGAACTTTGGAATATTTTAAACAAACCAATATTTTTCTCGATTTTACATATCATAACAATATATATATATATATATATATATATATATATATATATATATATATATATATATATTCAAGGATTCTACAGTATTCACTGGCTTTCATCGCTCAACCGTTTCCATTTCTCTCTATTGTCCCATTGTCTATCGTTTAGGCCTCTCTTACTCATGGCATCGTCTACTTCGTTCCTCCAGGATCTTCGGGATCGTCCTCTTTTCCTCCTTTCTATGGGGCTCCATTCGGTTATTCTCTTTATACATCTGCTCTCGCTAGTTCTTCTTACATGTCCATACCACTATAGTCTTTTTTGTTCTATATATATATATATATATATATATATATATATATATATATATATATATATATATATATTAGTATGTCTGTTTCTATTGATGTTCTTTGCTTTATTTCGTCATTACTTCTCCTATCTAATCTTGTTACTCTGCAGCATCTTCGCAGGCATTTCATCTCTGTTACTACTATCTTACTGCTGTTTTTCTTGTTTATAATCCAATTTTCAGCCCCATATGTCATAATACTTCGCACTAATGTTTTATGAATCTGTGTCTTCATATTTAGGTGTCTATTCGAGCATACTGAGTTAAGCTGTCGGATTGCTGTTCTTGTTTGTCCTAATCTTTGCATATTTTCCTCCTCTGTTGTTGTCTTTTTCGTGATTATAAACTTCAAGTATTTTAATTGATCCTTTCCTTTGATTGTTACGTCGTCATCAATCTGTAGATCTTCTTCACTTATAGATAGGTAGTGTGTTTTCGCGAGGTTAATATCTAGGCCAGCCTTGGTATATTCTTGTAGTTTCTCCATCATATAGCTGAGGTCGTCTTGGTCTTGTGCAATCACTACTTCATCGTCTGCAAGGCGATATAGGTATTCGTTCCGTACCGGTATTCCCATGCCTTCGCATTTTTTTCCATGCAATCAAGGCTTTCTCTAAGTATATTTTGATATATGATTCTTGTTCCCATTTTAATGGACACTTTATTTTCTTTATACAGAGCTTTTGTAGCTTCTATGAGTTCCGTCTGTATTTCTAATTTGTACTTTGCCTCCCATATTTCTGACCTTGGTACAGAGTCATACGCCTTTCTCATGTCCACAAGTGTCAAATGTATATCTTCATTTTTTGCTTTTTTCTTTTCCAACAGTTGTTCCAGTGTATATATGTGGTCTATCCATGATCTTCCTGCCATGAAGCATGCCTGATCCTCCCCGATTTTGCCTTTTATCGCTTGCTCTATCTTTTCTCACAGTATCTTTCCATTTAATCTTCCTATTGATGATAGTACGCCTATTCCTCTGTAGTTTTCGCATCGTTTTCTATCTCCTTTCTTAAATATAGATATCATATATGCCTCCGTCCATTCCTTTGGGAGCTGTTCTCCATTTATGGATTTCTAAAATATCCATTGTATCACCCGGTGTAAGTTTTTTGAGCTGTATTTTATAAGCTCAGTGTCTGGTGCTTTCATATTTTTGATGGCTTTTATGGCCGTTCTCATTTCCCTATCTGATATTTCTATTTCTTGTTATGAAGATCTGCTTCATCTTCGCCTGTTTAAAATTTAAGGATTTAAAATTCTTTTTCTATAATCAGGATTAAAAAATAAATTTAGGATAGAGCACACCAGAATTAGACTAATGCAGTGAATTCAAAGCTTTACTCTGAAAATATAGTATAGTAGCTAGGGCAACTAAAAAACTGTTTTAAAAAGCAATTTTTTAAATTATATTAATTCTTAAAGTAAACGACGTAATAAAAAAAGTAGCCAAAAATAAATCAGGCGGAATAGATAGATAATAGCTGAACTATATAAAGAAGGTAACCACGATACCATAATTGGAATATTGGAATACTTTGCATCACATACAAAAAAGGAGATATGTTTGAAACCTGTAACCACAGAGCGATTGCACTTCTAAATGCAGCGTGTAAATATCAAGCTTTCTCAATATTACCGCTGCTGTTTTTGTGAGAGTTTCTGCTCCGTAAGTGAGGAAGGCACAAGTTTTTAATGAATTGGAATATTTGTCTCTTAATTTTTCAAATGTAGCCTAATCTCAACTTACTTGTCTAAGTAAGTCACATGTCTAGTTGTCTAAGTAAGTCACATGTCTAGTTGTCTCGTTTTAATCTTTTTTCGTGGTCCAAATACACACATCTTTCCACAACTTGTATAAGCAATTTCTTGATTTCTAGTAGCTTATTCGGGACCATATTCCTTATTATTGTTGTTTTCCCATATTTTATCTTTAAACCGACCCTCTATACCACTTGTTTTAGTTGTTATGAGAAATATATCCTCGACTTATTGCAGATGATTTAGATTCTGTTCATCGATGATAATACCGTTTCAGTCCCTCTCTAATCGTTTAACTGCGTACTTCATGATTTTATAAATAGTTTTGGCAACAAAGTATCTCTATGTTACACTCCTCTGCCAATTTTTATCTTCTTAGTCGTGCAATTCGGAGAGGCCTTAAAATTAATATTTCAAAGACAAAGTGGATGGCGATTGGAAAAATTAATGTATATCAAGGACTACTATTGCTTACTGAGGAGGAGAGAGAAAGCATAAGCTATTTTAAATACCTTTACAGCTGGTTATATGTACATTGTCACTTAGATGAAGAGATAGTATAATATAATCACGTAATTTCTTTATAACCTGTTAACCAGTTTTATGTAACAAAGACCTATGGATGTATATTCACAAAAAGTCTATCTACTTTGTACAGTCTATCCTATTACATGTTTGTGAGACATAAAAATAAAAAACAACAATGCTTAACAAATTAGAAGTATACGAATTGTGGTGCTATCAACGGATCCTAAAAATAATATGGTTATCGCACACTTTCAATGAAGATGTTCTTAAAACAACTAATTGAGAACTTACTTACTTACTTACTCCGTGGCGTTACAACCCTTCGTGGGTTTTAGCCGACTCGAAAACATGCCTCCACTGTTTTCTGTCTTGAGCAACCTCCATCCAATTCTCCACACCCATAGTGCTTAGGTCTCCTGCTACATTATCTCGCCACCGGAGACGAGGGCGTCCGCGTGGTCTCCTTCCAGTTGGGACTTCCTCCCACACCAGTCTTACTGTTCGTTCGTCAGAATGTCTTCTGAGGTGTCCTGTCCATTGGAGTCTTCTGGACTTTATTTCTTTTATGATGTTGGCGTCTGGGTAAAGTTCTTCAAGCTCTTTATTAGTTCTTATTTTATATTGTCCTGATGCTTCATCAAGCACCGGACCAAAGATCTTCCTTAAGATTTTTCTTTCCCAAACACGTAGTCTCTCTTCATTTGCCATTGTTATCGTCCACGTTTCGCTTCCATACATCACAACGGGTCGTATGATTGTTTTATAGACCTGTATCTTCGTACGTCGTGTTAGTTGTTTTGATTTTATAAGGATTTGGAGGGCAAAAATACATCTGTTGCCAGCCTGAATCCTGTTGTTTATTTCTTGTGATCCGTTATTGTCTTCAGTTATTGTTGTTCCAAGATACTTGAATTCTCTAACGCGCTCAAAGTTAAAGTCATCGATGGTAATGTTCTGACTGATTCTGTCTCTGCTTTGGTTATTGCGGCTCATATACATATATTTCGTCTTGTTTTCGTTGATTTGGAGCCCCATCTTCTCTGCTTCCTTCTCAAACCTTATGAAAGTCTCCTCTATCCTTAATCGCATATTTCCTATTAGATCTATATCGTCTGCAAATGCCAGTAGTAAGTTTGGTCCTTCTCGATGAAATACTGTATTCGGTTTTTCGATTCTTGCACTTCTGATTATGTGCTCCAGAGCTAAGTTGAAGAGTTGTGGTGAAAGTGCATCTCCCTGTTTTAGTCCTTTGTTTATTTCAAATGTCTCCGAGTATTGTTGTCCAACTCTCACCTTACATCGTAACCATTCCATACACATCCGTATCAACCGGACTAGTTTTTTTGGAAAGCCAAGTTCCTGCATCGCTGTCCACACTCTGTCCCTACATACTCTATCAAATGCTTGTTTAAAATTTATGAACATCTGATGAAGCTCACGATCAAACTCCCAGCATTTTTCCATTATCTGTTTTATTGTGAATATCTGGTCAATTGTAGAGCGGCCCGGTCTAAATCCGCATTGATAATCTCCAACGATTTCTTCTGTGTATCTTTTGGTTCTTTCTAGCAGGATGTTTGCAAGGATTTTGTAGGTGGTGTTTAGGAGTGTTATTCCCCTGTAGTTAATAAATTGCTTTCTGTTTCCTTTTTTGTGTATTGGTAAAATAACCCCTTTTTTCCATTCATCTGGCATTGTTTCTTCTTGCCAAATGTCTTGAATTAGCTTGTATATCGAACTGTACAACGCTTCTCCTCCATGTTTTAAGCACTCTGCGGGTATACCATCGCTACCTGGTGTCTTATTATTTTTGAGTTTTTTAATTGCCTGTATTACTTCTTCGTATGTCGGATATTGGTCTTCTATTTCAGCTGTATGTACCTCTATGTTTGATGTACTTCTGCCAGATTGGTCATTCAATAGTTGATAGAAGTATTCCTTTCAGGTTTTTAAGATTTCCTTGTCATCAGTGATAAGCTGTCCACTGTCGTTTTGAAGAAAGTTTCCTGTTCTTGCTTGGTACCCGGTCTTGATATCTGAAACTCCTTTAAAGAACTGCCTCGCTTGTTTGTTCTTTCTTTTTTCTTCTATTACTCTGATTATTTGTTCCTGATACTCTCTCTTCTTCCTTTTTATTAGTTTTCTGGTCTCTGTTCTTCTTTGTCTATACATTTCATTGTTGTTGTGCGAGGGGTTTTGTAGCATGTTCCTTCTAGCCATATTTCTTGCTAATATGGAGTTCAGGCAATCATCATCGAACCATTTTGTTGTTGTTTTCTTTTTGTGTCCTAGTATTTCATCTGATACGCTTGTCAGACCTACTTTGATATTTTTCCAAGCTGAGTCTATGTTGTTATAGTCTTCTGTCTGTGCTAGAGCGATTTTTATAGCCTTTTGAAATTTCTGTTCTGTCTTCTTATTACGTAGAACTTCGGTATTCCATAATTGTGTTGGTGTATTCTTGTGTGTTTTTTTGGACGCTATTCTTGTCCTTATCTTCGCTTTTACAAGAAATTGATCCGTGTCTCCATCAGCTCCTCTTAGGCTTCTTACGTCTAGACAGTAATTCTTACGTCTACACACTAATTGAGAACGTCTACTTATAAACATCATAAAAAAGAGAAACACAGAATACCTCCGCTTTATAATCAAAGGATCCAAATTCCATCTACTTCGCCTTATAATACAAGGAAAGTGGATGGAAAGAGATGTATTGGTCGAAAGAAACTTTCATAATTGCATAATATTGGATAATGGTATTTATAGCAAACATTTCCCAAAAGATGGATTGGTTGATTGGGTAGTATTAAATGGTCTCCTCGTTCACCCGGTTTGCATTTTAAAGATTATTTTTATGGGAGAAACTTAAAAAGTAGAATTTATAAAAACTAAACGAGCAAGTGTTTCAGAGCTAAGAAACATGGAGAAATGTAACAGACGCCAATCCTCACACCAACCCCCACGACAACCTCTATCCAAACCACGTTACCATTGACGGTACAAATGAGCTGTCCTCTGTTCCCAGTGGCAGTAATGCATTGATTAGTGATCAGTTAAGTAGTATCTGCGGGTTCGGAAGATTGATACCTCGGAAGCGCTAAAGAAGACATCAAACAGAATAGTAGAATAGTATTAATCTTAGGCTCTAGGTTTAATTGTACTTACTGCGGAAATTTTTCGGAACATATGTATTTACATTGTTTTCAGACCCTCCGTTTTTCTTGAAATCTAATGTAAAATTTATTATTTCAAAAAGAACACCCTGTATATTTTCTACTATTTGAAGTCCTTAAGAAAGTAATGAAAATTTTTATATAATATTTTCTAGAGTCGATGGCAAAAAGGGAATAGGTAGAAAAAGGAAGTCATGGCTGCGAAATATTCGAGACTGGACAAACATGACTGTAGACGAATTATTCCACGTTGCAAAAGACAGAGAAGCTTTTAAAAATGTGGTCGCCAACCTCCGTTAATGGGGACGGCATAGGAAGAAGAAGAATATTTTCTATATTTTAATGCCATAATTTTGAAGTTTTTGCTACATTTATATTATCTCTGAAGTTAAAATAATACATTTAGATAAATAAATTAGTTTAGCTTAAAGAAGCTTCAATAATTTATATCCTAATAATATCATAACAAGATCCACTGTCAATAAATTAGTAAAAAGTTTAACAAAATTGGTGCAGTAAAAGATTTATCCAAATCATACCGCAGAAAACCTACACCAGCTAAAAAAAGTCAGGTCAAGCTAGGTCAATAATTAAGTAGTAGAAAATTAGGTAGTTTAGAATACCAGTAAAGGCGATTACAGCAGATTCTCAAAATGTTGTCGGTTTACTTTAGTTCAACAAGCCATACGATTTTAAAACTTTGCAATACATTTTGCAACATCCCTGACTGTTCGATTCTTCTTATCTCTGTGGTAATCCTATCTTTTAATTCCTAAATATTGGAAGGTTTTGTTTTATAACCAATGATTTTTAATGACCTCACAGGAAATAGTATAAAGGATTCATATAGGGTGATCGCGGGTGCCGTTTGATAAAATCACGCCGTCCAATCCAACTTATGGAAAGAATATAATTTAGGTATATCCTGTTTCAGTCAAATATTTTCCGTTTGGGATACTCTTATTGTCTGAAAACTTCAAATAATGAAATTTCTACATTAAAATGTAGTTCAAAATACTTATTTGGATTTAGAAATAACCGAGCGAATTTAAGTAAAATATTATTTTTCGATATAGTTAAATACTCTGAACCATTTAAGTTTGTCTTAACCCTAGATCAACAACGTGAAAGTAGGGTTATGATAATAACAATCGTATATGACTCCAAAAGAACTGGCTGTAAAGCATAACAAAAGGATTTTTTTTTAATAAAGTTTTTATTTTTGGTTATAAACATATATATTTATAAATTTTATACAAAAATGTTTTTGTATAAATAAGAAATGAGAAACTTAAAATAAAACTGTGGCACTAAATAAAAGTATAAAAAAATATTGACGATAGTTTTTTGACAAAATACAACAATTAAATAATTTTTTTATATATGTAATACACATAACAAACCAAAGGATACACTTTTATAAACAAAAAGTAATTTACTTGCAGTCACTGAAAATGCACAAGCGGTGTTCGGCGCAGACCATTTTCAGGCAGTGCTCACATTTATCGCGCGCTTTTCGGTTTCTGCTTTTTGGGCAAAAGTCATAGCGACTAATTGAACCTTGGGGCTTTTGTTCTATTATTTCTTCATCTTTACAATTTAAAATGTCTTTGATACTGCTGCTGATTTGTCTTGGCAAGTTTTTTTTTTTTTTTTTTTTTTTTTTTTTTTTTTTTTTTTTTTTTTTTGGCCTTAGGTACAAGACCTATTTAGCCAGACAATATAGGTATAAGAATATAGAATACATAAAAACAATCCTTCAAATTCATAACAATTTCCTAACCGTTCGTTCATTCGCACCACATTCACTCAATTTCCTAACCTTCCCATTAAAAACACTATTGTGTGACTATACAAAAAGGATTAAACAGGAACACACGCTTCACGCTAAGGTGCCCTTCATAGCGACTTTTTTGTAACACAAACAATACAGGCAACGGTTAAAGGTAAAAGACATAAAAGGAAAGACAATGGGAAATAAAACAACTAACGTCCTACCATTTGGGATTCACACAACAACACTGAACAGGGCAGTTTAGATTTTCCGTTTGGTACGTTTGAAAAATTCCCATAAAATTGATGATCTTATAGTTGAATTTCGACTACCTAAATACATAATAGAAGCAACGTTCTGCGGCAAAATGATTTTTTCTTGAGAGATGGCTTGAAATAAAAATTTTATGGCTTCTTGATTATACCGACATTGAAACATCCAGTGGTTTAGATCGTCATAACTGCCATTACATTCACATATATCAGTTTCAGAAAGTTTTATTTTATATAAGTAAGCATTTACTGTAGCATGTCCAAAAAGGCATCTAACGTACATAGTATAAATTTTCCGAGAGATGGGACTTCTGTCACTTAGAGGAGTAGATGAAAGAGTTGGATATATACTGCAGTATGTATTTTTGCTACTGTTAGTAAAGGATTGCCACTCAATTTCCCAATTATGTCTAACATATTTCTTCCTAGCTGAAACTATATCCCATTTGGGCAACTCGTTGTACTCTATACCCACTAAAGTAGCGTCTTTGGCCAACTGGTCTACTTTTTCATTACCTATAATATTAGAGTGACCTTTAACCCACACAAAGTTAACAATTCTTTTTAAAGAAGTTAAGATTCTTAGCTTTTCAAGTGCATCTACAATTAGTCTGTTGGTATATATTTGTTTAGAAAAGTGTCTTAATGCGAGGAGGACGGACTGTGAGTCAGATAAAATTATATATCGTTCAAAATATAATGTGCTATTAATTATCCAATCCAACGCCTTGACAATGGCTACCAATTCAGCTGTGAATATTGAGCAATCTGATTTTAATTTAAACTGAAAATAATCTTGAGTATTGTCTATGTAAATGGCACAGCCAACACCAGCAGGCGATTTTGAACCATCGGTATAAATTTTACAAGAATGGATGGAGTCTTCCAGCTTGTTCTGTACTATTAAATCTTCGTGAACAATTGAAATATATGAAGGAATTACTACAGTAGGTTTATATTCATATAGTAAGTCATAATTGGAGCCAAAGAATGGAATCCCTCCTCCATTAAATGAATACTGGGATAAATTAGGAAAAGCAACAGCTAGAGTTGGAGAGTTTTTATTTGCCCACCATTTGTTTGTTAAATTTTCGACAGAGAGACAAGATATTTTTTGTAATAAGCTGTTTTGATTATTAAACTGGCATTTAAGGATAAATTTTTCTGCCAAAAATAGACGTCTTAAATGTAAAGGTGGCTCGTTACATTCTGCCAAAAGGGCTGGTGTGGGAGTAGATTTGAGAGCTCCTAGGACTAACCTTAAAGCTTTGTATTGTATTCGATCCAATTTAATCAAACGAGATTTTGTCGCTGATCCATAAAAAAAGCTTCCGTAGTCTAAAATTGATCTGGTATATGCTCTGAAAAATAATAAGTTAATTTTCGGGTCTGCTCCCCAATCGTATCGATTAACGGCCTTAAGGATATTAAGGCTCTTTTCACATTTGGTAATGCAATTATTAATATGCTCATTCCAGGTTAATTTTGAATCCAAGGTAACACCTAGGTATGTAAAACTGTTATATACAGGAATTTCCAGCTGGGAGAATTTTAACGTACTAACTTTTGGTAACCTGTGTCTCGAAAAAAATACTACACCTGACTTCTTAGGCGAGATGTCAAGCCCATGACTACCAAAATACTTTTTGCAATAAGACATATTTACTTTAAGTGCATTAACACATTGTTCAAAAGTTTTTTCTCAACATAGAAACAGAAGTCATCAGCATATTGTAAAATGTTACACTGCATTCCCATAGTATGTAAGTTTAATGAATACAAGTTAAATAATAAGGGGCTAAGAACTGAGCCCTGAGGTAACCCTTTGTTAACTGTTCTTGGACCAATCAGTGAATTATTTAACCGAATATGAACTTGTCTATTTGTAAATAGATTGACTAGGGTATAAGCACATTTACTAGGCACTCCTAATTTAACAAGTTGATCAAGCAGAAGATCAAGAATAACGTTATCATATGCACCAGAAATGTCCACAAATAAAGCAGCTGTGTATTGGTTTTTCGAATAAGTTAACTGGATATCGGTTGCTAAATGTGAAATACAATCCATCGTTCCTTTCCCTCTACGAAACCCAAGCTGACCGTCTGGGTAAAGGTTATTACTTTCCATCCACCATTCTAGTCGACTTTTCATGATTCGTTCAAATGTTTTTAATATACATGACATAAGAGATATGGGTCTTAGGACTTTGGGATCATTAGCTTTTGGGATAGGTATTACAAGACACTGCTTTAAAGAATCGCAGTTATCACCTTTAATTAGAATATTGTTAAAAATATCACGGAGAAATTGAAGTGCTATTGTAGGCAAGTAGTATATCATAAGATAATTAATACCATCAATCTCAGGGGAGGATCTCTTAGAAAACTTGATATTAGCAGTTAGTTCGTTGATACTAATAGGAGATGACAAAAAATGTGATTTAAATGTATCTTCAGTGGGATATATTGGAGAGGGAACATAGCAAGGAGCTATTTTATGGAACAAATTTTCAACGATATTTTCGTCGTGCACATACAGATTTTTATTTTTTTTTATTTTCTTAATTCTATCCCATATTTCAGTTGGATGAGTTTGTCTGTTTAGATTCAGACAGAAGTTGGCCCAACTATTTCTACATTTCTGTTTAAAGATTAGTTTACATTTAGCATTTATTTTTTGATATTCAACAAAGTTTGCCAGACACATATTTTGTTTGTACCTTTTGCATGCAATTTTTCTCTTATTCGATATCTCACGGCATTCCTCGTCCCACCATTTAGGTGATCTGAATGATATATTTGAGGATGATCTTAGAATTTTGCAAGCTTTGTTCGCAGCATTCGTAATCTGTTCCATTAAAAATATACACATACCGTTGGTATCGATGCAGTTTGGTGGCGTGGAAAATGATTTCTCTATTTCAGCTGTATATAAGGTCCAATTTGCTTCATTCGTAGACCATTTATATAATGGGAACGTGATTGCATCATCATTGTGATAATAGTTATTGAGCGTAATACTGATTGGGTAATGATCTGATCCATAAGAATCCTGACTAACAGACCAACCAAGTGTAGGACATAACTTAGATGAAGCAATTGTGAGATCTACTGCAGATTTAGCCTGGCCAGGAGGGGAAATCCTTGTGGCAGACCCATCGTTTATAACAATCAAGTTTGAAAAATGATCTAAAGCATCCACCAAAACTCTGCCATCATGTGAGCATGAAGGTGAGCCCCACATGCCGTGATGGGCATTAAAGTCGCCTCCTATTATGCAATCATGTTTTATTTGACTAAATAAATTGATATAGTCTTGAGATTTCGCTTTAACATCGGAGGGTTTATATAGAGATACTATAGAGAGTTTTTGGTTACCAAGAATGATATTGATTCCACAAACTTCAATTTTTGGATTAAAATTATGATTAAATTGGATGACATCGTATATAATTTCATGTGAAATGAAAATTGCTACTCCCCCATAACCTTTATCTCTATTAACCGCAATGACGTTAAAGTTATTAAACTTAATGTTGTCAGTAGGCTTATACCATGTTTCAGAAATTATTGCAATATCAAACTTTTCCTCCATTAAAATTTGGTAAAAAGAATTTTTGTTAGCTTTAAGAGATCTAGCGTTCCACTGAATAATTTTAAGATTTTGTTTAAAGAACATCTTTGAGTTTTTTTTTGTTTTTTTTTAGGTTTTAAATATATTATCAACAATGTTTTTAATTTTATTTTCAAACTCTATTTCTTCAAAATTTAAACTACTATTTGATAATGGATTCTGTGAAAATTGGTGAAAAAAACTTGTTAACATGGTAATTAATTGATGTTTAAGTGTTGAAAAATCATTTTGCGACTCTTTTCCAAACTGGAAGACCGGTCCTACACAAAAGCTAGTATTATATTCTCGTCTAATGGGTGGAAAATTGGGAGAAGAATCACTAGTTTTTCTTTTTTTTGGCAAGGGTTTAGGAGAAGATGGTTGATCATGTGTTGACCTAAAGTTCGATTTAGAAGAAGTATTAGGGACAGGATGTTGAGCTGTAGAAGTTTTTAAAGCAGGAAATTCTATATCCGAATCAATTAATGGGGCAAATTTATTTTTTTGTATGAGGCTAGAATAGGCCGGATTGTTAATAATTTTTTCAGCTTCTTTGAAAGATATATTCAAATTAGACATAGCTTCTTTGACTCTAGTTTGCTTTTTGAATTCAGGACACTCCTTATAAGTAGAATTGTGACTATTATTTTTGCAATAAACACAAAAAATTTTGCATGCTTCGCACACAGATTTATTTTCTGACCCACAATTTCTACACCTTTTCTTTCCCCTACACTGTGAGCCGGAATGGCCATATCGGAGACAACGAAAACATTGCATAACTGGATTAATATAAGTTTCTACAGAGCATCTAACTTTGTTAATATAAATATATTGAGGAATAAGTTTTCCTTCAAACGTAACAATGATCATTTGACGAGGAACACGTTCCATATTGTTGTCTTTTTGGATGACTCTAGTCATGCGTTTTACTTTTTTGATAGGTACACTAGAATTAATCATTTTTAGGAGGGCCTCCTCGCTGTAGGAAGTATCTACAGATCGGACTAACCCGCGTTTTTCTATAAGATGACCAGGAATATATGCCAGTAAATTATTCTTGTCAAAGAATGGATCTTTAACTAATTCATTGGCAATACTGCCCGAATTAAGTTCGATTTTTATACGATTGCGACCAACCGTACTAATTTCAATAATATTTTTATCATACTCTTTTAGATTTATTAACTTTTCACCCAATTTCATTGGATGTAATCTCCCAATATTTAATTCTAAATGTTCAACAAAAACATGAAACGGTCCCAAATCGTTAGGTTTAAATCTATTTGTTAATTGGTATAATAAACGTTGTTTATCATAATACGAGTTTTTGTCGGATTCCAAGTTTTTGTCGAGTGTATCTGTACTAGATAATTCATTTAATTGATTATTATTTTTATTGTTTATACATGAACTCATATCAATATCTTCAGGTACAATGATATCCTCAACAAGAACGTTAACTCGACTATCTTTATTAAATTTACTATTCGGCGGCCCCTTGCCGCTGGTGGATGAGTTGTTTTCCCCGGACATTGGTCCGGGGCAGAAATATTCAAGAAATCAAAATTTACTTACAGTAGTTTTCCTTTTAAACACAAACTTATTATACTTATAACTAATAATGTGAACCAAATAACCTACAAACACCGATGTCACTTTGTATAGCGTATGATAGACGACTTTACTAGCCAACAGTCGGAGTAAGAATGGTCTTGGCAAGTTATTATTATACATTCGTTCTTTTAAACAATCTTTAACCAAAATGAACGACAGCTCCTTTGGAAAGTTTGATCCAGATAGTAGTTTATTAACATTTAGTTTATGTATGACGTAACTGTTGACTCCTATAATATCCGACATGCTATAGAAAATTCGCAATGGCCATCTGCAAGTTGGCAGTACAAACCGTAGTGCTATCGATAAAACACAGTAATAATTTAATGCTTTAAACTTGGACAATTTATCGTATGTATTAAAATATTTATTTACATTATTTGGTGCAAATACTAATTAGTACATCGAATAAATTAGCGAAAAACGAATCCTGTTCACCAGTGGTGTTTGCATTTATAATAGAATTGTGGTTAAAAATTAATTCGATCGTAGTTAAAATCAAATAATATTAGTGGTCTGCTTTTGACTACAAGGACGACGATACATTGAACAGCTCTCCAATATTTCTTAATTCTACACGATGTCTCAAAATACAGTTAATAATAATTCAAGCCAAACTCCCTCATTTGTTTCTGTAGTGAAATCTACTCCTAAGTAACCTTTTCCAAACAAGAATCAAATTATAGTGATGCACATTGCTGAAAATATTGAGCTATTCTACTACGTGAAGGCAGTAGGTGACGCTATTAAATAGTTATAAATACAACTTCTTCAGTACCTGCAATAATTTATGAATAAAATGCTGTTACATACGATCAACAAATAACTAACATACTTGTACAACACTTCCATGACAAAACTAAAGCCAACTTTTAAATTCTATACAATAGCAATAACACACCTCTTGCTTTAGATCAGTCGAATCCAACCAATTTTCCTTTTACCGAACAAAAACTAAATGTAGCTATCTTTTCTATAAAAAATTCAGCAGTACGTCCTGATAACATTCCGTCATTTTTTTTAATCTCCTCAAAATTTACAATATGATATGGTGTAATCAAGATTTTCCCGCCCTCTGGCGACAATTAATTAATATACCTATTAAAAAAACTGATTGCGCATCAAACTCTCCCAACTCTTTCAGACCAATCTCATGTACGCTTTGTAAATTGTTAAAAAAGGTAATAAACAAACTGCTTTGGTACCTAAAGCAGCATAATCTTCTAGATCCTTAGTCAGGTTTTACAGCTAATAGAAGTACGATAGAGAATCTGGCTCTTCTTCAATCAGAGATTTCTCAAACCATAACAAATAAAAGCGATGTTATCTCCAAAGCCTTGGATACGCAGTGCGCCTTTGATGCTGTATCTAAAGCTTCTATCAGTAAAAAACTGGAAGAATTTAATCTTTCCAAAAATATCTTATCATTTATATGTAATTTTTTAACTAACAGATCATTTAAAGTTGGTACAACTAGAAAAATATCTGCATCACTTACTCTTGAAAACGGTGTGGCTCAGTTCTGAGCACTACCTTATTTCTTCTTAGTATAAATGACATGGGTTCTTCGTTCTTCTCTTGGTAAAATATGTAATATATGCGGATGACCTTATCATGTTTTGTTAAGGAAAAGTTAGTAAAACTACATGTTTTTCACTTCAAAACATATTAGATAAGACTTATAATTGGTCGACAGACATTGGTTTCAAAGATATGGTTCTGATTCTCTTGTTATTTACCTAAACGGAGTCCCACTCAAACTTATTGACCAACACAAATTTTTAGGAGTTACTTTTAACACACGATTTACATGGGGATAATACATTGAAAACACTAAAGCAACTGTTTAACAGAATAAACATTTTAGTAGTCAAAAAGCTAGTCTCAGCGTACACACCTTAATTAAGCTTCCTGTAAATAAATCATAATATCTTAAGTTAAACAGTGAAACTAATTATAAATTTAGTATCAATTTAAAGCTAATTTTTATGGTATCTCATGCATTCACATTATTATTAATACAATTGTGTAATAGTTGGTTAATACGCAATTAACAGAAAATAACTCAGTGTTTTTGCCCTTTTTTGTGGTAATTTACAAATCACGAAAAAACTGTCCATTATCTGTAGGCAATAATTGATAAAGCTCATTAGTGTACAGGACCGGCTTTCAAATTTTAATTTAGAAAATGAAGTGTGTGGAATGCAAGAAAGATGGTACTGAAGAAGAAATGCTTTATTGTGATAGCTGTGACCGACCAGTTCACAAAGATACTTATTGTTCTGGTCTGTGTTTAGCAGAAATTAGGGTTATAGAGTTAAAGAAGAATCGTGTTCTACAGTTTTTGTGCCAAGAGTGTAAATCTGGAATGAAACTTGTTCCAAAACTGTTCAAATTAATTGAAAAAATGCAGAATGAGGTTAATGATATGAAATTGCAGAATTCTAAAAACTAAGAAGAGGATATTGTAAGTGAGGTATTTGAAAGACAAAAGAGAATGAACAAATTAATCATTCATATTCTAGGTGAATCTGTGGATAGAAGAAATGCTCCTTCGGATGATTTGGCTATTGTGACCTTAATTTTCAAGGATATTACTTAAGAGGATATTAAAGTTGTCAAAGCTGTTAGATTTGGTAAGAAAAACAAAAATGGTGCTCGTTCCCTAAAAATTGTATTAACAAATACGTTTGATGTAAAGAATATTTAAAAAAAAATAAGATTCACGTTGCCAAATCAAGAAAAATATTTATAAATTCTGATTTAACCCCCCAGCAACTCATCAAACTCAATGAAGTTAAAGAGGACCTCAAAATTAAAGTTAAAGAGGAAATTTGCAAATATGATAATTCCACACAAAAAAACTAGACACAACGAAACATATAAGCGCACCTCCGTTATCAATTTATTATCAAAATGTTGGTGGATTAAGAACAAAACTAAAGTCTCTGGAAATTGTCATAGCTCAATGTAATTATCATATAATCATTTTGGTGGAAACTTGTTTAACTTGTGAATATAGCGATGTAGAATTAGGACTTATTGGTTATAACGTGTTTAGAAATGATGGTAATACTGCTTCGACAGGAAAAACAAGGGGTGGAGGTGTGTTGATTGTTAAAATGTTAAAAATGACATAAGTGCGCAGAAAGTGATAATCCCCGATTGTGAAGTAGAACAAATTTTTGTATCACTCAAAGTTAATAATGTGCGTAGTAATTAATAATTAATAATTAATGTGCATAGTTTTGGGTGGAGTTTATATCCCTCCTGCATCCGACCTAAATGTATACATGTTGCACTGCAGTTCAGTTGAATATGTGATGGAGCAGTGTGAAAACTTGTTACTGTGTGGTGATTATAATTTACCAAATGCTTCCTGGGGTAATGACAACTTTGGATTAAATGTTGAATACCTGAAGACTATCCTGGTGTGTATTTGGCTAATTCTTTTGGTTATTTTAATATGTTTCAAATAAACAATTTACCTAACAGTCGTAATGTCTTTCTAGATTTAGTATTTACTAATTTAAATAATGTTGATGTAGTTATTTCACTTGATTCACTATTTGATAATAGTATCCACCATTCATCTATAATTGTAGAATTAACTGGTTTTGAACAGCATGATCAACTGAACTGCGAGAAATTTTATTATTATTTTACAAATGCAAATTACATCGGACTAAATGATTACTTTGCAAGTTTAAATTGGGACTTACTTATATCAGATGATGTGAATTACAGCTTAGCAGTATTTTATGATTTTATGTTTACAGGTTTTGACTTCTTTGTTCCGATCAAAAAAGTTAAAACAAGTTCGTTTCCGATTTGGTTTAATGGTAAATTAAGAAAGTTAATATATTTAAAAAAGAAAATACATAAGCAGTATAAATTATTTGGTATAAGGGATGATTATTTAAGATTTTCTCAGTTAAGAAATAAATGTAAACAAGTCTCCTTTCAATGTTATAGTAACTATTTGAATAATATTGAGAATGGGAGTCTATCTAATCCTCAACATTTTTGGAAGTATATCAATAATAAACGTAAAAGTTATAATTTGCCATCTAATATGTTCTACGGTGATAGTACAAGTGATAATGCTCACTAAAACAAGTTCGTTTCCGATTTGGTTTAATGGTAAATTAAGAAAGTTAATATATTTAAAAAAGAAAATACATAAGCAGTATAAATTATTTGGTATAAGGGATGATTATTTAAGATTTTCTCAGTTAAGAAATAAATGTAAACAAGTCTCCTCTCAATGTTATAGTAACTATTTGAATAATATTGAGAATGGGAGTCTATCTAATCCTCAACATTTTTTGAAGTATATCAATAATAAATTTAAAAGTTATAATCTGCCATCTAATATGTTCTACGGCGATAGTACAAGCGATAATGCTCAGGACATAGTTAATTTATTTGGTAAGTTTTTATCAACTTCTTCTTCAAGTGCCGTCTTCGTTCCGAAGTTTGGCTATCATCAAAGCTATGCGTATTTTTGATGCTGCAGATCTAAACAGTTGGTAATTGGTGCAATTGTACCATTCTCTCAAGTTTTTCAACCATGAATGCCTTCTTCTTCCTATATATCTCTTTCCCATTATCTTTCCCTGTATAATCAATTGCAGCAACTGGTATTTATCTCCCCTCATAACATGTCCCAAATATTGTAGTTTGCGCTTTTTAACAGTAAGTATCAGCTCTTTCTCTTTCCGCACTCTCCGCAAAACCTCCACATTTGTTACTTTCTCTGTCCCGGGTATTCTTAATATTCTACGATACATCCACAACTCAAATGCTTCTATCTTTTTGGTATCGATCTTTTTCAATGTTCATGTTTCCATCCCGTAGAGGAGAACTGACATAACGTAACATCTCAAAAGGCGAATTTTAAGTTTTAGACTTAGATCTCTTCCGCAGAACACCTTTTTCAATTTAGTAAATGTGGCTCTAGCTTCCTCTATTCTGGTTCTGATTTTTTCAGAGCAATCATTATTTTCGTTGATAACAGTTCCCAGGTAATTATATCTTCTTACACGTTCGATTCTTTGATCATGCACGGTTATGTCAGGGAAGTTTTGTGGTGATTTAGATATTAGCATTATTTTTGTTTTGCTTATGTTAAGTGATAATCCGTGTTCTTCACTGCATTCTACTATTTTGTTAATTAGTATTTGAAGATCTTCCCAAGTTTCTGCGATTAGTACCGTGTCATCGGCATATCTCAAGTTGTTTATTCGGATGCCATTTATCTTAATACCTATATTTTGATCCGAAAGTGCTGTGTTTATAATGTCTTCGGAGTATAGATTGAATAAGGTCGGTGAGAGTATACAACCCTGTCTTACGCTTTTCTTGATCTCGATTTCCTCCGTTGTCTCTTGCTCTATTCGGATATTTGCTTTCTGGTTATAGTAAATCTTAGAGATAATTCTAATGTCCCTTTTATCCAAGTTTTTTTCTACTAGCAGTTTCATTAAGTGATCGTGACGAACTTTATCAAACGCTTTGTTGTAATCAATAAAGCACATATATATATATATATATATATATATATATATATATATATATATATATATATATATATCTTGGTTTATATCTAGACATCTTTGGCATATGACGTTAAGTGCAAATAGTGCTTCTCTTGTTCCAAGCCCGTTCCGAAATCCGAATTGAGTATTACTAATATCTGCATCTCTCAACTACATATTCTAATTCTAAAATTAATCAGATCCTAATTTTTAACTATCAGCAGAGTGTAAATGTGAATATTTATAGTATTGAGGTCTCTGACATAATTGATATTGTTTTAAAGATGCCTTGGAAATTATCGCTTGGACCAGATTGTTTGTCAGCTTATGTTCTCAAGCATTGCATTTTTACTCTTGTAAAACCTATCTGCTACTTATTTAATTCCTCATTGAGTACCGGCATTTTCCTGATCTTTGGAAGACTAGTTATTTAACACCAATTTTCAAGTCTGGTAATAAAAATGATATTGTTCTGAAGCTATTTTCTTGTGGCATTGTAAATTAATTACTATTTATAACTGGGAATAAGCCACATTAAAGATAAAAATACATTTATTGACGTTTCAATTTCCAATTCGGAAATCGTTCTCAAAATACAAATAGTAAATTTGTATTTTGTATTTAAACTATTTGTATTTTGAGAACGATTTCCGAATTGGAAATTGAAACGTCAATAAATGTATTTTTATCTTTAATGTGGCTTATTCCCAGTTATAAATAGTAATTAATAAAAATGATGTTGAAAATTATCGAGCGGTTTGTAACCAATCTGTATTACCCAAACTTTTTGAGTGTCTTGTAAGTAACTTTTTGACATGGAATTGTAAAGATTTAATTGTTTAATTTAATTTAAATGTTAGACAACATGGCTTTTCTAAAGGTAAGTCTACATGCACGAACTTAATATTGTATACGAATTTTATAGCTAATTCAGTGGAACAGAAGGGTCAGGTTGACGCTTTTTACACAGACTTCTCAAAAGCCTTCGATAGAGTTAACCATGATCTGTTTATTGCTTAATTAAATGGCTAAGGAATTGGAGGTAAAATAATTGAGTGGATAGGTAGTTATATATCTGGTAGATGTCAGTATGTTAAATATGGAAAGTGTTTATCTCAACGAGTATCTGTAATCTCAGGAGTTTCTCAGGGGTCTCATATTGGGCCTGTCTTATTTAATATATTTGTTAATGATATATCCTTAGTGATTAAAAATAGTAAATTTCTAATGTTTACTGATGACCTTAAAATATTTCGAATAGTTAATGACCTAGTTGATGCTTCTTTGTTACAGAATGACATTAAAAGCTTGGCTAGTTGGTGTGAGGTAAACATGCTATACTTAAATATACAAAAATGTTTTAAAATTACTTTTGGAAGATCAAGAGCGTTTGTAAATTATGATTATTGTATAAATAATGTACCTTTAGAGACACGTCATAATATTAAAGATTTAGGTATAAATTTTGATTCTAAACCAACTTTTAAATATCACATTAACGAAACTTCAGCTAAAGCTTTAAAAATGTTGGGATTTATTCTTAGAAACTGTAATCATTTTTCAGTACAAACTTTAAAAATGTTTAGTTTCTTTAGTTTAGTTCGATCAGTTTTGGAGTATGGTTCTCTCATTTGGTCTCCTTCATATAACAGGGACATCTACAGTATCAAGAGAGTTCAAAATAAATTCGTGAGGGTATGTGCTTACAAAATTGGTTTTATTAGACAGCAATACACATATGATGATATACTGTCAATACTAAATATTTCATCACTACATGATAGAAGATGTCAAGCGGATTTATGTTCCCTTTTTAAAATTATAAATGGATCTGTTCAAGATTCAGAGTTACTAAGTTTAATAAGTTTTAATGTTAATACTAGAAAAACTCGTAACTGAGATTTTCAACATTCCATTCCACACTACGAATTATTTGCAGAATGAACCCATTACAAGAATTTTACGAACTGCCAATGAGCACAGCAATAGTTTAGAGTTATTTGGAATATCTACAGCAACATTTATGAAATCATTTGAGAGATTTCGAGCATTATTTAATAACTTAAGCTACTACTTTAATTAAATTTTGTTTGATTTTAATTTTGGTTTGTTTTTTATTAACGTAACCTATGTATAAGCTTTGTAAAGGTTGACGTCATGTTTCTGTAAAAATGGTATATCCGTTAATTCAATAAATAAAAACTAGCCCACCACTAATGGGGTGCTGACGAAAAAATTTTATTAAGAATCTATAGAGCTCTTAGACCGCCTGCAATACTTATCTCAAATCTCTAAATTCAATACAAACGACCTCTTTACGTATATGTCTAGGTGCTTTTAGATCTAGTCCCGCTGATAGAGACATATTTGTGTACCCTCTTTTAAATATAGTAAAACTTTTGTTAGCAGATATAGACCTGACAATAACCACCCTCATCAGTACTATCAATATTTCCCCATGGACCAAAAAGCTACCTATTTTCAACATTAGCCTAATCCTAATTCGACGTAAGAAAGAAGAAACTCCTGGATATCTTGTAATACAATTATTTAAAGAAGCAATAAATACCAAACAATACAACCAAATTCTTAAGCGACGCCACATAAAATGGAGAAAATACTGGCTGTGCTGACTGTACTGAAATTACAACCTTATCTATACACCAACTCTCCGCCACTTGTGTATTCATACTACAGATTTATACGAAATCCTTAAAGCTTTTGAAAGGTCTCTGCCTAATAGCAAATCTCTAGGGATATGCACTGATTCTCTTTCTTCAATTTAGTCCATTATTAATGTATACTCAATAAATCAGATAGTCCAGAAAATGTAACATATCTGTCATCAACACCAGAGAAACATCAATACCCATTTTTTGGATATCAACCATGTGGGGATCACTGGAAACGGATCCGCAGACATCGCAGCAAGAAAGGCAAGTTATTGTGACTCCCACCTAAAAAATATTCAACGTCATGATGACCTAACAGCAACTAAAAAACAAAAAACTCTAAAAATATGACAAAGTCACTGGCCAAAACACAAAACTGCGTATGATCCAACTTACTGCACTATATGGATGGTACCGAGGTAGTTGTAGTGCATCACTCTGTCTATAGGAGATTGGTTGATATAGAGTTGACCTTCTGTTATCCTTTTCTTGCTAATTATTATAAGCTTTGTCTTCTTAACGTTTATATTGAGTCCATATTGTTGACTGTAATACTTGATTTTGTTCATGAGAACTTGTAGGTCTTCTCAGTTGTCCGCAAATACTATGGTGTAATCTGCATATCTGATGGTGATTAGCCGGTAACCATTTAGTAGAATACCTTTTTCATGTTCGATAAATATTCTTTCAATGTACAGATTAAATATTAGAGGAGACAAACTATAGCTTTACCTCACTCCACGCATGATTTTCACATAGTCAGTGTGTTCACCTTCAACTCTTGAGATTTGCTGTTTGATTCCAGTTAAGATTTCTAATTATTTTCAGATCTTGGTTGTTAATTCCTGCTTCTTTTAGTATTTGCATCATCTTGGCGTGCTGTACTTGATCAAACGCTTTCACATACGTATACGTCGTAGTTGACCTCTCTGCATATCTGGAATAAGACTTGTACTGAAAACAAAGCTTCTCTAGTACCAACAGCATTTGTGAACCCGAACTGGTTGGGAGAAATTTGACATTCACAGAGCTTGTAGATTCTCTTATGAATTATCTTTAGGAACAATTTTAGGAGATAATACATGAGGCTTATAGTACGGCATTCTTCGCATTTTTTGGCTCCTAGTTTTTTTGGAAGTGCAATAAACTCAGATTTCAGCCATTCTGTTGGTATTTCTCCAAATTTGTATATGTTGTTGAATATCTTTGTGATTATTGCTATTGATTCGTTGTCCATTAGTTTGAGTAGTTCTACTTGTATATTATCAGGGCCTGCCGCTTTGAGATTCTTTAACTGTCATATTGCGGAATAAACTTCTTGCTATAATATTCTTGGGCCATCATTTACCTCTTCTTCCAGCTCAAAGGTGTTATCTCTTTGGTGTTCAAATAGTTTTTTTAGATATTCTTTCCACGTTCTTATTTTACTCTGTTTGTCCAAAATGATGTCCCCGTCAGAATCAGTTCTATTTCCTTTCTGCTTTCGTCTTAGTCTTCCTGTGAGTTTTTTATCTTTCCTATGCACTTTGTGACTATCGTACTTTGACTGCAGAGTCTCAATTTCTACGCATATCTCCCTTTCTTCTTTTTCTTTCGCTTCTCTTATTTTCGTTCTTATTAATATATTTATTGTTTTATACTTATCGGATTCATTCTTGGCTTCTTTTCTCTCGTCAATTAGTTTAAGAATCTAATCTGTCATCCATGATTTTTTCTTCGTTAATCTATATGTCTTATGTGCTTATTCTTTACATTTTGCAATATTTCTGTAATTTGTTTGATCGTTTGGTCTTTTTTAGATTCGTCTCTAAGTGCAGTCACTTGCTCGTTTAACGTGGCTTGGACTCTCATCTTCGTATCAAGGTCTTTCAGCATGCGTAGGTCGTATGATTATGATTTTCTTTTCTGCACTGTTTTGAGTTTGACTCAAAATACTCCCACCAGTGGAACGTGGTCTATCTTCAACTCTGCTCCAGGTTGTCTTGACAGATATAAAGCTGTTTCGGAAACTTCTATGTACTAAAATGTAATCTATTTGATTCCTAATCATTCTCCCGGGTCTGTCTTGAGGGGATTTCCACGTGTACAGATTGCGAGGTGGTAATTGGAAGAATGTGTTGGTGACAACTAGTTCTGAGTCTTTTGTGAATTTTTCAAGGAGGTCTTCTCTCTCTTTTCTGACTTCAAGTCTATGTGCTCCAATGTACTGTGTTTCATCTCCAGCTCCAATCTTGGCATTAAAATCGCCCATAATGATGAGAACTTCCTATCGAGGAATTTTCTGTATAATACTGTTGATGTTCTGATAGAACTCAATTGCTTCTTTTTCCTCTTTGTCTGCAGTGGGAGCATAGACTTGGATGATGTTTATATTAATATGCTTGGCTTCTACTTGTAGTAACATCACTCTCTCTGATATTGGTGTAAAGTTAGTAACGCATTTGGCAACCTTGGGTGATTATTCCGACTTCATTTTCATGTGATCGATCACTTTTTCCCGAATAATATACCTTCTATTTGTATTTCTCCAGAATCTGGTCATCTCATTTCTGCTATTCTCATGATTTCAATATGCATTCTCTTCATCTCCTGTATTTCATTGTGGTTTTGCCTACTTTGTATAAAGTTTTGACATTACATGTGCAGATCTTGATATTTTTTCTACAGTTTAATTTATTATCTTTTAATAAACTTATAACTGTCCTCCCCGGAGACCCAATCGGAGGACTTACTCAGGAATTTATTTTAGTATTGAGCATTGCCATGATGACTAGGGCGAATCGCTTTGGATCTTTAATAGAGTGTTTGTCCTACATGTGCTTCTCCATCCTTATGCTGTTGATCAAATCTTTAGTTTATCCGCCTTCGAGGCCGATTTTACAACCTCAGGACAAAAGGGTGCCCTATCACTTACCAACTCATCCGCCCGAAACCGTTGGTCAGTAAGTGCTTATACCGGTAATCGCTCGGTGAATGACTCGTCACATTGAATGTCTCGCCACACTGAAGAGTATGAGGTAGAAGGAAATACAGTGACCCGTCTGCCCTCGGAAACCTTATAGCCATTCGGGGTCGAAAGAAACAAGAGTTAGCCAAGAGAGACTGATAGGAAAGATTAAAGACATATCACTCAAGACAAGTTGAAAAATAGTCATTTGTGAAGGCCCTTAGATGCGCCAGGTGCGTTTCATAAGCATATATGAGTATTAATCCACTTTGTGTTAACGCTCATACCTCGGGGTGTTGATTAAAGGCTGTATGGCTCGTCCAGCATGCCATAGCATGAAGGATAGGGTGCACGTCATTTTTACAATGGAGACACCCCAACTCCATGGTCTGACTGAAATCATTTTATATAAAAATACCTAATGTAAAAAAATATTGTAATAAATTTAATTAAAAAACAAATATTGTAATTGATTGTAGTAATTTGTGATATAAGAGATTGTATTTAAATAACTCTAATGTGACCTACTGTGTTTAACTTAAACGTAATACAGGACACATTTTTGAACCCGTGTAAATGGCTGTAGCTGTCGAGGCACGTTAATTTCAATAAAAAAATAGTAAAAAAGTATACGTAAAAATGAATTCGGGTATATACTAGTTTAAAACAATCTGTGGTAGATAAGAATACAAATTATATTGATAAGAACCACATAACTAATATAGACTAAAACAGGTCAGTAACTTATTTCTCTGAAAGAGTAATACCTACACAAAAAACCGTTAATCAACTATCCGAATAATTAGAGTCATATTCCATTCGAATAAAAACCTCGACGCGGAAATTGTGTAGTTACGTTTTACAAAGAATAATAATAATTAGTGTTTGTGGTATATCATCACAAATTTGCATAATGCAGTAGATTTTACAAAACCGAACGTTCGTCAGGACAAAAGTGCAGTAGTGGTTAAGTATATTATATTAGACGTAAACATAAAAAATAGATAATACTAACGACCAGGAAATTCCAGGGAATTTGTACTGGACCTGTAGAATCTCCACTTCCGTGCACTCGGTGTACAGTCGTAGATTTCTGTTCGTATCATGGTATGTCATAAATAGACATATTCGCTGAGGTTTTTTTATAAATTGACATTTAATATACGTATTCTTTTTTCTGGTAGATATTCTCTACCTTTTCTTTTGGTGGTGTTCGTATTCAATTCGCATTCTTTTTTTTTCTTAAATTTTGGAAATACTGAAGTTTTAGGTTTATTATTAAGTATATTAATGTTTACATAAGTAAGGTTTGGAGGAGATTTTGATAAAATACGGTAATTTAAAAAAAAAGGTGTCCTTTCTTAAGCCAGGTGGTTAATCAATTTGTTGTAATCAAACTTTGTTTTTTTGTTACTTGGTGAAAATTTCTTCTAATAATTTAATTTTATCTGACTCATTTATATTGACAATTCAGGCATACATTATGCATTTTAAAGTAAACGACTTTAAAATAATATTGCCAATATTGTTGAGTTGCGCTCCTGGGACGCCTTTACTTAAAAGATAGTTCATTCGATTACATGAAATTAACTTTAACTTAAGAATATTTGTTAGAAAAGAACCACATGCAACGATGACAATAAAATGCTCATGTTAGTGATTACATATTAAATCATGAGGAAAAAACCAAGAAAAAACCTCATAATAATGTCCCGACATGGTAAGTATTTGGTCTTACACTTAGTTTACTCTCAATAAACACCAAAATCTGATTTTATACGGTTGTAATTTAAAAAATAAATTATGTATCCTGGATATGTTACTGTTTTACTAATACTGGTAAAATTCTATTTTCCTTTTATTAACTTCTTCTTTCAATATGGGTAACCAGATTCTACTGCATTCTGTCGACGAATTTGCGACACAATTGGTCTCATTTAGCATAATTAGAACCATTATTCGCATAATATGTAAACACGCATGGGATAATGGTTCAATGGAATGATTGAAGTATAGTTCTAAAAGAAACGGATGGTAAACACAGAAAAATCAAAGAAGCGAGTCTAATTATGCTACATGAGACCAATTATGTCACAAATTCCTCGGCAGAATGCAGTAGGATCTGGTTACTTATATTACAAAAGAAAGGTAATAAAAGAAAAATACCAGTATTAGTAAGTCAGTAACATATCCAAGATATATAATTTGTTTTTTAAATAACAAACCTGAACAAATCAGAATTTGATGTTTATGAATTATAAATAGGTAATTATTATTATGTTATAAATAGGTTAATTTAATTAAATTAGTAGAAGGATTTTTCATCAAGTAACAAAAAAAACCAAATTTTTGTTATGGCAAAAAATTATGGCTTATTCCCATTAACATAGTAATTAAGAAATAAACAGTGCCAAAAATTAAAATATTACAAGATTTTTATTTTTAATCATTTACAAAAACATTGTTTTGAAAATAGTACTACATTACATTTATTGCAGCAAAAATATCCTTATAGACAATAAGGTAGGCTATGGTGAACCATGCAACTTGGCTGAAGGTTACTGTAACTGCGCGACAATACTGTAAATGATCCATTTTACCACCATTAATTCTAAGCAACTGCCAAACATTTTGTTGCGTAGTAAAATAGTTGTCATAAAAATTGTCATAGGGCAATTTGGGAACCTTGTGTTCCAAGGAATCAACAAAGTGTAAAACAACACTAACTCCCAACCCAAGAAGTTTATATTCATCTTGAATAGTTGTAAAATATTTGTGATACGGATTAAATTACTTGACATAACCTAGCCTAGTCCTCGTTCAAAACTTGGATGAGGACTCATCTAATAGGATTCCTACGAATAAACTGCATGGTTCCATGTTTTTCATAATACTTGATTTTAAGTTTTTTAATGCATTGGTACATTGAAACTCGTTCTCGTATAATTTATATTCTTTAAATTTTCTATCCAAAGTATTATACATTTTTGAAATCAGTATTTCAAAAGCTTTTAAATGAGGTATCATGACACGATGTACTTTACCATTAAAAAAATCAAAGTTATGACTGTCACCTGAAGAGAGATCGCGTAAGATTCGAAACATTGATGCTATAGTATGCTATGATTATTTAAAAATTGGGTGTAGCAAGTAGACACTTTTCTACTATCCTAGTGGAAAATAGGTCTACTTCAGGGAAGCGCCCCTGCCCACGCGAGCCATGCTTTGTTATCAATACCTTAATGAGAGAAATCATGTCCCATTCTTTTATCATTCCAAAATCTAGTTTCTTACTTCCAATTCCTTCCTGGTGAACGGCAGCAGCGATTATCAGTACCAGTTTAAGGCGTAGAGAAAATGATCCTGGACCGGACTGGAGCAGTTTAAATGGTTGTGGTATTGCGATGGGGAAGGCAACAGGAAAACCACCCCATTATATTTTCCACAAATCTAAATAGAGAGGGTGCGAAGAATCCCCCCGTCAACTACCCAAGAAAGTGGACAAAGAATACAAATATACGACCGAATAATACATTAGACCAGGTCCAAGGCGGAATTAAGATTAACGGAATCAGCATAAACAACATATGCTGATGATACTGTCTTAATAGCAAGCAACGCACAAGAACTACAAAATATAATAAATGCGGTAGTTCATCACAGCGAAATGTTCGGTTTACAACTAAACTTTTCCAAAACTAAAACTTTAATATCTTTAAAGACACCAATAAACGTACATGTGTATGCCAAGGGTCAAATGATAGATCAGGAAAATTCCATATAATATTTGGAAGCAAATATCAATAGTCAGTGTAATCCAAAAAAGGAAATACTATCAAGAATTGAACAAGCAAGGAAAACATTCATGAGCATGAAAACATTTTTTATAAGATGAGACCTTAGTCTGTAGCTTAGAATCCGAATGATTAGATGTTACGTTTTTTCTGTATTACTGTATGGATGTGAATGTTGGACAATGGACTCTGAAATAAAAAAAAATAGATGCCTTTAAGATGTATATATACAGACGAACATTGAGAATTCCAAGAGTACAAAGAGTTACTAATGTTGAGGTACTTTGTCGAATGTATAAACATAGAGAATTACTAAGAATATTCAAAGAGAGAAAAATGCAATACTTGGGTCATGTAGTGAGAGGCGAAAAATATGAATTACTTCAAGTTATACTTGAAGGAAAAGTACAGGGCAAAAGATCAGTAGAAAGACGTCAGAACTCATGGCTGAAAAACCTGAGGTGATGAAAATCTTCGAAAGGAGACGGCGCCATGAGAAGAAGAAGAATTTAAAAATCGACAAATCCAAGCGTTTTGTTGTTTAAAATAAATATAAGTTATTAGGAGGGCTAACACTTCTTATTCCAGCGTATGGTATATAATCGTATAAACTAAATAAGAAATATACGTAATTTCTGCGTTGAACTAAAAATTTTACCAAAACAATTAAGTACCTCATTTAATTCCAAATGAAAGGTCTTACTGCGGATATTACGGTGTTTAGAACTCAGCATGAAATTTCAATTACTACAATGAATATGAGACGATATTCTTGGGAAGCAATCGGGAAGTCGATTCGTCCGTCTGAAACAGAAATGGGCTTTGACGATACGAAAACTTATTTGATACCCTAAGAAAAGTTAGGGATTAGACGTAGTAGAGAAACGGGGGCGTTTGTGGTAAATGGTTGATGATATTCTTTAGAAGTTTCGAGGACAAAGATGTTTGTGTTTCGAATTCCAATACGCCTCGTTACGATAATGACGTCCATAGTGGAAAAAAGCCAACATAAACGGGAGATAATCGACAATTTGCTCTTTTGATAACAGGCAGTAAAAGAAAAATAGAAAGGTATCAGTCAAATATATTAGCTGCTTTGTTTACTTTTAAAACAATCATATTAAAATTAAAATGTTAATAATTGATAAAACAAAATATAGTAAAACATTATTTCTTTCGTTGTCATAATAGTCTTTTTATATGATTAGATATATAATTATTTACTTACTTCCTAATTTATGTTACTACTATACAGGGTGTATCAAAAAGGTACAACATAAATTAAATCACGTATTCCGGCGACAAAAATAAATTGATGGAATCCAACTTACTTTAGTACAAAAGTGTACACAAAAAAAGTTACAGCCTTTGAAGTTACAAAATAAAAATTGTTTTATTGCATTATCTCCTAAACTACTTGACATTTTGTAATAAAGATGGACACGTTACTTTCTTGTTCTGAAAGCATTTTTCATAAAAAAGAAAAAACAAAATCTAAGCGCATAGAAAAATTTTAAGGGAAGTTTACAGCCCTAAATCTCCCCAAACTTTTGAGAACGTTCAAATCAAATAAATTTTGTGGCATCATTAGTTTAACACATTATTTTTAAAAATGTTTTGCCCCCTATTACTTAAAAAAAAAACAGTTTTTATTGAGTTACGGCCCTTTTTATTAACCTTTAAAAAACTACGTGCAACTAAATAAATGGCTTAAATGAATTAACAAGTACAAAAAATGTGTATAACCTCTATAAATATGATATTACAATAAATGTTTAAAGTGACCCATTTTCTTTAATACACATTCGGTACCGTTTTAATAAGGAAAACCGAATGCGCTGAAAAATCATATTTTTCTGACTAAATTGGTTTGTAGCTTCAATTATTCTAACCTTCAATTGTTGTTCGTCCTCTATTGTTACAGAATACACTTTCTCTGTCATAAACCCCCTAAAGAAAAAGTGCATGGGTTTAAGACCTGGACTTTTGGATGTCCAAGAAATAGGTTCGTCACGACCCCTTCCAATCCACCAACCAGGATACTGCCTGCAAAGGTATTTTGTGAAGAAACACCCTGTATATTTGTGATTAATGTCAATGTTTCAACTATATTTTATTATAAAGGATGTAGACTAGGTTAAGGCACCCTCTTTTGAGTATACTCTTAACAAACTTCCTCTAACGCTTTATCGAATTAATAGAAGTGTTAAAAATACACGAATTAATAGTAATGACACTTGTATCATTAATAATTTTTACTTGAATCAAACCGCCAACGTAAACACCATATTTCATTTTAAATATTGCGTAATTCCCATTTATATCAATTATTAAAAAAAACTTCACATACCAACAAAATAAAAACAAATGGCAAACTACTTAGTGTGATTAGAAATAAGTATAACAGAAACTTCAAAATTTCCGATTTTTAACATAACTTTATCCGCCATTACTTTTAATCAAAACTTGGCGCGACATACCCTGTATATTGTGGACTAAGCGTGTATTAGGATATTTATTTTTCCAGTTTTTACCAATTCCATATTCATAACTTCCTTTGGTGCTGCTCTATTTTTATTTATCTAATTTATCCATTCGTAAGGATCGTAGAAAAATCTATGGAAAAAATCAAAGTGGCTCAGAGACGCATGGAGCAGTCGATGTTAAGAAGAGTTCCAAATGTCATAATAAGAGCCGGAATAAGAAATACATATGTTGTGGAAAAGACTTTCTGAAGAGTGTAAATGCACATTGGAAGTGAAACTGGGGCGGATATGTGGCGAGAATGAATGATGAATGACACCTCACAAGCATACACGAAAAAAACTTAAAATTGTTATTGAATTAAATTGAATTAAGATGCAAAGCGTAGTAGTTCGTGAGATTTATTTATTCCTAAAGATAAGGTAGAGTTAAAAAACAGCGTTCGCCTTTCTAATGCGACTTTGGACTTTTACCATCATGATAGCCCAGCTTCTCACATCATCACATCTTTCACATCCAAGAACTGGTTTGTATTTGTTGTATTCAATCTTGTCTCCTTAGTAGTATTAGTTGTATTAACCCTAATTTCTGCAGGTTCAGCTTCCCCCTTTATTGCATTTAGTAGGTTTCATGTCGATAAACGTTTGAGCTAAAAGATAATACAACGTGCTGATAGCGAAATACTGTGCAAATGAATTACTATTTATAACTGGGAATAAGCCACAATTAAAGATAAAAATACGTTTATTGACGTTTCAATTTCCAATTCGGAAATCGTTCTCAAAATACAAACAGTTGTATTTCTACTGTTTGTATTTTGAGAACGATTTCCGAATTGGAAATTAAAACGTCCATAAACGTATTTTTATCTTTAATTGTGGCTTATTCCCAGTTATAAATAGTAATTAATTTACAATGCCACAAGAAAATAGCTTCAGAACAATACTGTGAAAATGTTCCCGATGTTAATAAATAAAAATAAATAAATAAGATAAGAATTGAAGACTAACTTCTGCAAATAACCGAAAAGGATTCCGGACAAAAAATGGTGCTGATGCAGATATGTTCAAATCCCTTTATGTCACTACAAAGAAATAAGGTTAGAACAAGGAGAGTGATAAAACAAATGCTGGATGAGGTGCTTTAGAGAGCATTTAATTTATTTGTTTCTAATTTATTATATCTTATCTACTTTTGTAGATAAGACTTATAATCTCATCTATTTTTGATTACCATTCATTGTGAATATTAATACACAATTAAAATACAATTATCAGGTTAGAAAGGTGGATATTATAGGTACAGTTCATTTCTTCTTCATTAAATATCTTTCAATTATCAAGATACGTGGTTGGTATCGTGAATAATTTTGCGAATAACAACATACTATAACTAAAATATGAGCCTGTATGACTTAATCGATAGTTGAATTTTTTTAATCCAAAAATATTTCTGCTTAAGAGTGGAGTTTTATATAAGGAGCAAACGGATAGCAACCATTTGTCTTTTGTTTGGCATTTGTGCAGGTTATAAGATTTTCTATCTACAAGCGAGGTTCCTACAGCCTCTGCCGCTTCTCGCATTTCGACCACCATCGTTTTCATGGCAACTGAAGACCTTCTTCTTCTTCTTCTTCTTTGTTGTTTGTTGTGGTATGTAATTTAAAGCTTTCTTTGGCCATCTAACTTCATTCATTCGCTTCATGTGACCATACCCTAGTTGTCTCGTTTCAATTCTGTTTACACTGGAATAGACAGTATTTGTCCTCCTTCTAATATCTTCATTCCTGATATTTTTTTTTGGATATACCACACGCTCTCCTTAGAAAATATATTTCTACTGCTTCTATTTTTTTTTCTATCTTTTTTCGTGATATGCCAAACTTCTGCTCCATAAGTCGTAATTATTTCGTTAATTTCATTAATTTCGTTTCTTGTCTAATATCTTTAGACCATAGTAAAGAGTTTAGAATATTTACCGCTTTTTCCCTGCTGCGTCATGTTTTCGATGTCTCTTTTGGTAGTGCCTTCTTTAGATATTGTAGATCCGAGATATTTATATTCATTGCATGTTTTTGTGTTTCTAATTCTAACTCTGAATTTTCTTTATCATCTCCTATTTTAAGATACTCTATCTTTGACATATTCATATTGAGACCCCATTTTTCATATTCTTTCTTTAATTTTCTAAACATGTAGTCCATGTCTTCCTCATCATTCGCTAAGACTGCCTGATCCTTTGCTAAAAATAAAGATGTTTGACATTTACCACCGCCTATGTCTATTCCCATTCCGGATACTTGTTTCCTCCACTGCTCTAGCGATAATTGAATATATCTTTTAAATAAGATCGGAAATAGACAACATCTATTTAAGCCTCTTTGTTATTGGAAATGATTTAGATCTAAAGTTTCCTTCTTTAACGACACTTCTTGTATTTTTGTATATATTTGCGATAGCATCCACATACCCTCTACTGAGACCTGCTTTCGTCAATGTTTGAAACAGTTTTTTCAAAGCAAAGGTACCGTATCGTATGCCTTCACTAAATCTACAAACAATAGGTCAGTAGATAGATTCCTTGCCTTTCGTTTTTTGACTACCTGCTGCAAATCAAAAATATACCTATAGTGTATGATCTTCCTGCATAAAATCCATTTTGTTCTTCTATGTCTTCGTATTCTGATGCTATTCTTTCTTCTATTATTTGACCTCCCCATTGAGCTAATAACAGTTATTTCCCTATAATTCCGTCATTTGCGTTTATCCCCTTTCTTAAATATTGAACTGATAATATATCCAACACTCCAATCATTGGATATTTTGTCCTTTTAAGCATTTGTTAAATAGTTTACCGTTTTTCGATCTTTTGAGGACATCGTTTAACTCTCCGGTTTTTATCTCAATTATTTGTGTATGTTTGGATATTATTTTCATTTCGATCTCTTGGAATTTACATATATGTTCTGTCAGTAAGACCTCATCATGGTATTTCCACTGTTTCAGATATTTTAACTGTAAGTTATATTTTTCCTTTCCTTACATCCGGAGAGACTTTATCACCTTTCATGCTTGCCCAACTCTGGTTTTACCCATCTATTTCTAATAAGCAGTGTTCTTCTTGTTTACTAACGTTTGCATATCCTTCCACCATCATTCTTGATTTTGTGTTTCATATTTGTTTTTTTAACCCAAAGCTTCACTTGCAGCTTCATGAATGCATTTTTAAGTTACTGGTATTATTCTTTCGCTGATACATTTTCTCCATCCACATATTGTAATTTTGTGGCCAGTCGTAATTTGTAAAGAAATTACGTTGAATCTTCTTTTAAGCTTTCTATATTATACTTAGGGGATGTTATTTCTTGTTCCTTTTCTCTATTATGTACCTGAGATTGTTTTTGCGATAGTTAACTATCACGTTGGCTATAAGTAAACGATGGTCGGATTCACATTCTGATTCACGGTATACCCTTACGTCAGTTGTATTTAGCTAGGAAGTTTGACGTTGGATTACATAGTCGATTATTGAGCGCAACTTCCTAGTAGGTTGTATCCATGTAAATTTGTGGATGTCTCTACGTTGAAAATATCCATTCATAATTTTGAGAGCCATTGTTTCACAAAAATCTCTAAGATGCATTTCGTTTTCATTGATTATTTGTTTTCCATATCTTCCTACGACTCAGTTAGTTTCTTCTCTCCCTACTCTACCATTTAAATATTCTAGTACAAAACTTTTACGGTTTTTTTTAGCTTCAGAGAGTATTTCATTCATCTTGTAGTAGAAATCGTCTTTACTTTCTGGATCTGCATCTTCATTTGACGCATATACTCCGACAATTACGATATTGTGCCCATTCTTTTTTATTTCCAGCATTAGCAGTTGTTCATTTTCTTCAGTCCAAGATTTAGTATTGTTTTTAAGATTTTTTCGAATGGCAATAGAGACTCCTCTCTAAGCTGTTATCTTTACTCACTCCACTGTAGATATGTATATATTCTCCTATCTCTTCACTTCCTTTTACTTTTTTCTTGGTCTCTTTGGGAATACATATATCTATTTTTCTTTACGCTAATTCTTTGAATACTTCTACTTGTTTGGTTCTAAGTCCTTGTACATTCCATATAGCCAATATCATTTTCCTTTTCCGTTGCATAAGTCGTCTTTGTTTTGATCCATCCTTTGTATTCCGATGCTTTTGGTAGACATTTTTAGCATTTATTTCTTTTGACAAGGGAGGAGTTGTTAGCCCATCACCTTAACCCGTCTCCTTTATTCGGGTTTGGTACCGGCACCGACATTTACTGAGCTTCTCAATCCATCCAGTACTTACAGCAGGCGGAATTTATGAGGTTTTAATTAATTTATTAGGTAATGATCTTCCAAATTTTGTGTAACTGAAGATATCGCTATCTTAGTATAAAATGGTATTCTCCCTCGTATAATGTCAAATGTTTATAAAAGTTTTTATACATTTTTATTAAATTTTTTTTTAATAATGCATGATTAGTTTATTATTGTTTATATAAGTATGTACATAAAAAGTGTTTACTTTTAAGTATTCATTAAGTATTCATTAAGGCTGTTAACCAAAGCCACGCACTGTAAAATTATTTCTATTTCCATATTATTTCATTACCATTGTAGTGAATTATCTACAGTAAAACACAACAGCCGAAATATTGAGATATTTGAAGGTATTTACTACTTCTGCTTTAAGTGCCATCTCCGCGACGAAGGTTGACAAACATCATGGCTATTCTGACCTTTGAGGCAGCTGCTCTGAACAATTGCCTTGAGCTGCAACCAAACCACTCTCTCAGGTTCTTCAATCAAGAAACGCGACTTCTTCCTACGCTTCTCCTACCCTCTATTTTTCTTTATATTATAAGTCTGAGTCTGAAAGATGTATCTTTCGCCTCTCATCACATGTCCAAAATATTGCAATTTCCTTTCTTTGTTGTATTTTTCATTTCCCTCTCTCTGCCTATTCTCCTTAACACTTCTGTATTCGTGACTCTATCTACCCATGGAATCCTTAACAATCTACTTAATGTCCTAATTTCAGACGCGCTAAATCGATTGTTGGCACGAGCTTGGCGACAATACGCATCTGTGTCTCACTCAACATCTAATTTCAATTTGATGTTGTTGTCTGTCAATCTTGAGGTCGTTGTATTTTATCGAATGCTTATGCAAAAAAAAAAAAATTAGTGACACCCAATACAGTTCTGACTACTAGGACTGGGGATAAAAGATTAAATGTTTTGCAATATTTGGCAAAACCATTAATTTTTACTTTTAATTTTATCTCAAATAACGACTGTTACGTGATAAAATTGTAGATCTGTGGTTAATCTTCAATCATATTGTGTTAATAGATTTGCATAATATTATGAAACATCTAGGGGCCGTTTAAAATAATGCAAAGTATAAAAAAATAGAAATACTCTACATAAAAACTATTTAAAAATATTTTACACAATGTGTATATAAATATGCATATCATAAATGCAAAATAATTCACATTGAATACAAAGCATTTTAATAAAGTCATTTCAAAGAAAAAAAATTGCTAATGATACTTTCGGCTCAAAAAGGGAAAAATAACCAATTTTTAATTTTGCTATTTTGTAAAGATTCATCTTCAATGTTTTACATAATATTAGGGCAAATATTATGTAAAATTCATGTACTTCCACCATGACCGGAATAAGCAAGCTCGTGACGCAAACAATGCAGATAAGTATATTTCACGTCACCAAATTATATAAAAACCACCTGAATTTTATAAACAATGTCCATTGCTCTTTACTACTGGTGGTAAGAAATATGTGCAGTTTTTTCGCAATGTCGTTATCGTTATCATATGCTGTTATAATTCTTCTTACTCTCCAACCGGCAGTTTCCGAAGTAAGTACTCACCACTTAATATTTACATTAGACATAATTTTGCATGTAACTATAAGCGATTGTACGTTTTTTTTAATTTTTACATTTATATGTCCTTAATGAAGTTTTTTTAATTTTTATTTCTTTATTAGAACTAATGTTTTTTCTTGTGGGCGTTATTTAATTTAGTCTGAGGTTTGAAACATTTTGTTTCAACTTTAAAATATCTACTTACTGTTTATAAAGGTTGGTTTCTACTCATATTGGGTGATTTTGTTTTTCTCATCAATGGTTTTTTGGATTTTTTACCACAATTGATATTACTTAAACACTCCTATTTTATATGTTTCTTTATTTTTGTCACCTATTATACAACTTGCCATGTTCTCCTGCTACTAAGATCTTTTTCCATGATGCTGTTTTTGAGAATTTTTTCAGGATTGGTGGGGCTTTTTTTCTGTCCATTGCTTTAAACTTGTTACGGTTCTTAAACAATTGATGATATTATCCTGTCTTTACTCCAGGTTGGTTTTATTATCACAGCTGTCATTTTTTGGGAGTATTACCCTAATTTCATCACATATCAAGTTAAATTTAACTAAAAAAGAGTTTTTACATCTGAGATTTTTTCATCTTCTCATGCCAGACAGCATGTAATACCTTCTTGTTGTTTTGTAGAGTTACATATATAAATTTATGAATTGTTGCACATTTCAGGTAGGTGTGTCACATTTTTTAACTGTAAGCACTTTGGTGATTTCGCAAAATTACCCCATTTACCGCATGGGAGCGTTTACAGAATATATGCTACCATTTCTCTGTACTTTTTCTTAAAATTGATTTGTACCTATTTGTTTTATTTCAAATTGATAAGAATAGTTATTTTCAACATACTTAAAAGTTAAAAATATAGGAGTTATATCTAATATGTATTAGAACCACATAGCAACATTCTATCTATCTATACAGCCCTTGCTGTCCAATTTTGGACATAGGCCTTCTCTTACTTCTTCCACGTCTCTCTATTGTAGGCAGTTTGTATCCACTTCGGGCCTGCGTGTTTCTTCAAGTCATCTGACCATTTCATTTGTGGCCTTCCTCTGTTTCGTTTGTAACTATATAGTCTCCACTGTATAATCATCTTATTCCATCTGTCGTCTTTCTGTCTTATGGTATTTCCAGCGAACTTCCACTTAAGTTTTGCTATCTGCGTTGATATATCGGTCACTTTGGTTTATTGCGGATCCAAGTATTTCTTTTCTTGTGTGATAGCCTGATGTTCAGCATTTGCTTTTCCATGGCTCTTTGGGTCTTTGCTATTTTTTCGCATGTTTTCCTTTGTAAAGGTCCAAGTTTGAGAACCGTAGGTAAGAACAGGAAGTATACATTGGTTGAAGACTCTTGTTTTTTAAATCTTGTGGGTATTTTCTATTTTTTAGTATATAGAAAAGTTTTCCGAAAGATAACCAAGCCAACCCTATTCTTCTCTTTATTTTTCCGGTCTGATTTTCTTTATTTAATATAACTAGTTATCTCCAATGTACATATTCTTTTACTTGTTCTATAGTTGTTTGTGCAATTGTAATAATACTTCTTTTGGTTGGTTGGTTATTATTTTCGTTTTATTATAAGTCATTTGTAGACCTATTTTTGTTGATTCTCTATTTAATTCATACTTTATCATATTTTGTAATTCTTCCCTTTTATCTGTTATTAATACAATATCGTCTGCATATCTCAAGTGATTCAAGTATTAGCCATTTACCTTAATACCCCGTTTTCCCATTGTAATTTTCTCATAACGTCTTTCAAAGCTTGAATGAATAGTTTGGGTGATATATTGTCACTCAGTCTGACTCCTCGTCGTATCTTAATAGGCTCCGTTTGTTTGACTATTTTAATGGATGTTGTTGCTTGATGATATATATTGGAAATTAAGTCTGCATATTTATAGTCTATTCTTCCATTTTGTAAAGAGTACTTTAGTACCCAATGTTCCACATTATCAAATGTTTTTTTAAAGTATACAAATGCAATATACATTGGGATTTGATATTCGTTGGCATTTTCAATTAATATTTTTATCATAAGCAGATCGTCGCTTGTACTGAAGCTTTTTCTAAAACCGGCTTGCTCTCTTGACTGATAATTATCTAACTTAGTTGTTAATCTGTTTGTTAGTAGTTTAGTTAACAGTTTGTACAAAACATTAAGTAGCGTTATGGGCCTATAGTTTTTCAGATCTTTTCTACTGCCTTTCTTAAATAATACGAATGTTATTGCCTCGTTCAATGTGTTGGGTATTTGTTTTGTGTTCAATATTTTATGCATTAGTACATAAAGGACTTGCACTCCAGTTTTCCCAAATTTTTTTAGCATTTCCACAGTTATTCCATCATTCCCAGGAGATTTGGTGTTCTTCATTTCTTTGAGTGCCTTTTTTTATTTCATTTTTACTGATTTCTGGTTGTAGGTCAGAGTTAACGTTCTTTATTTCCAGTTGTAACTGATTACGGATTTCTTGGGTTGATTTTTGTTCTGTTTTATGCACTGATAGCAACATTACTTCTTTAAAATTTTAACAAGACATCAATGACAAAGGAAGTAAGGCAAAATTGTATTATTTTTTCAATTTTGTTTTACTTATACGTAAAAAAAATCACCTAAGCAGTGGCAGACTCTAATAAGGGTATTAAAGTAAACGGCATATTTGCCTGGAGGTAAAGTTGCAAGAATTATTAATGCATAGATACTGGTCCCCTTGATTTAAAAATCGACCTGTTTTTGGGTTTTAGCCAAAACATCATTATCACCATCATTATTTTGGCTTTACAACCTTCTAGCCTTCTCTAGAATTTATCTCTAGTTTTCCCTATCCATCACCTTTCTCAGCCAAGCACGTATTCCTATATTATTCATGTTTTCATCGATGTAATCAAGGAACTTTGTTCTGGGTGTTCCTCTTCTTCTCTGGCCAATGGAGCGTTTTTCTAGCTGGGTCATTTTGTTCTATCCGTATTACATGCCCCATCCACCTCAGGCGTCCTATCTTTACATGTTTTACGATATCCTATCTTAACACGATTTAGCCGAAGCATCTATTTTGTCAAATTTTGGGGGGCATAAACTTCATTCAGACATTGTCTAAATATAATTTTACATATTTTCGTCTCATTTTTAATTAGAAAATCTAATTTTTATTACACATGTAATAAAAATGTTTGTAACGATTTTTTTTACAATTTTGTTACTCACGCTTGTATTTGATTGCACAGTTACTTTTATTTTATTCAAAATACTATAAATATAAGTTTTCTATTAAATAATGTTTTTAGCATAATTTGGTGTACTCTCAAGAAAACATCCAAACCAGTCAGAAACCGCCCGTGTTTCCTAAAAATTTTGAACACTATGAGAAATGCCGTAATCAAATCTGCGAAAATGCGAAGGACTATCCGAGAAGATATATTAGGAAAATGATGAATAAAGAGAATCGTAAATACAACATCGAATCTCTCTTCGGAGAACTATTCAAAACTCAACAGACGAATTTTGCGATACATCCAAGGTAAATCATTTTTATTTGATTTCTCAAGCGACAAACATAAATGTATTTGCCTAAACTTAAATTAACCAAAGCCAATAATTTGTTAATATGTTCTAGATGTGTTTTTATGGATATATATATATATATATATATATATATATATATATATATATATATATATATATATATATAGTAGTTTTGAGTTTCTTGAACCGTATTATATTTAATATAAAATTAATATTTCTTGGGTTAGGTTCAATAAAGATATTTTACATGTGGAACTATATTTTATTTTCCATTGCAATTAATCAACGTTTCGGCAGGAAACCCTTGCCTTTGTCAAGATTCTAAAATGTGTATATATATAAGGACAAACAGATATTGTAAAATATGTATATATATATGACTTACCAAAACGTAAAATGTATATATATACATATACACTCAAAAATGTTTTGCGTATTATCTGTAACGCCACTGAACGTTTCCAATTTGAAATTTTTTGCACTGATTTTTTTTCTACTAAAATAATGTATTTTACTGCTTGTGTTTTGTTTCTTAATCGTCGCAGAGATACTTAGAATTCATATTGTGTTCATCAGTTTTCGAAAACCGATATTTGTAAAAATTGGTTTGCGTTTTATTCAATTTGTAGTAAACAATATAGACAAGTGATATCTGAGTTCAACAGAGCTAGAATCGTTACTTTGTTGAGGAAAGCCACACATAAGTCGACGTTGCTGTCCAGGTTGGAGTTAATCAGAGTGCTGTGTCTCGGATTGTGAAAAAATATCGAGAGACGAATTCTGTTAGCGATCATCCAAAAAGCGGAAGACCCAGAATTACTACCAATGTCCAAGAACGCCTTTTAACGTTAACTGCCCGGAGAAACCCCTCTATGACTGCCCCAGCTATTAGAAGAGGGCTCCAGCAAGCTCATAATATTGTAATTTGCGATCAGACTATTAGAAATAGGTTACATTCGGCGAATTTATTTACAAGAAGACCATTGTTTGTACCAAAGCTTACGTAGAGCAGAAAAGGACTCGACTGGAATGGGCCAATGAACATTTACAATGGCATGACAACAGATGACAACCCCAATCGACTGGATAGACTTAACTAAGCTACCCAAAGAGTCTCACATCAAGGTGGCTCCATAATGTTTTGGGACGGCATCATGCTAAATAATAAAACTCCTTTAATTCGTATTGTTGGTAACATAAATGGACAAATTTATATTAATACCATTCTTAGGCCTGTTGTACGCTTGTGGCGAGGAGCTGTTGGTCCAGAATTTATTTTTATGGACGACAATGCGCCTCCCCATCGTACGAGACATGTAGCAGATTTTTTAGAGACAGAAGATATCGTCAGATTACAATGGCCACCTTGCTCACCTGACCTTAATTCCATTGAGCACGGATGGGATATGCTCAAAAGAAAAATTCAGTCCCGGCAGCCACCCCCAAGGACACTACAAGACCTTAGAATAGCAGCGATTGAAGAATGGGGCATCATGGACCAGAACTACGTTAATACACTTATTAGAAGCATGGGACATCGCATTCAGTCTTGCATTGATGCAAGAGGTGGAAATAAGGCATATCAAGTATTAGTTCTTATATCTGTACAAATTTAAAAAAATATATTTATAATACATATTATAAGTAATAATAATAAATTGTTAATTTTTTAAATTTTGTTTATTGTTTCTTTTTCAAAACAAATAATTTAATATATAATAAAGTATTTTGTTACAAATAAAATAGATTTCACCAGATTTGGTGGATAATTTTGAAAATATTACATTATGCAAAACATTTTTGAGTGTGTATATAATTGTATATATATATATATATATATATATATATATATATATATATATATATATATATATATATATATATAGCAAAACTGGTAGGATTATCGAGCGAAACGTAAATAACAATTTATTGTTTTGGAGTGTCAGGTATGCGGTCTGTTATTAAATATATATATATATATATATATATATATATATATATATTTGATGGCACGCTATATACATATATACATTGTATGTACTATACATCTTACGTTCATTTTTACTACTCAGCCATAGGCCTTCTTTAGGTCAATAAAGCTAATTTACCTTATGGTGTGTCTATTATCTATTATCCATAGTGTCATGTGATATTTCGTATGCCCCTATTCTTTTATTATTAACAAGGAGGCCGTGTAGTGCCCTTTTGGTAGTCGCCTTGTTTTTTTTTACTGTTTTAATATATTTTTTATGTCCTCCTGTTTCATTTGCTATGTCGCATGTTAGTATTTGTTCAGATTTTATTTCGTCGTCAGTCAGAGCCGTAAGTCAATAAATCAAAATTTGTCTTTTATCCATATTGCCTTATTAATTCTGGTATGTAATTATAAGTTCATTAATAATGAAGATACTGAGTGGCGACCTTTTAGTAGTCGCCTTATTTGTGTTTTCTATCCTAATATATTCGTTATTTCCATCCCTTTCATTTGCTATATCAAATGTTAGGATTTAATCAGCTGTTTATTTTATATTCAATTAGAGGCTTTCTTTAAGTTAATAAAACAAAATTTGTTTCCTGGAGGAGAAAAATTTTGAGCTAGAGTTTATAGTAAGAGTTCCTTATATTCTATCTCAGATAAATTGTCGTCCTTTAAAATGTCAGCCTGTAGTCAAATTACTATTCTGCTATCAATAATAGATCTATTTTCCTCTTCTAAGTTCTTCTCAAGTTTCATGAAGTGATTAATATCTTTTAAAATTTTCTGTCATTACTTTCGATTTTTCTTTATAAGAAAGATTAGTCGGATCCGAGAATTTATAAGATTATGCAAAATTTTGGTCTACCTGCTCTAGATTTAAGCGAAATTATACCAGCTGCTTTTTCTCCTGTTTAAACTAACATATTTTAGATTTTCCATATCCCATTTCTGTGGACAACATTTTAACTATATTATGAACGGAATTATAAAGATTCTATTGCCGAAAATAATTGCAGACATGTAATACTCTCTCTTTTGGTTACGTAATAATTGTTTCATCCTTAATTTTTTGATTAGTTTTTAATTACATGTTTATTCCATATTAGATCAAATCAATCTCTAGTAGAGATAGTGCAAACACTACTGACCACAGCGCAGCAGACGAAATTTGGTTTAGTCCCCACTTCCACGCGAAACGCTCTGTACTATGCAACGTGAATGGTGGAACTTTTCAGTTTGGTTAGCGTAATTCCACTTAAAATAGAATCTTTCTGCCTTTACGTGAATTTTGACTCCACCTTCATGCAGCTCCATGGTCAAGAGTGTTTGCACTATATTTAACTATTACAAAAGTCACGATACAATGATGTCAAATCTCTTTATTCGGTTCCAATTGACTGGACTAAACCATTCTGCTTAAAATAAATATTGCTTTAGTTGTCTCCTGTTTTTCATGTTTTCTTAAATATTATAGTCTTTATATTATCCTAAATGTTACAATATTCTTAAATCTTTAACCTATTTTTGGTAATTTTTTGAATATCTCCTTGCCATTTAAGCTGTTTGTTCTCAATACCTATTGATAATAAGCTGTTAAGTGCTGCCTGATGTCATTATTACTAATTCTAGCACATCTGAATATTCTCGAAGATCGTCTAAATACCACTTTTTTAGCTCCGTCGTTACGAGATTCTTTATGTTGTTTATCGTGATTTTCCATATCTCTGTAGGTTATTCGCCTTATCTCTGTAGGTAATTCTCCATACCATAGATTAGATTACTTTTACCAAAAGTTTCGCAAAAACTAATTTAAATTAAAAACTTCGCATTTCATAAGTTTTCCTTTACTATAGTAATCGATATGCGACTGTTTTACCATAAGCACTATATAGTTATACTTGAAATGTATATTTATAATATAATCTCATAAAAATGGTTCAATCACGTTCCCTTTAATGATCTAATAGTATTTCTTTGTTTTTCTTCTTAAAAAAAAAACAATAAATCTATTAGATTAAGTAAATTTTACACAACATAATTTCAAACATTTTGTTTTATCTTTTTAAATTTCTTTTAGAGTAGGGGGTGGTACCAAGATCCCGAAGGCCTTATGCGAATCCGAGAAAATGAGTTTTACACCCTGGGTAATGAAAAATATAAATGGAATCTGGAGATATATAGTGAACGTCGGTAAATACAAACAAACTTTCACATCAGAAAATTGCAGAAAAACTGGGTAAGATTTGCAAAATATAAGTTAGTTAACGGTTTATTCAATGAATTTATTAAGAAAACGTTTACAATTTACTTTTATGGTCTACGAAGTCTTGCAAAATTCATGGCTTTAATGTAAACATCCCAACACTTTGATTTCACACAAGTATTGTTCGAACGTATTTTGAACCAAGATAAGCCAGAGGATGATATGATTTTTTATGAAAACATGTTATACACCATTTATCTTTTTTTTTGACGTTAATACATACCAATATAAATCCACTTCACTCATGGAGTGCCTAAGTTTTCCCGCCAAGTTTTACTTCGTCATCGTCTCAAATTTGCAACTTATTGATTTTTCGCATTGGGTGAATATCATTTCGACGTTGAACATGATTTAACCATTTTAAAATGTATATTTTTTTTAGCATCACATAAACTTGCCCTAATGTATATATTTTTAATTTAATCCTCTTTTGTCACTTCACTCATCCATCTAATCCGTTTCCATTTATTTCATATAAATTCTTTCTTTTTATTTCTTTTTAACTTCCAATATTTAGTTTTGATACTTATATTTGGTCATATGGACGTTTTATAGAATTTTATTTCTAGTTTCATTGAAATATTTCTGTCACACAACACACTACTTGCCCCTCCGCTCTAAATCTACTACATGCATCCGTCTATCCATTTCCCATTAATATGTAATACCGATCTAAGATACTTAACACTTTTATTTTACACAATCATTTTACCATCCAGTCCTCATCAGGTATTTGTAGTAGTAACTCCATCGTTAAATGAACATTTTAGATATATTTTTTTTGTTCTACTAAGTGTAAGTAAACTCTTTTCTTTACGAGGTTGTCTAGACTCTTCCAGTCTTTACTATTTCATTATTTTAACGTACTGACTGTAGGGGTACAATATATTATAATTTTTAAATTTTAAACCAAGGTGTTATTCTCTCATGCATATACCTCAGAATCTTACCATACTCACAGGGGACTCCACAAAACTGAGAAACCCTATGATGCCTTACAATGAAAATTGTATCTGTTGTTGATCTACCTGTTTATCAATAATTAGTCTTTCAAAATAGTGTTCGAAATAAAAAATTTCAAAATGTTGGAAAATGGTTCATTTCTGACCTTAAATTAATAAAAACAATAAATCGTTTTTTAGGAACATTTTTGTCTTAAAATTCACTATTTTAGCGATTACCATAGTTATTTTTTGATAAACTTTTTCAGTTAAGGAAAGAACGTATTGACATATGGTAGATTTTGATCTTAAGGCTCTTTTTGCCTGAAAGTAATCATATTCTGGACTTATATGTTTCTATCAAAATTTTAAGCAAATATAACTAATTTTACATTCAAAATTCCGGCCCACATTAACCTATTACAGCTTTTCTAAATGAAATTTGTGAATTATACATGAATATATGCAATATTTTGTGGACTATTTTTTGTACAGAAATATTTTTGCAGTTCCTAACATACATTTTATTTTAGGCAAAGCATTAACTATCCGCAAGATAACATTGTGTGCAAGCAAAAAATGCAAAAAATACATTTATTAGTGTTTGAAAATCACACAATATTCTACGACGAGTTCAAAATAAATGCAACATGCGATTCATCATGTGATCCTAATTCTTGATGATAAAAAAATAGGTTGAAAATTGGGCCAAAGTATTGAAATATTGCTCTTTAGTATGTTATTACTAGTGACGCACCCAGGAGGGGGTTTTGGAGGTTATACCCCCCCCCAGCGCACTATTCGGACACTATTACTCACAAATTTTAAGGCCTCAAAATGGAGGTAGCGTAAAAAAATAGCATAAAAAAAATGTCGGTGCCAAATCAAATCCCCCCACAGGAAAATTCTAGGTGCGCTACTGGATTACTTTGATGAGCTTAGAGGTATGTGGATTTTAAGACTGTTCTGGTCAATATTGTCAGAAATGAGGAAAAGATCGATTAGATGATTAAATAAAGATGTATGTTTTCACGACAGTTTTTTATTTAATACTAAGTTGTTAGTTTTTTATGACATACGAGTTCATTATTGTGTTTTATTGATTTAATAACAGCTATATAATAGTATACTTTATGCCCATGTGGGGATAAAGTGCACTTAATGTCATTAAGGGACAGGCATAACGACAAACAAATTTTTTGATAGTTTCTTAATAACATTTATTATGAAAGTTACAAAATATGGAATTAAATTATTCTAACCACATTACATTATTTAGTGGAATTCACATAAATATGGTTATTCTGTGAAGATTCGATGATAGATTGTCAGCAGCAAATGTTGATTCATGTTACATTGTCTGTGAATTAAGTTTATGTAAGGGAGAGCGCCCACCAAAGTGGCATGGCACGTGGCAAGTGGCAAGTAGCACGCGTCTAGCATGTTTCTTAAAATGTAACCAATGAAAACGAATTGAGCGTACACCAAAATGACAGTGACGTCATTCATTCTAATCATTCGTTTTCATTGGTTACATTTTAAGAAACATGCTAGACGCGTGCTACTTGCTACGTGCTACTTGCCACGCCACTTTGGTGGGCGCTCGCCCTAAGGAAAAGCCAAAACCAGAATGTATGCCTGCCAGCATCTCTGAAACCTAGTCTTTTGAAGGTATACTACCTGCTATTATATATTTCAGCAACTAACGTACTCTTCTATCCACCATCTATGGTATAGTTTAGGTTGGCAACACTACCAGTGAAGACAGGGATGTCAATTGGGTTAGTCAACAGGATTGCTAGGTTATAAAAAGTTACACGTTGTTTAAGAGCATAAATAAAATATAAAACGTATGTGTGTGTCTTTACGTGCACGTTCACAGTAAACATAATAATACATGGTTTTAGTCCTATAAGAACCCTAAATAAGAATTCAGTTGTAACGAACTTATGAAATAGAGTCTTCCAAGGCACCAAAAAGCATCGTTTACGATCAGCATATCAGTCAAAATTATGGGAAGTTTATAAATAGCCTCTCTATCTATCCAACAGAAACTGAACTGTGTAAAAAAATGACGAAACCAAAATTGCAATTTTCTTAAATTGTGCTGGCGAAGATGCTCAAAAGACATTTTCAGAACATTAAAGCTTGTTGGTAACGGGAAACAAAGTATCATAAAATAATAAAGACGTTTAAGAAGTATTGCAAGCCATTTCGAAATAAAACATATAATAGAAATAAGCTCTTCAACAAAAGTCAAGGTGAAGATGAAGAATTTGACAGGTTCCTGAAAAACAATAAAATGTTGGTAAATATATATAATTTTAGAATACTAGAAGATTCATATGTTTGTAATACAATAGTAAGTGGAATTAGAAATCAGACAATACAAAAGAGCTTAGTAAGAGTTCCAAATTTGACGTTGAGTTAAACTGAGACTCACTGTAGAATATCAGAAGCAAGCAAGTTTCAATTATAAGATCTTAGAAAAAAACTGAAAGTTAACAGCTTGACAAAAAAAAAAGAGGAAATAACAGTTTTAAAAATGGGGCTGTAAGGATTGTAATTAAGATTACAATTGGTTAAAATGTGGGAGATGATATGGTCCATAAAGCTGCCCAGCTTTTGGTAAAATATACAAAAGATATAATAATTCAAGTTTTCTAATTTAACTAACGCAGTAGTAGTTTTTAGGTCTGCTAGTACTAATCAAAGAATCTATGAGGTTACATATAATAGTTATGACACAGATGTAGGTGGTATACCAGACAGTATCTTATTATTAGATAATATAAATTGAAAATGGTCAAGTTGTGGACAGCTAAGGTTGTTATTAATGATAAAACTATTAATATTATAATTAACTTAGAAAATTAAATACAGAGAGAAGATAAAAACTAGCCTCGAAAAACTTAAAGATCCAAAAGTACAGGCAGAAATAGATAAAACACTCAATGATATATTCAAGGAAAAGTTCAGTGAAGCACTCGCGAAAGCAAAAGAAACAATAGAAAGTATTTGGCACATCTTCAAAACAACAATCACAACTATACAAAGAGAACAACAACAAGACATCACAAAAACAAAGAATGCATGGATGACAGAAGAAGTCCTAGAGCTGATGGACATAAGGAGATCTTATAAAAATCGCAATAAAGAAAAATATAAAGAAACTCAGAGAATCACCCATAACAAAATCAGGAAAGCCAAAGAAGAATGGATAAGCAGCAACTGTGAGGAACAGGAAAATTTACTAAAAAAGCATGACTACTTTAATGCATACAAAAAGATTAAGGAAGTCACAAATATGAAGAATAAAATCACTACAAGTTTAGTAGATGATAACAACCAAATAGTATCTAGTCCAGAAAATGTAGGAGATATGTGGAAAAATACATCAAAGATCTGTTTGATGACGATAGAACAGAACCACAAATGAATATAGTACAAGAAACAATACTTGATATTTTAACATCAGAAGTTACAAAAACATTCAATATGGCAAAGCCACGAAAAGCCTCAGGTCCAGATGGAATATACGTAGAGATGATAAAGCTTATCAATGAAGAAAATCTTCAGACCGTAACACTATTATTTAACAAAATATATACCACTGGAATCTTCCTAGAAGACTGGATTAGATCGACATTTATACCTATACTCAAGAAAAATAAAGTAAATAGATGCTCACAGTTCAGATTAATAATTACCCTGATGAGCCATTTCCTGAAAATTTTACTCAAAATTGTACATCATCGAATATACAGAGATTGCGAAAGAAACCTGAGCGACAATCAATTTGGATTTGTATGAGGCTTGGTACAAGGCAGGCATTATTTGGCCTCCAGCTATTACTACAAAAATGCCGAGATCAGCAAAAAGACGTGTTTCTCTGTTTTATCTACTAAGAAAAATCGTTTGATCGAGGAAAACACACAGAACTAATAGAAACCCTAACACAATTTGGTATATACCATAACACTGTAACACATTAAAAAACTATATTGGGATCAAATGGCGTCGATCAAAATAGACCGTCTGACAGCAGAATTGCCAATAAAAAGAGGAGTTCGTCAGGCTGTGTACTTTCTCGACTTTTATTTAATATATATTCCGAAAAGATCTTTAAAAATGCCCTCGAAAATATTAAAGAAGGAATAAAAATTAACGGAAAACTGACTGTGTCGGCATGGACACACATTCGATACTCACAACAGCTGAAGATCGTCAGCAATTTGCTGTAGTTATAGCTAACCTTCAGTAACGGAGAAGGCACTTTAAGGAGAAGATTAATTTTAAATTAGACACACTGGTGCTAACTGTAACTGCTTACCTGTAAAAGAAATTGGAGTTTTAAATTTGAACGATATGAAATGAAAGGCGAATTCTATAATATCAGGCGTATAATTCTAATTTTAGGCCTTAATGCATGTGTCAAGTTAGGTTTGATAAAAGAGATAGATGAGATAAGTAAAAGTAAACATAAGTACAAGTAATAAATTTATAACTCATAAAAAAGATATTTTTAAAGCCACTGGTAATGTACCCTTTACAAAAGATTATTTTACAAAATAACGCTAATCCAGTAGTAAGTCCTTGTAGGAGGATCCCAGAGACAATAAAACTAAACTAAAATTAGCCCTTGATGACTCTAAAAAAGGGATATTATGGTCAAAATGAACAGAATGGGTTAATAATTTAGAAGGTGTAGAAAAAATGATGGTAAGTTAAGGTTGTGTTTAGGTCCTTTACATTTAAATAAATATGTTTATTCTGATCAATTCCCTATACCCCCTGTAGAAAAATTAGGGTCAAAGTTACGAGGAACGAAGGTCTTCACTCTTTTAGATTTATAGAAAGAATTTTACCATATTTAGTTGGATAGATATTGTACATTTATAAAACTATTTGGAAAATATGTCTTTAAAAACACTTCCATTTGGGTTAAATGTCAGTCCAGAAGAGTAAATAAAAAAATTTTTTGGGTTTTATTTATAGGTCTTTATTTGAATGATTTTATTATTCCAAGTAAAAATGAAGCAAAACACGATAATATTTTTAATGAAGTCGTGGAAAGATCTCGGCAGTATCGAATAAAATTTAATGCGACAGGTGAATACGTGAGTTTAAGGCAAGTAATAGATTATTGTGAAAATGAATAGCCAGAAAAGGTGAAAATAAGTCCAGAAGTTGGAGTGTATTACAAAATCAGAAATAACTTGCATGTACAACTGGAAACTGGTTGTACCATTTAAGCTAAGATCTCTATTTTTCACCAAATTACATGTAGGACATTTTGGTACAGAAAAGACCAAATCTAAATTTAGGAAAATATTTTATTGGCCGCAGCTACGTTCTGGTTTAGAACAATTATTTGTTTCTGCAACAATTACCTAAAATATAGTTCTAACTGGTAAGCTGGTTTTGTATGTTTTTAATAAAATTGATAGTGTGTAAATTAATTTATTAATTAAGCTAAGTATACTTTCGACATAATAAATGTCATCATCAGAGCTATCCTAAAATAACGTTAAGTTAAGTAAATTTTTTATATAAAATACAATGATAGAAAAAACTTTCGTCAATTAGGCAATAAATACTTCATAGAAGGAAAATTGTGGACAAACGACATATTAAAAATCAAAGATCGGGCTCTGTAGGCCACAGATCTTATGTCTAACCCTTATACATATGTATAATTCACATTAAAAAGTTTTTTATAAAAACATGGTTACCACATGCAGTAACGACAACAGCTGTCTTTGACTTACATTTTTGAAGTAAAATGAAAATGAAATAGGAAGCTCGGATATACGGAAATAAATCCGAGAGCGACCTCTGTATTTAAATTATTAATTAAAAATTGAAAATGTCTAAAATGACGTCTGAAGGTTATTGATTATTACTTTTAGCTACTGTAGAATTTTAAATTTAAATATTTTAAATTGATTAGTTAACGTGAAGATTTAAAAAATATACATTTATCAATATTATCAAAAAACAAAACTTTAAAGTTTGACCAACTAGAAGAAAGTAGATGAAAACCAACCAAGGAGAAGTATCATTTGCTAAGTTAAGAGTTCAATAGCTATTATTGATTATCAATATTATTAATAAAATAAATAATGTTCAATATTGATAATATTGATAATAAATAATACCTATTGAACTCTTAACTTAGCAAATGATACTTCTCCTTGGTTGGTTTTCATCTACTTTCTTCTACTTGGTCAAACTTTAAAGTTTTGTTTTTTGATAATATTGATAAATGTATATTTTTTAAATCTTCACGTTAACTAATCAATTTAAAATATTTAAATTTAAAATTCTACAGTAGCTAAAAGTAATAATCAATAACCTTCAGACGTCATTTTAGACATTTTCAATTTTTAATTAATAATTTAAATACAGAGGTCGCTCTCGGATTTATTTCCGTATATCCGAGCTTCTTATTTCATTTTTATTTTACTTCAAAAATGTAAGTCAAAGACAGCTGTTGTCGTTACTGCATGTGGTAACCATGTTTTTATAAAAAACTTTTTAATGTGAATTATACATATGTATAAGGGTTAGACCCAAGATCTGTGGCCTACAGAGCCCGATCTTTGATTTTTAATATGTCGTTTGTCCACAATTTTCCTTCTATGAAGTATTTATTGCTTAATTGACGTAAGTTTTTTCTATCATTGTATTTTATATAAAAAATTTACTTAACTTAACGTTATTTTAGGATAGCTCTGATGATGACATTTATTATGTCGAAAGTATACTTAGCTTAATTAATAAATTAATTTACACACTATCAATTTTATTGAAAACATACAAAACCAGCTTACCAGTTAGACCTATTTAGAAGTGTGTACAAGTCTTACAGTCTTTTTCAATTTAAAATATATTTGCAATATCAAAAAAAAAACATTATTGAAACACGAAAGACCAGACATACCGTTTGCCAAAGTAGCTACAGATATTTAAATATCCAAGAAATGACTAGTTAAGTATTGTCGATTACTTCAGGAATTGGCTTGAATTAATTCCATTAGAATGCAAAACAGCAAAGAACGTGAGTGATAAAGATGGAAATCGGTTCCTAACTCTTGGCATTCTTAACAGTCTTGTTGCAGACAATCTGTAATTTGGCAGTTGTGAGTTTAAAATTTTTTGTAAAAGTTGTAATATGAACCTAATCACATCTAGTCCATTATATCCAACGTCCATTGGACTTGGCTAAATAACTTACCCACATAAACCAAATTATCACAATTTAGAAAGTAAAAACGAATTAACAAAAAATGTAATGACTTTTATATATTATATTTAAAAAATATTTGTTCAATAGAAAATATAAAAATGTTAGACAATAATCAATGGCTTGGAACATGTTTTAGAAACAATTAAAATACTAGCTCTTAATGATCGTACATGTTTTAAAAATAAGTTAGTGAAATGCTAGATTTATTATGTCAAATAAATGCAGTTTAGTGTAATATTTAACAATAAAATAATCGATATTATGCTCATTAGTAAAACGTGGTGAAAAAGACTATCAATATTCTTTTTATGGATAAAATCTTATTAGAAAATATAGTGACGATGGCTATGGAGGTGCAGTCATTATAATTCGCAATACAATTACCTTCAGTGAACTAAACCTAAATTATAACTTTAATTTCGAAATAGAAGTCTGTGGCATCCAACTTAAATTTAAAACAATTGAACTAAGTGTTCTATCTGCATATAAACCTCTTAATTCTAAAAGCACAGTCAATGATTGGATAAACATATTCTCATAGGTCAGTGGGCCATTAACTACAAGTTGAGTGTTCAGCTCATCATACAATTTGGAGATCTGATTATAATGATACAATTGAAACACAACTTATTAAAACTACAGATGATCCCAATTTTATCATTATTAATGAAGAACCTACTATTTTAACCAAACCAGATCAAAATAAGTCAGCTATTGATGTTACATTTATCAAATCATATATAATAACATAATGATCAAATCATTTTATGTTCGATATAGAGATAAAAAACATTAATTTACCTGAAGGAATTATCCCGAATACTTATACAGGAAAAGAATATCAGAGGAGATAGCTGGGAATGAAATATTAGAAAACGATAACATCGAGGAAAGCTGGGAAAAACAAAAAAATAACATAATTAACGTAGCAACAGAATCAGTTAGAGAGAGGAAAGTAACGAACAAATCAAAAAAGAAAACTACATGGTTTTGAGAGGAAGCGAAGACAAAATGTGAAGAAAAGAAGAATACCTTTTTACAATACAGAACACAACAAGCACAACAGGTATACAACCACTATGAACCAATCAGAAATAAGAAAATACTTTAGTTAGACAAATAAAAAAAGGAACACTCGTAGAGTTTCTCAAAACAGCTGGAACACAACTTCTACAAAACACAAAAAGAAGTATGGAGAATATGGAGAATGATCAGAGGACAAAGATAAAAATGAAAGAACTAATAAAAACGAAACACATTCAGAAACATGGGTAGACTACTATCGATCCCTATTTGCTAAAAGTGACGATAATAAACCACCAACATCAGAGGTGATGACAAACGAAGAAATAAATATTGAGGAGGAAGAGGTAAAGAAAGCATTAAGGAAATTAAAAAATGGAAAATCACCAGGAGAGGACCGAAATACCGAACGAACTCCTAAAGTACGGAGGACCAGATCTGACCAAACAACTATTAACACTAATCCAAAAAATACTACCACAAAACAGAATTCCTCAAGAACGGAGATCAAGTATCCTAAAACCTGTCTTCAAAAAAGGAGACAAATTGGACCCGAAAAATTAGAGAGGAATTAAATTAATAAACACAATAATAAAAATAATAACCAAAGTGATATAAAATAAAATGAATGAAATTATAATATAATGAGGCAATTGCAAGAGAAATCATTAGAATACAACAAAACGGCATATCAATATTTCGTGGATCATAAGAAGGCATTTGACCGGGTCAAATTTTAAAATACGTTATCCACTTACTGTACGCAAGAGAGATACCTCTAGGAATAATCAGAATGATCGAAAATATCTACCAAAATAACACAATAAAAGTAAAAGTAGAAAAAGAACTAACCGACCCTATTAAAGCTGTCAATGGAATAAGATAGGAAGATTCCCTGAGCCTTCTATTGTTCAACCTGAATATAAGTAAAACAATAAAAAAGTAAGAACTAAAAAAGGATACCAAATGAAAAAAAAACACAACTTAAAATAATCTGCTATGCAGACGACGCAAGACTACTATCTCAAAGTGAAGATGATTAATAACTTATGCCTCACCAATTTAATATAAACTCCAGAAAATTTTTAACATGTTAATTTCTCAAAAAAAAAACACAATCCACGGTTACAACAGCAAATTTACCAAGTGTACACCTACATTGGAACCGTATTTCTCCCGATCCGATATCGGGCGATGTCGGCCGACATCGGATTGGAAACAAACTCAAGGTATTAAATCATAGTGCCTATACTGCTTCCGTGACGAAGCAGCATAGGCACTCTGATTTAATACCTTGAGTTTGTTTTTAATCCGACGTCGGCCGACGTCGCCAGATATCGGATCGGGAGAAATACAGTCCCAATGTAGGTGTACACTTAGATGTAAATTGAAGCTGGAAGGTCTGATAATAGAACAAGTGATGGAGTTTAAATATCTAGGCATCACATTATCTAGGTACGGAAAACTTGAAACTGAAGTAGAAGATCAAGTGAATAGAGCAAAAAAAGCTGCAGACTGCCTAATTGAAAAAATAAGGATAAATAAAAATATGAAAAGAGAAATAAAAGGCAGAATTTACAAAACAGTCATCAAGCCAAAATGACATCCGCGGCAGAAACAAGACCTGACATAGAGAGGACAAAAAGAACGTTAGAAACAGAAATGAAAACAATTGATGGTACAACGCTATGGAACAGAGCTAGAAGTACAGATATATGATGCAGATGCAAGGAGGAGAACATCAAAAACTGGGTAAAAAATAGAAGAGTAAGATGGAACGATAAAGCGAATAACAACAAAAAGACGGCAAGAGACGGTTCTCCAACACTAAGACTATCAGTAGAAAGACCACGAAAACGATGGAACCACAACTTATCGAGGCACATTCAAAAAAGACAAAGTCATGTCTATATAAAAAGAAGGAGAAGATATTACCACAAAAAGTAAATGGAATATAAGAAAGGCTACCAACTTTTAAAATTACTTGAAATATCATGATATCATAACAAAAATTAATATATATATATATATATATATATATATATATATATATTTATATATATTATATATATATATATATATATATATATATATATATATATATATATATATATATATATATATATATATTGGCGGCAATCGTTTTGCGTCGTCGCGCGTATTTAAGCTGTTAGGCCGTTTTTCGATTTCGATGGCTTCACGAATGATTCTTGATTTTAAGGAGCGGATGGGTGCGATGGTTTTCGCTTTTTTGAAGTCTATTTTGTGGCCTGTTTGAATGTGATGTTGGGCTAGGGCCGAAGTAGTATCGGAATGTTTGACTGATATAGAATGTTCGTAAATACGGTTATGGATTCGTCGGTTTGTCTGTTCGATGTATGTACGTGGGCAACTGGAACAAAGTATCTCGTAGACACCATGGTCTTGATTAGGGATTTGGTCATTTACGGATCTGACGAGATTGGACAACTTGGAGTGAGTAGTGAAGATGGTGATGATGTTTAGAGGAAGAAGAGTTCTACTGATTTTGTCAGTGACACCTTTAATAAAAGGTAGAAAGATTTTGGGTTGATCCGGCGGCAAGGTTTCTTTTTTAGATGGAATGGGGTTTAGATGTTTTTGAATGCTCTTATTGATTTGGGTTTTGTGGTAGCCGTTTTGTAAGAGTGTTTGTCTTATTGAATTGATTTCGGATGACCTATGATTGATGTTGCTAAGTCTTATGGAACGAGAAATGAGAGTGTTGACCACTGAATTGAGTTGGGCGGGGTGATGATGTGACTGGGCATTAAGATATCGGTTTGTATGAGTGGGTTTCCGGTACACGGAATAGGAAAAACTGTGAGGTAAGTTTTTCTGAATAAGGACATCAAGGAATAGTAAAGACGCTTCAGACTCGACTTCCATCGTGAATTGAATACTAGCATGTATTCCATTCAGGTGGGAGAGGAAGAGATCTAACGAGTCTCTACCATGAGGCCAAATGACAAAAGTGTCATCAACATACCGTAACCAGCAGGTGGGTTTAAGATTTGATGAGAACAGGCTGTTGTTTCGAAATGTTCCATGAAAATATCAGCTATTACGGGAGAGAGGGGAGATCCCATTGGGGCACCTTTGATTTGACGATCGAAATGATTTTGGAAGGAAAAGTATGTATTAGACATGCAGTGTTTTGTAAGATATAGTGTGTCTTGGGGGATGTGATGTTTGGAGTCCAAGATGGAAATGGTTTCATCGATAGGAATATTGGTGAAGAAAGAAACAATGTCAAAACTAACTAGTTATCTGAGGGAGAAATAGAAATATTTTTCAGAAGGTCAATAAAATGAAAGGAGTTTTTGACAAAAGACGAAGCTTTTTCGGCCAATGGTTGTAAAGATAAAGGCAGATGTTTTGCCAATTTCTGAGTGGGGCAGTTGTATGCACTGACAATGGGTCTTAGAGGAACATTGGGCTTATGGATTTTTGGAAGGGCGTATATTTTTGGAATTCGGGATGATTTTTCTCTGGGTATAAGAGATTTTTTGATGTCTGAAGGTAGAGTAGACTTATTTATGAAGGATTTGGTCGTTTTTTCTAGATAATTGGTGGGATAGTTTGGGACGCGTTTGTATTCTGTGGAATTCTGTGGAAAATATAATAAATAAAAGCAATAGCTAAAGAAATTTGAAAGCCCGTAAACTAATTTTAGAAACGAAATTCAGATTTTTGCTTTAATCTGTGCCTTCTAAGAATTGCAAGACAAGACAGACGCTGATAAAGAAGTTATTACATTTTGTGTCCGTCTTAAACAAAAATATTCGTTCTTCAGTATAAATCAAAGATAAATTCAAAGATAAATAAAAGGCCTATCTCTAATACAACCTGTCTTAACGATATATTACTTAATAAAATTTTTGATCAAATTGTGTATCCATCAGTCCAAATATCTAAAGGTTACACCGGTGTTTCAAATGAGCAAAACCACTTTCTGCTAGGTCCCTTTAATTTTAGAGAACTACAATACTATTAAAAACTGAAATAACGCTAGTCCAGGATTGGATAATATTAAATATCACATGATACAATACCTCCCAAAAATGGCTAAACTACTTTTGAGTCTTAGTGATAAGAAGTGTGGTGGAGGTGCTGTATAGCCCCAAAAATTTATCCTTTACTTATTCCACAATTGGACATTTCCACAAATCAGGGATAAAATCAAAAATAATCTAAATTTCTTTCTTTAACATTGAATAAATCAACTTTTCCAATTAGTACTTACTAATAATCAGAGAGCAAAATTTTAACACACCGAATAAAAATTTAGCTTTAAAATTTTACCATAAAGAAAAATTATAACGTTAAACTTTTACTCTAGAGCAGCGGTTCTCAACTGGTGGAGGTGTGGCTGAGAGGTCTGCAAGAGCAAGAGCAAGAGTAAGAGTTAGGGAGAAAAACGATATAAGTCGATTTTGCAAACATATATCGCGCAAAATTAAAGTTATATCAAATTTTAGATTGTTAACTATAATTTTGTTTATATACCTAAAAAAATATTTTCGCATAAGACAGATTCGGCCTTCCCTCTTCACCACCACTGGTACTGGAACTAATTGGGACCCTATTTTGGCTTAATGCCGTTAAAATGCGTCGCTGTCACTGTCTGTTTGCATTACAGTTACACAGCCAATTCGCATTTCAGAGATTTCAGGATGTCAGTCGGCTATTGTTAGTAAGTTAGTTAGTTCATTGCTAGTGCGGTCCCTGACCGTGTTTAAACGTGTGATTTTGTGCAACAATTTAAAGCTTCGTTTTTCACCGAAAGTTACATTGCGCGTACGTTATGTACTATTGGTTAACATGTGGATCGTTAAAACGGGATAGACATACAGACGAAGAGGGAGAAAATAAATTCAATGCATTTTCTTCCCCTTTCAATTAAATTTAAAAAGTCAATGACTCTCGAACCGAACTTGTCAGTGTCTCTTGAAACCAACTCGTCGGCTTCTCTTAAACCTAATTTAACCAAGATCATTGCTGCAAAAATTAGAAAATACAACTCTGATTACTTGAAAATGGATTTCACGGTCACAGGCGCTGAGCAGCAGCCTACACCTCAATGTGTAATTTGCTACGAAAACCTTTCGAATGAGTGTATGAAGCTAGCAAAACTCTGTCGGCATCTTGAGACAAAACATCTAGAGTACAAGAGTAAGTCATTCTACTGTTCCGCTCTCTAACAACACTGTCCAAAGACGAATTTCAGATATGGCTAATAACATTGTACATTGCTCGTCAGACAACGGTATGATCGACATGTTCGCTCTTCAATTGGACGAAAGCACCGACATATGAAAAAAAGCAATAATGTTGTGTTTCATTTGATTTTTGTGGGAGGACCAGATAATGGAAGATTTTTTTTCATGCGAACTAGTTCACACAACAGCAGCAGAAATTTTTACTGCATTGAATGATTTTTTCAATAAACATGACGTCACATGGACAAAATGTGAGGGCTTGTCTACGGTTGGAGCAAATTCAATGGCTGGCCACAAACCAGGACATCAAGCTCGTGTCAAAGCAGTAGCTTCTGAGGTGAAATCGACATACTGTTGTATTCATCGTGAAGCATTGGTAGCCAAAACATTGCCTAAACCTTTGCAGAATATACTTAACGAAGGGTGTTCAAATCGTTAACTACATTAAAAGTCGACCTCTGCAATCCAGATTATTTTCTTTGTTGTGCAAAGAGATTGGCAGTGAGCATAAACACCTCCTTATTTATGCGGAAGTAAGGTGGCTCTCTCGAGGGAGGATATTGACAGGATTTTTTGAACTTCCTGTTGAAGAGATGAAGTTCGTGCTTTTTTTCTTGACACCAAGTACGCAGATGTTCTCACTAACTTTTATTGGCTTTGCTCAACTGTCTACTTAGTTGACGTGTTTAAACACTTGACTGTATTAAACTTAAGTCTGAAAGGGTAAAAACTAGATATGTTCAAAGTTGAAAATAAGATCAGTGCTATGGTAAAAAAGTACCAGCTGTGGGCTGCAAGGATTCAAAACGAGTCGTACACTAACTTTCCTAATCTGAAACAGCTCTTGAAGTCTGCAGAGCACAGTTTACCTGACCCGATAAAGATCAACACAGCCGAGCACCTACGCAGCCTAGCCACGACTTTTAGGATATACTTCCCTGAACCTGACCCTGATGATGGTTGGATTCGAAATCTTTTCAGATGTCAAACAATTGAACAAATCTAAGGCCTAACAGAAGAAAAACAAGATAAGCTTGTAGATTTGTCGAGTTGTGGTACGATAAAGGACATTTTTAATGGAGAGAAAATAGCAGACTTCTGGGCAACAGCACGTAAGGATTACAAAAAACTTGACGACAAGGCCATGAAAAAATCCTTCCGTCTGCAACAACCTATCGGTGTGAGCAAGCATTTTCTTCCATGTGCTTCATGAAAAACAAATATAGGAATCTTCTTGACATGTGATCAGATTTCAGAGTGAAAGTTTCAAGTTTGGAACCTAACATTACAGAAATAATGGATTCTAAGGTTAAATTAAACGTATCTCATTCATTGAGGAGTGAAAATTAAAACTAATATGGTACTTGTGTAGGTACTTTATATTTTCACAAATAAATCCTAAATAACATTAGTTTGATTTATGTTTTCACATATTTTGGCTCTTTTCAAGTAACTTTATGTTTGTTTAAGTCTTTAGGAAATAGTGGGGGTCCTCGTCATTGTGGTACCTTGATAAAGAGGTCCTTGGAAAAATTTAGTTAGGAACTCCTGCTCTAGAGTAAACATTTAACGGAATAAAAATTTAACGTTACAGGAGCAGAAACTTGGACTCTTCGCGAATAAGAACGCCAAAAAATTGATGTCTTTGATGTGTGCTTTAAACAACTTAACATATAAAAAAGGATGATGTTAAAAATACAATTATTCGATTTTTAAATGTTAGTCTGTAATACAAGTAATATAATTTTTTATTTCTCAAAAAAAGTATTAAATTACAAGGATTAAAAACATAGTAATTAGTGTCAATGATTTTTTTATTTAATAATATAATGATTTTTAATAAATTGCGAATCGTTAAATCGCAATTTTTCGTCGCTTACACTAACCTTTGCATGTTCGAAGGTGGGCCTGAGAATGAACTTGACCAAAACTAAGTTTATGACAAATTTGGTCCCCAATAACCATTTGACTATTCAAGACAAAGTGGTAGAACTGGTGGAGAAATATACGTATTTGGGTCGTGAAATAAGAATCAGCAGGGATAACCAAACAAGTGAGATCCAAAGACGAATTACTTTAACATGGGCAGCCTTTGGAAAACTGTGAGACACACTTAGGGCCAACATACCAATCAGCCTCAAAAGAAAAGTGTTTGACCAATGCGTATTACCGGTCATGACCTATGGGGCGGAAACTATGACTTTAACCAAGACCACGGCTTCGAAACTGAGAGTGGCACAGAGACGAATGGAACGGTCTATGCTGGGAGTGACGTTGAGGGACCGAATAAGAAACGAAGATCTGCGAAGAAGGACGAGTATTACTGATGTTGTGGAACGCATACTGGAACTAAAATGGAACTGGGCAGGCCACGTAGCGAGAATGCACGATTCACGATGGACGAGCAAAATTACAAATTGGAGGCCAAGAGCAGACAAACGCAGTAGAGGAAGACCACCTACACGTTGGGCCGACGACATCAGGCGTATCACTAAAAATTGGCAACAAAGAGCACAAAATCGTGAGGAATGGTATAGGAATTCTTTAGTATCGATGACCTCCTCCTTCGTAGCACCTGTAGCCGTGCCCTCATCTTTCACATCCTGGACTATCCGTTTAAGGGAGGCCTATGTCCAGCAGTGGACGTGATAAATAGAGGCTGGATGATGATGATGATGATACACTAACCGTAAATTTGCGTCGTAAACGTTCAATAGTGTTAACGATAGCTAAGATATGTGCTAAATATAAAGAATATAACTTGTAAGGTTGACAATTTTGAATGACAAGTCTGCTAGCATTATTATTAATATTAGCTGATGAAATTGTTACCTTGATCATGGCTTTGAGCATATTATATCTTTGGAATATGTTGTGCACGCTCTTGCTCTCATTGTATTTTCCCATTAGCCCGACTAAAGCCTTCTTCGCGGTGTCATAGGATTCATCCATTCGAACTCTCACTGCTCTGAGCCTTTCGTTAGTATCGATGACCTCCTCCTTCGTAGCACCTGTAGCCGTGCCCTCATCTTTCACATCTTGGACTATCCGCCGCACGCTTTGAGTAAACTTTCCTACTAGATTGGTTGAACCTTGAACAAAGAAAGATACATTATTTATTATGCCAAACAATGCAGGAACTAGTAACTAAAAAAACTAAATATAAATAGAAACAGGATACGGAAGGAGGTTAGCATACACCTCGCTAGGATAATTGCCTCATATTAATTTTCAGATATTATATTATATCATATCATATCATATCAGAAAAATCATATTACCTTTCAGATATTCAGTAATAATATAATATTTATGCAACCAGATTTAGAACCACGATTTGTCTCCCAAACTTCCTTCTGGGTCACGCTCACGGAAGGAATCGTAAGAGTTGGTTGGCTGGTCATAGTGATCACACTTGTAATATTAGCCCTAATAACCCTGACGTTCTATATGTAGGACGCTAATTTCAATAATTTTTGAACACGGCTTTGTTTAAATTTGATAACGCCGTCTATCACAAAATGTTACTCAAGGACAAATCGTCCCATTGTTGTTTAGTTTGTTCCTATCGCTTGAAACGTCTACTTGTGGTGCGGTTGTAAATAACGTAAAATATGGCTGAGCATGGAATCAGATTTGGAAAGTAAGAAATGAATATTAAACTTTTGATAAAATATACTTTTTTATGATGTTATTTGTATATAAGTGTTCATTTTTCCAAATCGTGAAATAATTTTATCCAAAATATTTGCCAGTTGGCTGCCAGGTGGTGATAAATTTAACCGTACTACATGTAGGATGTCAGGATTATGTACTATTATGGCATGAAAATTATAATTTTGAGTAATGTAATCATTGGATTTCTTTGTTTATTTTACTTAGTATTTAGCCCAAAAGAATTTGTTGATAGTGTTATGAACATACTGCTTTTATTGTTTCAGGGGTTTTTCTTTACATAAGGCCTTGGAGATCTTAGAACAAGATGAATTTCCCCATTCTCCAGCTAATATAGTTCTCTTACCTCCGGAAGATGCCGCTGAAACAGATGAGGATTCTGGTGATGAAGAAAACGTGTCTCCGGATAATTTGCCTTCAAATATGTTGAGAACAGTAGCTGAAATCCATGTACCTCGTTCGGTTGACTCAGACTCGGATGATGATATTCCATTATCAAATTCTGTTAAATCTGAGAAAGTTTTGAAAATTCCACGGCAATACCACTGGTCTGAAGTAGCAACCACCTCAGAGGAAGCAGAAATACTTGATTGGTCAAAGGATAATGATCTCAATATTGATACAGAAGATATTCCCATAGACTGGTTCATGAAGTTGTTCGATGAAGAAATTTTTGATTTACTGGTTGTCGAATCCAATAGATATGCAAGTATGAAAAATAAGAAAAATAAGCCTATATGTATCGAAGAAATCAAAGCATTCATAGGAATTCTTATTCTTAGTGGTTATGCTCAATACCCAAGGAAGAAGATGTATTGGGAAAAGGATAGAGACGTCTGTAATTCCTTAGTTTCTGGGGCACTTGCTAGGAATAGGTTTGATTTTATAATGAGCGTTCTGCATATAGCCGATAACAATAATTTGAATCATACTGATAAATTCAGTAAAGTTAGACCTCTCTTTAGGTTACTAAATCAAAATTTTTTAAAACATGCAGTTTTAGAAGAGAACCACAGTGTTGATGAAGCCATGGTTCCTTATTTCGGGCGTCACGGCTGTAAACAGTTTATAAAGGGTAAACCGATAAGATGGGGATATAAAGTTTGGGTTGGATGTAACAAAAATGGGCACGTAACGTGGTTTGAGCCATACCAGGGAGCATGAACACACGTATCGCCTAAATACAAGGATTTTGGTGTCGGTGTAGGTGTGGTACTCAGTTATGTTGACATTCTTAGATCAAAGTGGGAGCTGAAAAAATTTCATTTATTTTTTGATAATTTTTTTAGTACAATTCCTTGATGAATTGCAATGAAAAAAATATCAGAGGAACAGGAACCATAAGAAGTAACAGAATACCAAAAAATCCGTTGAAATCGGCAAAGGAGTTACAAAAAGACAAAAGAGGTTCGTACGATGCTAAGTTTGATGGTAATAAGAAATTGACAATTGTCAGCTGGCACGATAATAGTGTTGTATCGCTCTGCTCGAACGCAGTTGGTACGAATCCTATTCATCAAGTAAAGCGATATTCGCGACAAGAAAAAAAAAAAACGATACTTGTTTCTCAACCATTTATGGTAAAATTATATAATCGAAATATGGGCGGCGTAGATCGATGCGATCAAAACGTAAGTTTATATAGAACTGGTATTAGAGGAAAAAAGTGGTACTTCTATTTGTTTACTCACTGTATCGATTTGGCTATACAGAATGCTTGGCAACTACATCGAAGCAATCAGGGCACTTTGGATCAATTAGCTTTTCGACGACGCATTGCAACTTTACTTCTTCAGCTTTATACAAAAGCGACTTCATCTTCTTGTGGACGGCCAAGTCAAAGATAAAATGCCGATTCTCGTTTCGATGGAAAGCATCATTATGTGATTGATCAAGAAAAACAAACTAGATACCGCTACTGCCTTAAAAAAACAACTACAAGATGTTAAAAATGTGACGTTGGTATCCACGTACGCTGCTTTGTGAGTTACCACACAAATGGTAGTGCTTGATCCTGACGTCCTAGATGTAGGACGCTAATTTTTTTTTTTGTGTACATTGCGATTTTTTGCAATATTATTACAGTAATGTATTCAGGTGTTCCAAATAAAACATATTAATAACAAAAAATTGCAGTTTTAATACTATTTCTTATGTCAGGATTATCTGGGTTAGAAGAGAAATAATATCGTGTTAAATAAAGATTTTTTTTATTTAATAAAACTGCAACAGGAATCTTATGACTATTGCTATCTGATCATTTACTATGATCAATAAGCAAATTAGTTCTATACAAATATTAAATGTCAAATAAAGATGAACGATATTTCGTGCTAAATGTACTCCATTTTAAAATTAATTGGCCGAATTATAGAAGAGAGAAGACAGAGAATTCGAATCCACAGAAAAAATGGAAAGAAAAGTAGAAGAAATCACAAAAAAAATTCAACAAGCAATAGAAAATAACATACCACAAGAGGACTTATAATTCCAACGAGCTGAAAGAAGTCATAAAATATAGAAATAGAATCAGAAGAATATACCAAAGGACAAGAAAAATAAAATTTAAGGTTTACGAATACGAATTATCCGAAGAAATAAGGAAAAGAAATAGAACAAGAAAATAACCGAAAATAGCCTCACCGAAAATAAATGGCACAAGAACATCAGAAAAGCTGAACAAAATGACGGAAATATTTAGAAAATACTAAAAGCCAAGAAGAGAGTGAAACAGAAGATGCTGCAAATATTCGACGAAGAAGGAACTCACTAGGAAACTCAAAAAAACTAGAACGGCATTGCAAGAAAAATGGCAGAAATTCACAGGCAAAATCAAAATAAGTCTGATGAACAAACCTTAGAAATGGTCAACAAAGAATATGAGGAGATAAGAAAAAGAAATGAATTTTTAGTTGAAAAAGAAGACTACCCAATATACTACATTTTTATATTTTGTCTGAATAGATTTTTTTTTTTTATTAACCCCACATTTATTACAATCTATCTGTACAATCTAAACCTAAATATTTAGGTAGATAATAGACAATAAGTAATAGGACTGACAATAATTTGGAATAACATGTAGGGAGGCATCCAGTGATGCACCCCTTTTTTTAAAAACTTAGCCTACAACACTGACTATTTCTGACATAGACTTGTACACATTAATTTAGAACCTATTGTTCACTTAACTCTAACGGAACTTTTCGTTTTAGCCTACGAACAGTACGCGGTTTATTCACTAAACTTTTTGCTAACACGTTTGGGTGCACTTTAAGTTTCTCTTTATATTTTTTCGCGCACTTTTTGATGTCATCTTTGACATATGATAGTCCGGCATCCCGATGAATGGCTTCATTGGTTATAAACCATGGAACTCCTAGTATTGATCTCAATGTTTTGGACTGGAATCTTTGTATTATTTCAATGTTGGAATGTGCGGCGGTTCCCCATAATTCTATCCCATAAGTCCACACTGGTTTTAGGATGGATTTGTAGATTAATATTTTATTTTCGGTTGATAGTTTTGATTTTTTGCCCAACAGCCAATATATGGTTCTTAACTTATGACCCAGTTGTTTTCGCTTAGTAAATATATGCTTCCTCCAGTTTAATCTTCTGTCCAAGTACATACCTAGGTATTTGACTTCATCCCCTTGTGGAATTCCTGTACCGTTTAAGTAAACAGCCGGACATGTTTCCCTACGCGTGGTAAATGTTAGGTGTAGCGATTTGTTTTCATTAATTTTGACTCTCCATTTTGTCATCCATTGTTGGATTTGATTTAGATTATTTTGTAAGATTTCTGAGGCTATTTTGGGATTTTTGTTCGACGATATTATTGCCGTATCATCCGCAAATGTAGCTGTAGTTATGTGTGTTTCTGTCGGTAGGTCAGCAGTAAATATAAGGTATAATATAGGTCCTAGTACACTTCCTTGGGGCACCCCAGCGAGAATTTGTTGTATGTTTGTGTATTCATTCTCATACTTTACCTGGAAGTTTCTGTTGGTGATATAGGACTTTAAGAGTATATAGTAATTTGTAGGTAAATTTTGTTTTAGTTTACATAATAAGCCTTTATGCCAGACTTTATCAAATGCCTGACTTACGTCCAGAAATACCGCCGAGCAGTACCTATTATTTTCAAAGTCCTCGTTGATTCTCTCTACAATTCTGTGTACCTGTTGTATCGTTGAATGCTGTTTTATAAACCCAAATTGGTGTGGTGGTATTAGTTTTTTGTTTTCTAGTATAGGCATTAGCTTAGTAAGTGTCAGCTTTTCAAAAACTTTGGATACCACTGGAAGAAGACTAATAGGACGGTAGGACTGTACACTTTCTGGTTCTTTTCCTGGTTTTAGTATCATTGTTATTTGTGCTAGTTTCCATTGTGATGGGAAGTGGCCTAATCTCATTATAAAGTTGAATAACTGTGTCAGAAATTGGAAGCCTTTCTCTGGGAGTTGCTGAAGAGTTTTTCCCGTAATCAGGTCGTATCCTGGAGCCTTTTTTGGATCGATGTTGTGTTGTATAATATTTTTTACCTCATTTTTTGTGAATCTTTTTTCGGGAAGTTCTAGTTGATAAGGTTTTGTGAGTATCGAAATAATTTCTTCTTCAGTTTGTAGTGAGTAATTTCCCTCATTTGGTGTAAAGACTTTTTTAAGGTGTGTCGCAAATGTTTCGGCTTTTTCTAGTGGACTTCTCGCCCATTGTCCTGTTTGTGTTCTTACTGGTGGGACTGTATAGTTCTGCCTTCGTAGAGTCCTTGTAGCCTTCCATAACGAGTAGTCAGTGGCTTGAGTTGCATCTAGTTTTTGTAGGTATTCTTGAAAACTTGCATTTTTTTCTGCCATTATCAATTTTTTTAGGTCTTTTTGTGCTTTATTAAGGTTTGTTTTACTTTGAGGTGATCTTGTTAATTGCCATTGTTTTCTGAGTCTTCTTTTCTCAATTATTTTTCCATGTATTGTATTAGAACAGTTTTTGTTCATATGTCGATGTGTAGGTAATGGTGTGGAGTTCCATGCTGCTTCCTGTAAAACTGTGTTGAAATGTTCTACTGCGTGTTCGATTTGTTTATCTGTTTTTAGTGGGATGTCTAAATTGATTTGATTGTCTACTTGATATCGAAAATAACTCCAATTTGTTTTGTTGTTGTGTAGTATACAGCTCCTTTCTATTTTTGTTATGTTTTTGCTTACAGTTATGATAACAGGTGAATGGTCAGAGGATAAATCGTAACAGGACTTTGGTTTAAAGTATTTTTCATTTATTCCTCTCACTATAGCAAAGTCGAGAAGATCTGGAATTTTTGCAGGATCTGTAGGCCAGTATGTTGGTTCCCTTGTGGTTACTATGTTTAGATTATCCATGTGTATTTCTTTTTGTAGTTCCCGGCCTTTGGTATTAATAAGTCTAGAGCCCCACATTAAATGCTTTGAATTGTAGTCTCCGCCACAAATAAACCTAGGTCCAAGTGTATCAAAAAAGGTTTTAAATTCTGGTTGTTTAATTGAATGTTTTGGTGGACAATATACAGCTGAAAAAGTTATAGGTCCTGTCCAGTCTTCTACAACTACATTTGTGGCCTGAATATGTGCTTTTTGATAGTGAGTTGTCTGGTAATGTTTGATGTTGTTTCTTATAATGATTGCTGTCCCACCATGTGCAGTTCCATCTGGATGTGTTGTGTGATATACTTTGTAGTTGTGAAATTTTATGAAACTTTTTTTCGTGAAGTGTGTTTCTGAAATCAGTATTATGTCTAATTGATGATTAACTATAAATGCATACAACTCGTGTTTGTGTTGTGTCAAGCTATTAGCATTCCATATGGTAAATTTTAGTGTATTAGCCATTAGTTCATTTTTGAAACAAGTGTTGTTAGTAAGTTTAGCATGGTGCTCATTTGTTCCATAAGCCCTTTCATCATATTCTTTAACTCCTGCATGTCATTTGCCTGAGTGACCACTGTAGTATCTTGTTGGTTGGTATTTATCATTTGAGCATATGTAGGTCTTTGTGTTGTACTTATATTTGTTGTAGCCACTGGTAGCTGTTGGTTTTGTAGTTGATTCTGTGACTCTTTCTTTCTTAAGGTTGGAAATCTTGCTTCTTGCAGTTGTTTATGTACACTGCATCCTCTATAATTCGCTGGATGGTTTTTACCGCAAAGTACACACTTTACAAGATCAGATCGAATTTTCTTAGGGCAGTCAGCTGTTTTGTGATTTAGAGCACATTTTACACACCTGTATTGATGATAGCAGAAATTTTTTGTGTGACCATATCTTTGACATCTGGTACATTGTACTAATTCTCTTTTTAGTCTTGGGGCTTCGACATCAATTTTTGCGTTGAGTAAATATTCTATCTGATAAATTTCTTTATTATTTTCTTGCATTTTCAAGTCCACAAAAAATAGCGGTAGGGGTTTTTTTTTGTAGTTCTTTGAAGTATATTCGTTATTTGTAGAACGATATGTCCTTGGCTCTCTAGTTCTTTTTTGATTTCGTTTATATCCACTGTGGGATGAAGATGACGAATCACTACTCTAAAGGGTTTATCTTGCTTCTTACGATATGTATGATATTCGGTTTTTTTCTCATCAAGTGCTTTTATTATACTGTCGTATATTTCAATTGTTTGGGCCTGTACCTTGACTTGTTCTTCATTCAACACTCTGATTAAATGTTTGTCTTTGGCTATAGTGTTTAATAGTTCGTTTAATGGTTGGATGTATTTAACACCGGCAATAAATATTGGTGGGGGCTTCTCTTCCTGTTTTTGTTTTTCCTCTTCAGTATCTGCTTCGTGTGTCTCTTCATTGATTAATACATTAAATTTATTTGCTGTTGGTGTGTTGAGCCAGTAGTTATCTATCTTGGTTTGTTTAAGTTTGGGGTGTTGTTCCGGACTGGTTCTCCCACGTTTTTTATTTGGTACTATTTGCCATTCTTCATCATTTGCTTTCGATGTGCTTGGGGGTTGATATTGTGGTAATGTACTTTGGACTGAATACTGGTATTGAGGTTGATATAACTGCATTGGCTGGTTTAGCTGGCTTGGAGCGAAATTTTGCTGGATTTGTGATGCGGGATGTGGTCCCGTTTGCATTTGTTGTGGAAAAAATCCTGGTTGTTGAACTGTTAAGTTTTGGTCGCTGAGGTTCATCTGGCTAGATGTTGAACATTGAGAGTATGGAAATGGATATTGATTATATCCGTTCGACATTGTGGTTTAACTATTAATATTAGTATAAGATGTTACCTTTGTTTTGTGGATTCCAAAAAATTAGCTTCGCAACACATTTTTGACACAATCGCCAGCACTAATATTAATATAGTTACTTTATTTTTATTATTTAATTTGTTTTGGAATAATTAATTAGGTTGATTTAAATATATAAAATCTGTTTTGTATCACTACACCAGATTTATTTTTAATATTTCAAGTCCATTAAGGTATAATTAGCTTTAAATGGTAAAATTGATAACAGTAATTGTTTTATCTACAACCGTCCTCGATCAAGTTTGGGCGACGTCTGAATAGATAGATAGATAGATAGATTTAAATAAGCACATTTTCTGAATATATGGAAACATGCGAAAATCATCCCATTACTAAAACCAAAAAAAGACGGAAGATGACCAGAAAGCTATCGGACATTACCCCTACTGGAATCCCTAGGAAAAATATTTAAAAAATCATCTACAAAAGGCCAATGAAACATGCAGGAAAAAGAAAAATCATACAAGAAGACCAATTTGGAATCAGAAAAGGAAGAGATAGCGAACTGCAGCTACACGAAAAGTCAGCGACACGAAAATCCGCTTTAACAGAATTAAAAAAATATGAATGGCTATTCTCGACATTAAAAAAAACATAGGATACAGTCTGGAAAATATTCTTATCTACAAGATAGATAGAGCTAGATTGCCTTATTATTTAGTTAATATTTTTAATACTTATTTAACTAATAGAACATTTTAAGTTTTAGTCGATTAAAAGATGTCTATTACCAAAACATTCAGGAAGGGATACCTCAGGCTATGACTCGCACATTATATGTATTTTTGTTTTAGATTTACCAATAGATGAAAAATTTGGTCAAAAAATCAAAAGATTTGGTCAAAAACTTAACAGTCCATCTCGATAGAAGATTAAATTTCACGAAGAAAACTCAAAAAATCAAGAAGAAAAAGCAAAAAGATTAAATATTTAGAGGGCTGGATATTTTCATATCCAACCCTCTAAATAAAGCCAAGATAATTCAGTTGTACTAATCCTATGTTAGATCAGTGATGGTATATGTTGTTCCAGTTTGTTTCAGCGGTAGAATCTAACTAATAAAACTTAAAAAGGACTGAAACGTCCTGCTGTCAATTAATCGTCGGAGCAACATGGCGTACAGAATATTAAAAGCAACCTTTGGAGAAAGGCTCTAGTACACACCACTAAGAGATGTAGCTAAGAACAGAACAAGATACTACTTCCACCAAGCCACAAAACGACTCCACTTTTAAGTACCGCTGCAAAGAATGGATTGTGCACTTGTGGAATAATATCAATCCAATAGGTTTCTCTTGATATGTTGTTATGGTCTGTCCGTCTGTCTACATGTGCAATAACTCTTAGCGAAAAAGTTCTGGTGTTTAAACTTACTAAATAAATTTTCCTTTGATTCAAGAAAAAATCGTATTAAACTTAAATGAATACATAAATACACGGTGTGTCAAACTTAGGTTCAAGAGATTTAAAATTTGTAAAAATTGTTTGATATTGTCGAATTGCTTCATGTCTACAGACGTGTAAACTGTTAGTAATAAAATATAATAACTTTGCCAGATTTTTCTCTACACCATTGTATCATGCTGTCCTAACACTGTCTAATAAGACTATTTTTGGTGACTTTATATATTACTGCTTATATGGCTTACTAAGTTGCCCCATTAGCAATGTATCATACCTTGAAATGGACCTATGTGGCAGAACTCCCCGAGAAATCTCTAGACTTTTATTGAGTCTACACTTCCTGAACTAGTATGGAATTTCCAAGAATTTCCTTAAACACAGATTAAATTAGTATTCATAGCAATTTTCGAGTAACTGAAAAGCAGAATTAAAATTTTCATTGTTCTAAGAAGATCCAAGATCCAAGACCGATTAAAGTAACTCATTATCAAAAATAAAGATATAATAGAAGCATTTAAATGTCAGTCGTAGTCATGTTAATTGTACTAGGGGTACTCTTCGAGTCTTTAATGCAGTGGTTCCCTGTTGCCTTCTGCATCTTTATGCCGTTGACCGTTACGTTGTTAATAGGTTCATTCGCCTTCGAGACCGATTTACCAATCTCAGGACAAAAAATGTGCCTTTCCACTTATCAGCTCATCCGCCCGAAGCCGTTGGCCAATAAGTGGGAGGATTGCTTATACCGGCAATGTCTCGGACGTCAGAGCCTCGTTTGTTTTCTGGCACGATGCACCGAATGGTCAGGATCAGACCATTAAACGGGCAGGTGAGGTTGACATTTGGATAGGAGAGGCTATACGTTGCGCATCTCTATCCCTTACATCCCATAGAATATCTTGGCCATGTTATGAGGAATGTAAAAAGATACGGCTTGTTGCAACTCATTCTTCAACGCAAGGTATTTGAAAAGAGAGGACCAGGGAGAAGAAGAATATCTTGGCTTCAAAACCTGAGAAAGTGGTTTAACACATCGACAACCGGACTATTCAGAATAACAGCAAGCAAAGTTTGGATAGCCATGTTGATCGCCAACATCCGGAACGGATAGGCACCGTAAGAAGAAAAAGAAATGTCAGTCAAAAGATGATGCAGTCATATGAAAAGTATATGAAACATCTAGCAAATTCGATAAAATTTTTGAAAAGACCGACAAACCATTCGAAAATATTACCAGTAAATTCGAAGAAGTTTCTCAAATATTTGATAATGAACACAAAAAATTAAAAAGTTTAAAAGAGAAAATCAAATAATTAAAAATCATATTAACTTATGCAACTTCCATAAAAGACCTACCATCAGCTAGGGCAAAATCCAACACAATAAGTATTAATGAAATATTGGGAAAAAATAATGGATAAAACTGAAAACAATCCATATCAGATTTAAAATTGTCACCGCTTCGTGAAAAGTTATTTTGGTTCATACGTTTTAGATAATTTAAGGCTATTGCGACTGCAGACAATTAAATAGAACAACAAAAGGCTGTTTCTCTGATTACTGCTTTATGATGTATTGATGCTGACATTTTAAGATCGATTCCTAAGGGACAAGAAGACTGTTACTGACTTTAGTCAATCAATCAAATGATAACGGGTTGCGACTAATAAACTTTGCAATCACCAAAAACATGATAATAGTAAGAGGAATAATATGCCCCATAAAATAATACACAAAGGAACATGAAAATAACCTGACAACGAAATCGTTCACCAGATAGATGATAGATCACATCCTAATAAATGAAAGGCTTTCTTCCGACCTCATAGATGTCCGAAGCTACCGAGGTCCAAACATAGATAATGACAACTTTCTTGTAATGGCAAACATCAGAGGAAGAATATCAAACCCAAAGAAGTATAAACATATAAAACAAGATGGAATTAATGTTGATATCTGCGCATTGAAGACGTTGCGAGAGAGTATACATGCGATAGTAGATAGATACTTCAAGCATCACCAAGAAGCGCTACTGTTTATACGTATAAGCGAGTAAGTGTGGAACCACTATATTGAAATCAAATCTTAATTCTCTTTTCTGTATAGTTGTATAGTTTTAAAATACAAATATTGGCGTGCTCTCTCGAGCACTAATGCACTAAGTACATTAGACGAAATATTAGACACATACACTTCTGTCATCTTTGTATTTAAAACGTGTAAGATTTTATTTGAGGAACCTTCGATATTGAGCTATTAGTGACATAAGGTAAAGGTCGTTTCGTTAATTTCGGAAACTAAGTTATGATATTACCCATATAAATGTGGTGATCAGTATTTAGAAGAAAAACTACAACCAGGTGCTGTTAGCCATAAACACAAACATTAAAAATATAGGGAAGCTAACAGAAAAGATTTTAATTAAAAAATTCTCCATTAAAATGCCAAATGGTCAATGGATTTAAGAATTTGAAAAATAATGTGAAATATTTGAAATTCAAAACAATGAAGGTAAAATAGAAAGTTTGAGATATTTCCTTGAAAAACAATGTTTACATTGGTACGGCAGTATGTTAATTGAAAATATAGTGAAATCAGATTGGAAAACAAACTTTTGTGATACTTACGGAAAAAAGGTTGGCCCCAAATAAAATATGCTTTTTTATTTCAATATCAAGTAGAATATGCCACAAAAAAGGAAGATTATTGTTAGAAGGTAATAAGTTAATTAACAATAACACACTAGAAAACCTAATTATGTTTACCAAAAAACATCATGAACAGACTTAATAAAAAATTACTAACTACTTCAACTACTTATTTTTTATGTAAATTGAACAAGAATGAACACTTAGCAAATAAACAAAGTAAAATGTGTAATTAGACTATAAAAGAATGTTAAAGAAAAACAAATTAGAAACAAACAAAGATTGTACAGACAAATGTACCATATGTAAAAAACTTAAAAAAGAAATGGCTACCACTTTTAATCAACTTGTTGCCATTAATAAAAATAAAATCATTATCGAATAAAAACGTTAAACTTTTTGGAGTATATGACTCAGTTTAAACATTTCATTTATAAATTCAAAGTTATTAAAATAAATTAGTTGATCCTAGCGATACTAATTTAAAAAATATTAATGGCATTAAATATCCAGTGGTATAGTTAATTCACATGTAAAAGTTACTTATACAAAAGAAAATACAGAATTAAAAAAAATGTTTCAAAAAATTCTGATATTTCTTAGGAAAAAAGAGGCAATAATCACTAAACAGAATTTAATTTTAAGGAATCAAATAAAATTAATAGCTCAAGTGAAATGAAAACTAAATATTTAATAAATTTCAATAAACACTTTGAAAAAATTAAATTTAAAATTCATATAGATCATTTAGATTGTGATCAATAATAATTTGTGAAAACCAATTAGTCTTTGCAAAAGCCAAATATGATGTTGCAGTCCCAGCCCTATGTTTGCAGCCCCAGTTACATTAGTTTATAAAAGAGATCAAAATACAAAGTCTAGATTCTGTACTGATTTTAGGGACCTGAATAAAATTGATGTGACCCAATCACAACCGTTTCCACTTATAAAGGGATTAATAGTAATCCTCCTCAATATTTTCTCCTCCGTAAGGATGTAGTGGCTTCATGTAATTTGTTTAACTATTTTTGTAAAACTGCGATACCGTCTGGGTTTATTATGATATTTCCACTATTATCTTTCATGATCTGTGTTTGCGGTTTAAATTCTCTCGCTAGATACTTGACTTTGAGAAAAGTTCTTTAGATTCTTGGCGGTCCGCATGTTCCTCTAGTTCTAGACGAACATGCTACATTTAATTATATTGAAAACATATGTGTAATATGTTTTTAATATATTTATTTTTGTCCCTTCTGCACAAGTGTGTAATAGTTGTATTTATGGTGCTTATATATATATATATATATATATATATATATATATATATATATATATATATATATATATATATATATGTATATATATATATATATATATATATATATATTTCTTTTTGATTTGAATTTGATCTGTCATTTCCAAGTTTTCGTCTTGCTTCTACAAGATTGAGAGCATATTCAGTCATCCAATATTTTTTTCTAGCTGTTTTGTCTTTGGAATTAGTAACATTGATGGCTTCAGTAATCCACTTTTTTGTGCATTTCCACGTTTCGTCAGGGTCTCCGGTAGTCACTGGTAGGTCAGCTTCTGCTAAATGCTTCTCTAAACTTTTCCGGGTGTTTTGGAATCAATGTTTGTCTTTTATTTGTGATTGTTTGACTGTGTTACTTAACTCAAAATTCTGCTTGTAACATTTTGTAATCGGAACGACAGTCTACAGCTGGTTTTGCCTTCACGTTGATTATTGAGCTTCTCCATTATTTAGTGACAAGAATATAATCTATTTGATTCTTGTATCGTCCTCCAGGCGAAGATCGTAATGATAATCTCCGCGGATGATGTTTAAATATTGTGTTTACCATACCAAGATCCATATCGATGGCAAATTGAAGCTCATTTCGCTCGCCTAAGCCATGCTCACCTATCGTTCCTTTTAAATGGTTAATGGGATTAATAGTAAAGACAAGAAATTGCAAATTTTTTGCAGCTCGGCCATGATATTCCTTATTCTTCTTGGTCTATTATTTTTAAAAATTTTAATTGCCTTTTTTATTGCACTTATTCCACGAATTTTTCATGTTAATCTCCAAATAACGAGCATATTTTGTAAGCAATGTAATTTCTCTGATGATTTAGGCACATCCAATTCTGTGCTTATACCTTTGTCCTTTTAGTCGGCTAACAATTATTAATTAAACAAACATGGGCAGTACCTTGTGACGATAATAGCTCATTATTGTAAAAAGGGGACTTTTAATGGCCGGCCTCAGAGGTCTCTCATAAATTTGACTAATACTCCAGTTTACACACAATTTAAACAAGAATGATAAACGTCGTATCGGTGTATTTGGGTCGCACATCAATATCTCTAATTAAACCGGTTTATAGCTTCTGTCAGGGGCGCTAACGTTAATGCAGGGGGGTTTAATATAATCTTCGTTTGATATTAGTTAGATATTATTTTCAGAATAGGAACCAACTTTAATTGAAGTCAAAGAAATAATAAGAGACCTGAAAAGTAACAAAAGTGAAGGAGGAAGTTGTATACCAGCTGATATTTTTAAGGAAAGTGACAAAATATTGAAGGAAAAGGTATTTTACTTGACCGTTACATTGGATATGAAAGATTCAGGTTAATGCATGATAATTCTCGACCACATGCCGCTGCCATAGTGCGTAATTATCTTAATGAGGTCCAAATTCGAAGATTTGATTGGACACCGTTTAGCCCGGATTTAAACCCAATAGAGTACATGTGGGATCACCTAAAACGCCGCATACAACAAAGAAATCTTGTTCCAAATACGATAGAGCAACTTTGGCTTGCTACACAGGATGAATGAAATGGAATTTCGCAAGGATATCTCCAAAATTTACTTTCAACCGTGCCAAAAAGGATGCAAGCAGTAATAAGGTATAGAGGGGGAATACCCGTTACTGATCATGCAATTATTTCAGTTTAAAAGACTTGTTTAGGCAGTTTTAATTAGCATTTAAATTTAGAGTACAATAACTTTATTTGCCTAATATTAAGCATTTATTTTTTTCGCAATATTCTCTGCATAAAACTTAAAATTCTTCATTATATCACATTTTTAAAATAAACTCTATTTTACAATAAATGACTTGATTGACCAGAATTATTTTGAAAAAACAAAAATTTGAAAATTCCAAAATATTCGATATTTTTGTCGTGATGTATATATATATATATATATTTATATATATATATATATATATATATATATATATATATATATATATATATATATATATATAAATATATATATATATATATATATATATATATATATATATATATTAATAAGATCCACAAATTTTAAATAAAATTAAAATCAAAAGACCATTAAAAAAAATCGACAACACCCTGTATATAGAAATAGTTTAGTTCTAAAATCATAAACCATTTACCGGGAACAAAGTGAGTGGTTTGCGAATATGTGAATAAGTAATCTAGAAAAGTTTTCTCCGATAAAAAGACAATACGGTTTGGACATAACCAGGTAGTTTTAGTACACAACTATTTTGCAGATATAATAGATTAGAAAGTAATAAGTAAGGATTATTGGTTAATGGGTTTTCTCCTTTACAAAAGTTAAAAAAAGAATTCAAGGTCGTTTGCCGAAAAGTAATTTCACAGGTTTGTCAGGTAATTTTTGGAAAAACCAAAAATTTAATGGACTAAGAAACCGATGATACGTTTGATGAGAGGGGAGGTTTGTTTGGATTGGTTTGAGATGAAAAATGAAGTAGGGGGTGAAAAGCTTGCGGGAATGAAATGAGGGAAAAGAAGGACATTGTGAGTTGAACATCGAGAGAGTCCGGTTCCGGTGAACACATTTTTTTTGAGAATTTATAAGAAGTAGTGCTTAGTGTTTGTGTGGAAAATTAAGCAGCCATTGTGGTAAGTAGAGATGATGGAATAGAGGCATAACTGTAAGTACAAACAGATATATTTTCGTTGTGTCTGAGAGGAAGCAGTTTGTTTGTCTTGGAGTTTGGAGCTTGGGGTAAAGACATCACGACATTTTCACATACTGTTTGTCTTTTTCTTTTATTATCAAAAGAAATAGTAGACGGCATAACGAGCAGGGAAATTGGTAGGATCCGGGACGTACATTGCGATCTGATCAGGGCACAATCCAAGCAGAATCAAGGAAAGATAGTCTCTATATAGAGTTTTTGTCTCTATAGAATACCAAAGTTTTGAGTTTTTAAATAAATTCTATAAAGATATTCTATCACGACCATCTATCAACATTTATGTCAATTGTTTGTAATTTGCAATATTTCTATAGTTAAGGCAAGAAGTCAAGGAACCAATAATTCTTTCTAACATTTTTATATTAAGAGATATTTGATTTAGAAATATGTGTATTCAATTTTTATTGAGCATTAAGGGATGTGTGATTTGATGGATGATTGATTATTTTTTTATTCTATTTATAATGTATGGTGTAAGATTTATCCTCGGAAGATACTTTGAAGCCACGTTTTAATAAAAAAATAATAAAAATAAAAATTATTCTTTACTTTTGATTTGTTTGATAAGGATAAATTTATTACATTTCAGACTATATAAGTAGATTTACAATTATAAGCAAATCACAATTATAATATATATTATCTTCAAGATATTTGTTAGCATTTGTAAATGCTGTATAAGAATACACATAAATAACACATAAATTCGGTATATTTACTGAATATCATGGTCTTAAACCACAATTATTTAAAAACATTGTATATTTGGGGTTCAGTTTAAATTAACTATAAATCAAGCCACAAAAGGGAATTATTAAATCCTTATATGGTTTAGACAAAATTACTTTTTCTGACGAAAACATTTTTTTAAAAGATATAAACATTGTTAACAGTATATTTTAGTAACAAATAAATATTATTTGATATTTAACCACCGATTTGAGAAAAATAGCAATATCAAACAGAAAGGGATATCAGAAAAACTTTGGAAGTATAAAATAGAAAGAATATTACAAAACAGCATTTATTTAAAAGAACAAACACATTCAGTTTACCAAAAAGCGAATCCAATAACGAACTTACGAACATAGAGTTCAATGCAAATATTTAAACAAATGTAATTAACTAAACATAATATTGTAAAAAGGGAAACATTAAATAGGCCTGTAAATGAACGTGAAATGCAGCGATACCCTGTAATTCCCTGAAAATGGGATTTAGGGTATACTTACCCCCCACGTTACTTGTGCCGTAGGTTGCTTTTTATTTTTTAGTGGTAAGAACTACCCATATTAGAATAAAATCGTATAAAAAAAGCAGGTAATTGATTTAAATCACTTTTTAATTAAGTAAATTAGTGGCAATTAACATTAAACAACATAATTTAAGATTTTATTACAGTTTAATCTGTAAATCTCACCACCTAGATTAGTTATAATTAAAACCATGTCATTAGATACCTTGTCTCCACTGATTTTGCATGGATATTTGAATTACGGTTATACTTACCCTTTACTTCAAAATTGGACTTGTGCCGTTGGTTGATTTTTATTTTTTTTAGGGGTGAAAACGAATTCAATTAGAAAAAAATTATATATGTAATTGTAAATTCAAGCAATTTGGAATTATTTAATTATACAGTAACATTAAATTTAGATTTATTTACTTGTATCATTATCTGAAATATTTAATTTAGAAAATCCGTAAAATAGTTTCGAAACACAATTCAGATTTCTGCTTATAATCTGAGCCTTCTAAAAATTGCAAGGCAAACAGACGTTGATAAAAGATGTTAAAAGGGACATGGGGAATCTAAAATTTGCATTCCACGACATGTCTTTACAACTAAGCAGAAATCCTTAGCGAATTGTGTTTCTTGTACTCACACAGAGCATATCCGAATAAAATGAAAAAGACAGCAAATATTTGATTTCACGCAAACAGCGCCTATGTATCTGTTGATACGTATTTCGACCTAATAGGTCTCATCAGAACAGTTATTCATAGGTGTTCTCAACGTGAAAAATCAATATTTTCTGTCTTTTAAGAAGCAACACTAAAATGGCTTCAATACGGACGCGATAGCGATATCTAATAATAAAATCCGTAAAATAGTTTCGAAACACAATTCAGATTTTTGCTTATAATCTGAGCCTTCCAAAAATTGCAAGGCAAACACACGTTGATGAAAGATGTTAAAAGGGACATGGAGAATCTAAAATTTGCATTCCACGACATGTCTTTACAACTAAGCAGAAATCCTTAGCGAATTGTGTTTCTCGTACTCACACAGAGTATATCCTTTTAACATCTTTGAAACTATTTTACGGATTTTATTGATATATATATATATATATATATATATATATATATATATATATATATATATATATATATATATAGATGTCGCTATCGCGTCCGTATTGAAGCCATTTTAGTGTTGCTTCTTAAAAGACAGAAAATATTGATTTTTCACGTTGAGAACACCTATGAATAACTGTTCTAATGAGACCTATTAGGTCGAAATACGTATCAACAGATATATAGGCGCTTTTAGAAGGCTTAGATTATAAGCAGAAATCTGAATTGTGTTTCGAAACTATTTTACGGATTTTATTATTAGATGTCGCTATCGCGTCCGTATTGAAGCCATTTTAGTGTTGTTTCTTAAAAAACAGAAAATATTGATTTTTCACGTTGAGAACACCTATGAATAACTGTGCTAATGAGACCTATTAGGTCGAAATACGTATCAACATATACGTAGGAGTTGTTTGCGTGAAATCAAATATGTGCTGTCTTTTTCATTTTATTCGGATATTCTCTGTGTGAGCACGAGAAACAAAATTCGCTAAGGATTTCTGCTTAGTTGTAAAAGACATGTCGTGGAATGCAAATTGGTTAAATTTCATAACATTTAACCAGAACATTATCATTATAAAATTCCAATGCCGGACCTGTATATTCGAAAAATGCCGGTTCAGCTTGACGTCACTTGGGTTGCGTTAGCTATGATCCGGAAACTCATTTCGGCTATTGGGTTCGTTAACTATGACCCGGCAACTCGTTGTCGGCTCTTTGAGCGTGGGCGCACCGGCAGCTGAGAGTAGCGTTCCAATCTTAACACTGTACACATCTCCACTCGTAGTATTTTGTTGGTTTTGTGTTTTTTTTATTACGTACGAGTGGAATTAAACGTTCATAAACGGCTAACATGTGGTCGTATATCTTTTAAACATTTTTTCTTATATAACAAGTAATGGTTTCAACGTGTTTTTCATCAATGTTTTGTAAATAGCTGTATAAAGTGCTTCGTAAAAGACTTTTAAGTGCAAAAGTGAGGTTTAAGTGACAAGTTCTCATCTGTTTACTTGACCCAATGAACTTACATCAAGAATCGAACTATCTAACCTGCATTTTTTTGTAAAACTATTCCGAACTTAAACATTTTCAGTTTCTCTCAATAAAATCTAGTGAAAATTCAATTTAAAGGGTTTTCATTTATTTAAACTCAAAGAAGAAATACCTTTCCAAGGAAATATTAGAAGAGCAAAGGGGTTATTACCTCAAGGAAGAACCTGATAATATCACACATGTTACCTTACCCGCAATTTCTTGGCATACCAGCAACCTAGAAGGAAATATAGAACATCACATCAAATTAATATGAGACAAACCCTCCTATTTTATTCATGGTCAGCTTCGAGCCGGATCGACTTTTTGATGTCAAGGAAAGCGGAACTTTCGTTTGAGGTACTGTACAAGCATTTTTTAACAAACTATTAGTGTTTCTTCAAATAAACTTTGCCTTCTTCGAATCATAAACATTTTTTATCAATTTTTTTATGAGTTTAGAATCATAAACATTTTTTATATCAACTTTTTTTTTGTGATTTTAACATCGAGAATGTACTATACTAACTTGGCAAATTTTTGTATGTTACAATTTTAAATGTATAATCTTTAAACTAACATAAGTGGAACAATTAAGATTGTTTTTGCTTTTTAAACAAGTGTTCTTTTTTGTAAAACATCTTTTAATTGCATTTTAATTAAAATTGCAAATAATTTAAATTTAAACACAATTTGCTAGGAATTTGCATGTCAAACATTTTTTTATGCATTTGTGGAACTTAGATTTTTGTTAAAAATTTATTTAAAATTTTCAAAAAGTTTTTTGTTCCTTAGCAAATTGAAATACAATGTTCTAGGGGACCGTATCGCCAATTTTTTTTTGATATTTTAACTTAGAGCGATTTTCAAAAAAAAAAAACATTATCAACCATTTTTGTTTTTTCACTCCTAAGTTGACTCCAGGATATTAAAGCAGTAACAAATATTAAATATGGCATCAATCGATGAATTTAAGAAAATCAGATCCATTTCAAAGTCACAATTCACCAGGGTCGAAAATTGGATCAAAGCTAACGTAAATTGCACTGATAAGATTCAAATAGTATCAAAATTGGAAACTTTAAAAACATATTTCATCAAATATTGTGAAGCTCAAGATGAAATTGAGTATCTTGATCCTAAAGACAATGACAGAGAAATTACAGAAACCAAATATTTCACGTTATTTTCAACTTTAGACTCGATTTTTTCTAAACTAACTGCTCCTATAGTAACTTCAACTCCCAAGTCTCAGACTACAGCTATAGCTTCACGTCTGAAACTTCCGGAGATTCAAATTCCCAAGTTTTCAGGGGATAATCTAGAATACAAATCCTTTATCAATCTTTTCAATGCTTTAATCACGAACAATTCTAACCTGGGGTCACCTTCGGAGAAACTTTTTTATCTGAGATCACATTTAAGTGGGGAAGCTCTCAAACTGATTGAGAATTTGGAGATTTCAGATGACAATTTCACAGTTGCATTGAATTTTTTAGATTCAAAATACAACAATATCAGACAAGTTTTATCAAACCATTTTCAGCAACTGTTGAGGGCACCTGAAATAACCAAAACTTCCCTAAGCACGTTGAAACCATTTATTACAAATACACAATCTATCTATGAATCATTACTCACTTTGGGTCATCAACAAGACACGCTCTTTGAGGCTTTAATTACTCAAATACTAACTTCTAAACTAGATTTTCAATCGCGAAAAGCTTTCGAAGAGCAAGCAACACCAAACTCTCTTAGTACCCCAGCTCAACTTTTTGATTTTTTAAATAGACGTTGTACGGTATTGGAAGCGGTACAAACAGAGGTACAACCGGGAAGCCCACATCATGAGAGGAAATTTAAACAAAGTAGGACTTCACCAACAAAGTCTAGTGTACCCAAAGTGTCTTTGCATACTGCTAATCAACTATCAAACACAAACCATCAATCTAACAGAAACTATCAATCAAACAACAGCCAACAATCAAACATAAACAATCAATCTATCAACAATTCACCAGGTAAAAAAGTAACTTGTGCGATGTGCAGCGAATCTACTCATAGGATTAATTCATGCCCTAAATTTTTATCATTATCCATAATCGATAGACAAACATACATCAATCAAAACAGATTATGCATTAATTGTTTAGGTCGAAATCATGCGGCCACAACCTGTTTATCTAGATCAAATTGTTCTTATTGTAATAAAAGACATAATTCATTATTACACGAATCATCTTTATCAAATGCTACTCAGAATTCTCCGTTAATGCAGCAAACAAGTGCACAGTTTGAATCCAATTGTTCAATATCTCCGCCTAAGATGGATCAAAACCAAAGGGCAAATCAAACATTAACTTGTAATCAAACATGTTGACAATTAGAACATTCTTTATCTGCTAACTCCACTGCTACACACAGCTATGTACTGCTAGCTACAGCTCAAGTTCAATTCAAATCAATTCAAAATCATGCAGTCATAGTTAAAGCACTTTTGGACAGTGGAAGCCAAATTTCTTTTATAACTAAATCATTATTAAATCAGTTAAACATTCAATCTTATTTCAAAAAGTGTACTGTCGCGGGTATTTGTCAATCTAACAAGGCAATTAACGAGTTTATAGATCTTACATTTCAATCTAATCAGGAACCTGCGATGTTTTTCACAACAACCTTTGCTGTAGTTGAGGAAATAACTTCACATTTGCCTCAAATTCACTTGAATAAAAATTCATTAAAAATTCCTCAGCACATACAATCAAATCTAGCAGATAAAGAATTTAATATTCCTTCTCAAGTGCATGTTTTATTAGGTGCAGAAATCACTAGCGAAATTATCAAACCAGGAGTGTGCAAATTAGGTTTTCAACTGCCCACTCTTAACAATACACATCTTGGCTGGGTAATTTCAGGAAAATTCCTTGCCAGGGCTGTAAACATTCCTAAAATCAACCACACTGCATCTAGTGATATCTTTTACTCTTCAAACAATCATAACGCGGCTTCTGATCCATCTAGATCAGAAAATTATCAATATCCATCTGAGGCTACTAACTCAGAATATCTTAACTATCAATCTTGTTCTGAGGCAAACCCCTCAGAATGTCTGAAACGTAAGTTTGCTTCTGATTCAAAAAGATCAGAAAATTATCAAGCTCTATCTGAGGTGAACCCCTCAGAATATCATAAACATAGCTTTGTTTCTGATCTGACTGGATTAGAAAAGTATCAATTTCCAGCTGAGGCAACCACTTCAGAATATCGTAATTATAACTTTGTTTCTGGCCCAACTAGATCAGAAAAGTATCAATCTCTATCTGAGGTAAAACCCTTAGAATATCTTAAACATAACTTTGTTTCTGATCCAAACAGATCAGAAAATTATCAATTTCTATCTGAGGTGAACCCCTCAGAATATCTTAATCACAAAGTTCTTTCTGATCCAAACAGATCAAAAAATTGTCTGTCTGAGTCAACCTCCTCAGAAGATCAAACTTATCAAACTGATTCTGAGCCCAATAAGCCAGAATTATCAAAAAATACTAATCAAACACATCACAATCATTCTGATCTTGATAAGCTAGAACTATCTAACGATCTTTATCAAACTAAATCAATCAGCTCAGAAACACCTCATGAATTGGATCAATTTCCTTCTGAGGCAAATAGCTCAGAACACAAACATATCAAACTAAAAAATGAGTTCTCTGATCACAGTTCTCTTAATCAATCTTATGAGATCAATAACATTTCACCAAACAGCCCATTTAAAAAACTTTTCCAAACTAACTTATCAACAAACTTCGGTACACCAATGGAATCAACTATTGTTTGGGAAGAAGTCTTACCACTATTTCATTGCTACAACGCCATGGAAACATCTATTGAAAGATTCTGGATCCAAGAAGAAGTGATTACAGAAAATGCATCATCAGAAGACGATGAGTTAGCCGAACGAATTTTCAAGGATACTACTGTTCTATTACCAAGTGGAAGATTCCAAGTAGATCTTCCCCTTACATCACCGACAGCTCACTCACAGTTAGGGGATTCTTTTCAAATCGCAAAACATCGTTTTCTATCATTAGAGAAAAAATTGCATAACAATCCTGGGTTACTTGGTGAATATAAAAAATTCATTGATGAATATCTGCAACTAGGGCATGCGCAGATCATTCCCTTAGAACTTAAAACAATCAACAATGATCAAAAATATTTTGTACCACATCTGGGTGTGATCAGAGAACAAAGTGTTTCAACAAAACTAAGGGTGGTGTTCGACTTTTCTTGTCGAACAACCTCCAAACTTTCCTTAAATGAAATTCTTCTAACAGGACCAAGAGTTCAACCTGAGCTATTTGACATTTTATGCCGTTTTAGATCATTTAAGTACGTTTTAACTGCTGACATCACTAAAATGTATAGGCAGGTGGTCATGAATCCTCAACTTAACTTTCTACAAAACATTCTATGGAGAAATTCTCCTAACGATCCTTTGCAATGCATAGAATTAACTACAGTCAGTTTCGGACAAAAAAGTGCTCCGTATGTTGCTTGTAGGGTACTTAATGAAATAGCTTATCGAAATCCTCATTTAAAATTAGCATCTGCAGCAATACTGAATCAAACTTATGTAGACGACATTGTGGCGGGTGTAAATGAACCTGCGCAGATTGAACAATTACATACTGAACTTAATCAAAGTTTAAATCCTCATGGTTTTCAACTACATAAGTTTGCTTCCAATTTACCAACAGAATCATCTCAACAAAAATCAAACGTTAAAGATCTTAATCTAGAGGATATGCCTTGTAAAATTCTCGGATTAAAATGGGATCCTACAAGTGACTCCCTTCAAATATCTGCTCCTTCTTGTCTCCCAACCACTCAATTAACAAAAAGAATAATTCTTTCTATAATCTCTAGCTGTTTTGATCCATTGGGACTGGCTAATCCGCTGATAGCTAAGGGAAAACTAATCATGCAAAAATTGTGGTTATTAAAATTAGGCTGGGACGACATAATCACCGATCAAACAATTATTAAAGAATGGCTCACATTTTCCACACATTTAACAATGTTACAAAATCTATCCATATCAAGACTCATAACATTAAACAAACAAATATCACATTGTGAAGTCCATGCTTTCTGCGATGCAAGCTCAGTTGCATACGGGGGAAACATTTATATAAGATCAGTTTTCACGGATGGATCCATCCATTGTTCGTTATTAACTTCGAAATCACGAGTGGCTCCAATTAGCAAACCATTAACAATCCCCAAACTTGAACTTTCAGCTATGGTTTTAATATCGAAACTTTTGGATAGAGTGCTAGGAATTCTACAAAACAACTTTACTTTCAAATCAATCAATCTGTGGACAGACTCGCACATTGCGTTGTCATGGGTACGTGGTCACCCCTCGAGATGGTCAGTGTTTGTCAGCAACAGGGTTGTACAAATCCAAGAACTAAATAAAGATCACAAGTGGAGACACATAAGATCAGGGCAAAACCCAGCCGATCTGCTATCTAGAGGACAGTTCCCTCAAAACAAACATGCATTCTGGTTTAATGGACCAAAATTCTTAAATGAACCCCAGGAAAATTTTGACGATTTGGATACGTTCAGAATGGTGGAATCTCCACCTGAAACAAAGAAAACTTCTTTGAACGTAATTCAGCAACTCGATGATCCATGGGTTACTACTTTTGACACTTTCAATAGCTACACTAAATTAATAAGAACTTTTGCATACTTTTTTAGATTCTTACATAATGTCAGATCACCAGTCAAAAGGGTAGGTCTATTGACCACTGAAGAACTAGAACATTCTGCACAATTTATAGTTTCTAAAATTCAAAACAAATTTTTCTCAAACGAACTAAAATGTCTCAAAAATAATGAACACATTTATAACAAGCAAATTTTAACTCTCAACCCATTGCTTGACGAAAAACAAATTATCAGAGTAGGGGGACGGTTGAAGCACTCCGACCTTTCCTATGATCAAAAGCATCCCATTCTATTGCCTAGTAAATGTAAATTTACTTCCTTATTACTTAAAGCAGAACATAACAGGTTGGGGCACAGTGGTCCTCAAAATGTTTTATCCAATGTAAGGTTGCAGTACTGGCCATTAAATGGCCTTAGAGAAATCAAACGTATCACATCAAAATGTCACATCTGCTACAAATTTAATGCTCAACGACCAAATCAAATCATGGCTGATTTACCAAAAGAGAGAATCACACCATCTCGGGCCTTCCAAAACGTAGGACTCGATTTTGGTGGTCCGTTTTCCATCAAATCAGCTTCAAAACTTAGAAAAGTCGTCATCACCAAATGTTATTTAGCTTTATTTGTCTGCATGGCGACTAAAGCCGTTTATCTAGAATTAGTCTCAGACTTAACTACCGAAGCCTTTTTAGCATCATTAAAACGTTTTATTTCCCGAAGGGGCTGTCCCACTATCATATATAGTGACAATGCCACCAATTTTCAAGGATCAAAAAATCAATTGCACGACTTATATCTTTTCTTAAAAAATCAAACTAATCTTGACTTTATCAAATCATACTTACTTGAAACAAAAATCACATGGAAATTCATTCCCCCTCATTCTCCCCATTGGGGTGGAATTTGGGAATCCGCCATTAAAAGTGCGAAATATCATCTCATACGAATGGTAGGAGGGCTCACATTGACTTTTGAACAACTTGCAACTATCTTTTGCCAAATCGAAGCAATCATGAACAGTAGACCACTTTGTCCATCATCTAATGACCCGTCCGATTTTTCAGCTCTAACTCCAGGGCATTTTCTGATAGGTTGTCCCTTAACCGCGTTTCCAGAACGGGATATTTCTGAGGTTCCACTAAACAGATTAAAATTTTGGAACATCTGCACTCAAATTCAACAACACTTTTGGAAAAGGTGGTCAGTAGAATATCTGAACCGTTTACAAAATAGGCCCAAATGGATGGAACCTCAACTAGAAATGAAAGTAGACGACTTAGTCCTTTTAAGGGAAGATGATACGCCACCCTTGAAATGGCCATTGGCGAGAATAATAGAACTAATACCAGGAAAGGATAATAAGTCCAGAGCAGTCAAAATCAAAACTCAAGATGGCACTTATATCCGTCCAATCGTTAAGTTAGTACCATTACCCAGTGTCGAATAACATGATGTGGGTATTCCGGTCTTATTATTCATCATTTGTACATATTTAATAAGTTTAATATTTCATTCTTCGCCCTTTTATCAAATATCAAAAAAAAAAAAATTTCTTTCGTTTTTTTTATTTTTTATTTTATTCTATTCTTTTTATTACTACTTAGTTTAGTAATGATCACACAAGCGTAGAATCATTTGTTGTTTTTGTTTTAAACCTTCATGTTGCACTACTTTCAGTGTAACATCAGTAATCATTAGTTCTGACTGTCAGTATTTCTGAGTTGATAGTAGCTACACACCTATCAAATTATCAAATTGCACATAAGTGCTGGTCCTTCGAGTCCCAGAGAAAATCTTTCATTTTCTGTTTGTTTTTAAACACTCCGAATCTTATTTAGTTTGTTAACTTTAATCAAAACTTATTTATATTTATTATTAATAATCATTCACTCTCTTGCGCCGCCCCCCAATATGGTTAAATTTCATAACATTTAACCAGAACATTATCATTATAAAATTCCAATGCCGGACCTGTATATTCGAAAAATGCCGGTTCAGCTTGACGTCACTTGGGTTGCGTTAGCTATGATCCGGAAACTCATTTCGGCTATTGGGTTCGTTAACTATGACCCGGCAACTCGTTGTCGGCTCTTTGAGCGTGGGCGCACCGGCAGCTGAGAGTAGCGTTCCAATCTTAACACTGTACACATCTCCACTCGTAGTATTTTGTTGGTTTTGTGTTTTTTTTATTACGTACGAGTGGAATTAAACGTTCATAAACGGCTAACATGTGGTCGTATATCTTTTAAACATTTTTTCTTATATAACAAGTAATGGTTTCAACGTGTTTTTCATCAATGTTTTGTAAATAGCTGTATAAAGTGCTTCGTAAAAGACTTTTAAGTGCAAAAGTGAGGTTTAAGTGACAAGTTCTCATCTGTTTACTTGACCCAATGAACTTACATCAAGAATCGAACTATCTAACCTGCATTTTTTTGTAAAACTATTCCGAACTTAAACATTTTCAGTTTCTCTCAATAAAATCTAGTGAAAATTCAATTTAAAGGGTTTTCATTTATTTAAACTCAAAGAAGAAATACCTTTCCAAGGAAATATTAGAAGAGCAAAGGGGTTATTACCTCAAGGAAGAACCTGATAATATCACACATGTTACCTTACCCGCAATTTCTTGGCATACCAGCAACCTAGAAGGAAATATAGAACATCACATCAAATTAATATGAGACAAACCCTCCTATTTTATTCACAAATTTTAGATTCAAATTGTCTCTTTTAACATCTTTTATCAATGTCTGTTTGCCTTGCAACTTATAGAAGGCTCAGATTATAAGCAAAAATCTGAATTGTGTTTCGAAACTATTTTACGGATTTTATTATTAGATGTCGCTATCGCGTCCGTATTGAAGCCATTTTAGTGTTGCTTTTTAAAAGACAGAAAATATTGATTTTTCACGTTGAGAACACCTATAAATAACTGTTCTGATGAGACCTATTAGGTCGAAATACGTATCAACAGATACATAGGCGCTGTTTGCTTGAAATAAAATATTTGCTGTCTTTTTCATTTTTCATTTAATTTAGAATTTGACAAATAAGGACCTACTTTTCATACCTATGGCCATGCTTACACTGGGTCTACAGACTTCATAAATACATCACTTTTTGATGTTTTTTTATAAGCTACATTTAGATATAAAATAACACATAACCAAACAAATTGTTAACCCCAACAAGAAGAAACTTTGAAAAGAAACGTTATAATTTCGATAGTTTGACCCAAGAGAGTACAAGAATACTATATCAATAAAGACTGGATGGCAAAATAATGAATATAACTGAAACATCAACAGTAGAGGAGGTAAATAAAAACGTAGTGGTTAGCGTTAAAAAAGCTGCAGAAGAAGCACTCGGCTCTAACACTCAAAGACAAAGTGCAACTATGGTGCAACAAAAGAATGGACCTCAAAAAAATAACAAGAAGAAAAATAGTAAAAGTAAAAAGAGAAATGTGGGATAAGAAGTGCCAGGAAATTAATACCTACCTAGGAGGCAGAAAAAGTACAGAAACATGGAAGTTCCTCAGTAAAATAAGAAGAGATTAATAATAAAGGAGAAGATATAACAATACAAGTGACAGAAATTAGAAAAGCTATAAGAGAACTGAAAAACGGTAGGTCTCCAGGACCAGGGTATAACCCAGCCGAACTAATAAAATGTGGATCACAAAAATTGTTTGAAACTCTACAATAACATAAATGAAACATTAAATAACAATAAAAGTAATTTTAAGTATTTAATTGGTGACTTTATGGGAAAGAGAAACGATAAAGAACAAGTCGTGGGAAAGAATGGAGTCTGTGATAGAAATGAAAGAGGAGAAAGACTGGTTCAGTTTGAACACTACCAAAACCTGCCAATTGCATATACATTTTTTAAGAAGAAAAAAATCGAACAGAAAATGGACTTGGGTACCACCAAAGGGAATCACTAAGAACGAAATTGACGTCATTCTAACTAACAAGATTGCTACAATAAAAGAGGTCAGTGTAATAAATAAATTTTAAACAGGTAGTCATCATAGACTAATTAGAGCAAAAATTGTTTTAGATCTGAAACTAGAAAGAATAAAATTAATCATAAAACCAAGCGTAACCGGTATAAATATTAAAAATGTAACAGAAAACTCACATCACTACCAAAGGACAATTAATGAAAGATTACAGGAGCAAATCGACGGCTCTCAATTAATGGAAATCTTCTTGATAGCGCCAAAGAAATCGGAGGTCTGCAACAACAAAATAAACGTAATAAACTGTCTGACAAAACTAAAATATTGCTAAAACAAAGAAGGGAAATGAAAGTAACTAGCAATATGCAGAGAATACAATATACTGAACTTTGTAAGACAACAAGGAAAAAAGAAAGTACAATGAAAGACTGGTAGAAAATGCAAGCGAAAATAGCAAAAACTATAAGAAAACAAGAGAAGCATTAATCATTGGGAAGAAGCAAATCGTTGCTCTAACAAAAGAGAACACCAGAATTACAGACAGAAATAAAATAATACAACTTGTGACTACATTCTACAGCGAACTATACAAAGCCCCTGACACACTTAAAGAAGTATTCAGTAACCAAGAAGATGTAGCAGAAGCCCTTCCGAAAAAGTAGAATCAACAATTACAAAAATAAAAAGCGGTAAAGCAGCTGGAATAGATGATATAACAGTAAAACTGCTTAAATATGCGGTCAATAAAATATGGAAAATTTTAGCAGGTATATTTACGAACTGCCTAAGATCGAGATGCTTACCAGACCACTGCAATACAGCAAACATAATTCTCATTCATAAGAAAGGTAGCAAAGAGGATATGAAAAACTACAAACCTATAAGTCTACTACCAATCGTATACAAGATATTCACAAAGATCATCAACAATAGATTAACAAACGCATTAGATGCTGCACGGCCAAGAGAACAAGCTGGCTTCAGAAGTGGATTCAGTACCATGGATCATATTCATACACTTCGAGAACTAATGAGTAGAGCTAAAGAATATGAAATACCTCTTGAAATAACCTTTATAGATTTCAAGAAGGCTTTCGGTGTTATATATCCCAAGGCAGTAAAAGAAGCTTTGAGCAACCAAGGCATTAACAAACCGTATATAGAAACTTAAGCAAATATATCCAGACAAGCAAAAGCTAAGGTAAAAATTTATAAAAACACTTCAGAATTTTCCACTACCAGAGGCGTCCGACAAGGAGACGCAATTTCACCAAAGCTCTTCACTGCAACTCTAGACAATATATTCAGCAAAATGAACTGGCAGAACAAAGGAATATCCATTGATATAGAATATCTCAGCCATCTAAGAATTGCAGACGACATCGTTCTGATTGCAAATAATTCTGCAGAACTAGAAGAACTTATAAGCGACCTAAATGCAGCTAGCAATGAAAAATTGGACTAAAAATAACCATGACAAAAACAAAAACCATGTACATCGAGTTAGTAGATGTCCAAGATGTAATAATAATCAACACAGCACTTAAGACACTAGACAAATATGTATACCTGGGACAATTAATACATAAATATGGCTCATCACTTCCAAAAATCAACAGCAGAATGAAACTAGGTTAGACATCTTTTGGTAGAAATTTAGTTGTATTCAAATCGAAAATGTCAATCCACCTAAAGAAAAAAGCATTCGATCAGTGTGTACTACCAATCATGACATACGGCTGCGAAATTTGGATACTAAAGAAAGAAATAATATCGAAACTCAAAGTCAGTCAAAGGTAAATGGAGCTATGCTTGCTAGGTATAACAAAGAGAGATCTAAAAAGAATAGAATGGACCAGACAGGAAACCAAGGTTACTGATGTAATCCATATTATTAAATCTTTAAAGTGGCAGTGGGCTGGACATTTAGCGAGAATAACTGACAATAGGTAGAACACTGGAATTAAACTGTGTGTAGTCCAGAGACCAAGAAGTAGAGATGATACGAAATACTAGGAACAAGTTTTTGGTAATAGGTATGAGCATATAACGTAACGTAACAGATACCGGTTTTCTAAAATACTAGTTCCAGTTCCATCTAGATTTGTTCAACGACACGACGGACCACAGAATGTATCAAGCCTGGTAACTGTAACTGGTACTGCTACTGTACACAACACAATAACGTCGATACTCGAAACCAGCGCTGCGCTTTGTTATCAATATTTTGGTATTGGTATTAGGAATACTTGGATATCGATACGCACACGGAACAGTTGCATTTTTTTTGATAGGTAATAGTTCTGAAGGTACTGAGGATTGGCGGTTCGGACGTCGGGATTATTACGGTGGTGTATGCAAGATGTGAAATTATTAGTATATTACATAACGAGAGTTGTAAGAAGCTTATTACATGCGAGTAAAAAAGTTGCGCGCGAGCCGCCTAGCGGCGAGCGCAGTAATTTTACAAGCATGTAATAAGCTTACAACTCAAGTTGTGTACTATATTTTTCTACCATTATTTTCGTTTATAAAAATAAAAATTAAAATTAAATTACCACTATATTTACACTGACAGATTAATAATTTTTAATCAGTCAAAATAACGTCTGTTAATTCGTTTCCATGGTAACTTGACCAACTGACTTACAAGGCTTATGTGATATTACACATTTTAATAAAACTGAAGCGTAATTTTTTTTATTACGTGCTAGTCATTACGTGTCAGTATCTGTTATGATGCATTTACTTAGCATCCAAATAGTAGGTAATATACAATTTACTAGTAAGAGAGTAGAAAAACGTATTAAATCTGTCATAATATTGGTCCCTTGGTTTTACTATAATATTCTAGAAGTATTTTAATTTGATTTTGTTTGAGTATAACACATATTTTTTTGAAACTAAAATAAAACAGTATATAAATTTTCTGCGTGTGCAAAAAACTTTATAGTATATTGAAAATTAAAAAAAAAAAGCAAATAAACATTACATTTGATATGGGATAATAGGACCCATATAACATTGTAAGCGATACTTATTGATGCCTTTTGTTTATTTTTACGGATTGCGTGAAGTCCCATTTATATTTTGTAGAATAGAATAATAATAGAATAACTATTTTGTTTATGGTAAAACATTTATTTAAATAAAAATGTAATTCTTAAAATATACTTACATATTATTTACTACAGTAAACTGGATAAGTGTACCTAACACAAAAATAACAAAAAAAAAACAAATGAGATCGTTTAAAAAAATAATACACGAGTAGTTAACAAAATATAACTTATATGTAAAACATTAGAAAAAATTTGAATTCATACTTAAAAATAATAATTGCTCTAATTCATTGCCTTTCAAGCGATTTCGTTTTTCCCTTAACAATTGTCCTCCTTACAGACTGCGATCTGTGTCTGGAATAGACGTGGAGTACAAATGTAAAAAATACTACGTTAAAAATTAACTTGTATTTGGAACAGGTACGAACATGGAATCGGAACGTAACGTAACTGTTACCGAAAAATACTCATTTGTATCATCTGTACCAAGAAGACGTCCAAATTGAAGATACGACTATTACCTAAAGAAAAAAGCCCGTACAACATGGCACAAAAAAGAAAATTTTAGAATATCGCGGGCACATATGAAGCATGAGTATATAAGCATGAGTATATACATAATTGGTAGAATATTCTGAGAATGATGATGATGATTCCATCTTACCCAATCAATACAGCAAAATTATTTTGTTAGTAACTCCATGCTAAATCCTAACGAAAGTTTTGACAAAAAAAACTCATATTTCATTTCAGTTGATATTTTATCCAAAAATTATTTTTTAAATTAACAAACTTTATTTTAAACACATCCTAAGATCTAGAAATATTAAATAAATTATTTATTTCATAATTTTGATTAATTTCCAATAAACTAGTCCTATAATACAAACATAAATAATTTACACGCCTAGCCGTACCACTTACTAACACAACATTCTTTTCTCTGACACATCACCAGATCCTTTATCAAACAATACGGTTACTACACTGTTTGAAATATTGTCCTCCCAAAACGCCATTTGTCATAAAGTTAATTTATTTGTAGTTTTTTTTTTTTCGAAAAGGTATTTGTTCTGCCACAACCATTTACGCAATTAGTTCGATGCTTGTTTTTGTGTGTTTTATCGAAAAAAAAAAGAGAGCAGAAATGGAAATGCAATTGAGTTTTTATCGAAAACAGTTGGTTATTACCTGCCTACATTAACACACACGAGACGTGGTTAATGGATTTTATACAGTATGTAAAATAGGCCAATGGAAAATAACAATTGCGTTTATACATAAGTACTTGTATTATGAACACATACTATTTTTTGTATTATTCTAGGATGCAAATAAAAGTATGTTGAAAAGTTCCTTTAGTTAGAAATGCGTATATTCCCCTTATAATAAAGAAAGAAACAGACACCCAATACCCGAAAATATAAAAAAACTTTAATCTTATTTTAATTAAAAGAAAACCTTTTTAACTATCTTAAGTATCTTAATATTAAACAAAAACATAGATGGCAATTTGCTTTAGTTGTATATGACCTTACCGTAATACTCAATTAGCTTAGTAAATTAACCTACAAAATATGCCTTCACATTTCCCTACACAGGGTCAATAATAAATGACAGCAACAATGTCAGTCAAGAAAAAGAAGAGACTCTTAGCGGTAATAACATAGACGTATATATTAACATAGACCACGCATATCGGCTGCGCGTACTGACGAGAAGATCCCTTGGCGTTGTTTGGTCTGACTCTCAATAGCGCAGTGAAACTCTTCACTTCTTCTCTCCCCACCAATAATATATACTGGATTGCTTACTTGATGTAAGACAGAGACAAAATTAAAAAAAAAATGGTGTCATCACTTAGTTCTACAGACTGCTTAGGCTATGTTAACATATATGTCTATGGGTAATAAGTGCTTTTATTCATACACAGACTTAAATAAAAAGTAAGTTACTGAATCGTAAGTCTAAGCTTAGAATCTTCAAAACAGCAATTTACCAGTTGTCACATATGGATGTGAAACATGGACTCTTTAAAACTTCTTCTTCTGCTAGTGCCTATTCTCCATGGATGTTGGCTACCATATTGGCAAATCGTATTTTATTAGCCTTCTCCTCAGTCCTAATCCCTTTATGATGTGGTGACACCATCAGGCCTTCACAGCTTTTTTTAGGATTTTCCTCCAGAATTCTCTGTCCTGGGCTAGTTGTTCGGCTTCATGTAACCCTTGGTTAATCAATGTTTTTGTTTGATCTACCCAACGGCTTGGAGATCTTCCCCTAGGTCTCTTTCCTTCAACTCTACCCTTGACAGTTCGCTGTTCTCCTAGCACTGTGTCCAAAATACTGCAAATATCTCTTTTGTATTTGTTTAAGCAATCTATCCTTTACTTTAAGTTGTTCTAGTATCGATGCGTTGTTAGTGCGATGACCAATCCAGGATATTCTCAACATGCAGCGGTATACGCACATTTCAAAAGCGTCTAGTTTATTTTTATTAGCTTTCTTTAAGGTCCACGTTTCGGATGCATATATAGCTATGGGAAAAATGAGCGCCCTCATTTATTAGCAGTTGTTCGAAATAGATTTGTGGTGGTAATACCTGTCCACTGTCTCAAATTCTTAAGCCAGGATATTCGGCGACTTCCTGGTCCTCTATTTCCTTCTATTTTTCCTTCTAATATCAATAGTAGGATTCTGTATTTATTTTCATTTCTCATTATATGTCCGAAGTATGCCAACTTTCTCTCTTTAATGGATTTCAAGATTTCAGGTTCTTTTATTTCAGGTTAGTTATATGATGTACATATGATATTCTGAGCATGCGACGAGAGCACCACATCTCAAAAGACTGCAACCGCCTGCAAGACGCATCAGTGAGTGTCCATGCCTCTGCTCCATACATAAGAACAGAAAACACATAACAATTAAGGATTTTAAGTCGGAGATGTAAGTTCAAGGTTAAATCCCAGAGAACTTTTTTCATCTGTTGAAGGCACTTGCTTTTTCGATGCTACATTTAATCTCGTATGAGTGATCCCAGATGTCTGTGATGTTGCATCCTAGGTATTTTTTTTCTGTTCTATCCAATACCTCATTGTCTGCCATACACTTTGCATGTGTATTTTCGTAAATCCACAAGGAATATAAATTCCTGCGGCTAGCTGTATACCATGTATCACAAAAAGAGGTTTAAATCTTTGTAAATAGGTATATTTAAAAAACCCTTAAAAGGGCTACATCAAAATAACAAACGTTTTCGGAATAATAATTCCATCATCAGGTTAAAAGCCTAAAATAAGTATAAACCATTTAATTAAAGCAAACGTGATTAAAATGTTGACTAAGGTTAAAAAGCAAAATGGTTATACTTACAAGTTAACATGCCTGAGCCAACAAAATATTAGGGTAAAAACCCTTTAAAGTAAATTATTAATTATTTAATTTAATTTCAATATTAATTATCCGAAGTTTCTGGCGCGGGAAAAGATAGCGGGGGTCGTGTTTTTTGTTCTTTTGATAGATTTTTGAACAATACTAAATACATATTTTTGGTTTTAATAAGTATTAAAGTATTAAACTAAGAATAGTTATTTCTATAAAACATTACATGGTGTCAGGTGTTTAACCTCGTATTTAAATAAAATAGATTCTAATTTTAAACCCCATAATAAAATCCGTTTTGATCAAAATGCAAGTCAAAACTTAGAGATGTTTTTAGATATATTTCATAGTACATGGACGCAGCAGTTTTGGCCAGCAAACAAGAGAGTAGAAATATTGCAATATTTTTAAATCTAGCAGGGAAGAAGCCCAAAATGTATTTAAAACATTTATGCTCAGTGATGAGGAGAGGAAACAGTATAATGTAATAAATGCGTTTAAAACATAAAAAAATTAAACATGATAGGTTCCTTTTCTTTACTAGGGTACAGAAAGAAAACAAAGAATTTGATAACTTTATGAAGGATGTAAATTGCTGGCAAAAAATTACAATTTTAATTCTCTAGAGACTCTGTAATAATAGATATACTAGTTAGTGGGATTCGAGATCAATACTTACGAAAAGACTCTTAAGAATTCCAAACTTAACTGGTTAACTGAAGTGAGTACCTTCCAAGTCAAAGGCCTCCGAAAAAACGCAAAAGTTGATGACATTAAATACAATAGGCCCTCCAGGAGCAAAACTCTAGAACGACCTGCAGAAGCTGTTTGTAACAACCAATATAACTACTTTAAATCTAACCTTAACGAAAAGAGAAAGTCAGACTATTCGGAAAAGAGCTGTTTATAACATTGGCGCTGAAACCTCAACTTCAGAGAGTAGTAGTAAACCCTACATAGATGAAATACCATTGGATAATGTAAAACACAATAATAAAGGTAATATTTGGACTATCGATAATTATTAAATAACAAGTTTGTAAATTTTATGCTAGATTCAGGGGCTAATTAGAACTGCCTACTGTTAAAGTTGGTAAAAAGCCTAAAAGTGGTACATAAAATTGTGGCAAATAACCTTGAACTTAGCACTTATAAAAATAATAGAGTGATAGCCATATTATTTTATGTAGTTTTATCAAAGGTAAAAGTTATATTATTAAATTTGTGGTAATATATTGTAACAACACTATGCCCATTACAGGTTTAAACGCTCTTATAAAAACTGGTCTAATAAAACTGAACAAAATATTCTAATGTTTTTCAAGGCATTGGCAAAATTCCCTATCAGTATAAGAATTGGAATAAGGTTCCAATACGGGATTCATTGTTCTGGAGGCCAAATCCAAATCCTGTGTATCTGGAATCCAATAATGAGGATTTATTGGATTTATTACTTATGGGCAAAACTGATGCCTCTAAATCATAATGTGAGGATCAAACAGAAACATCTATTAGTGACGAAAAATCCGATTAAACTTTTTAAGTCAAACATTTATACCAGTAACAGGCCCTAACAAAACCGGCTCTGGTCGTTGCATTATAAAACCAGCTAGGCTGAACCAACCTTAACATGAGTTGATTCACTTGTGAGGTTGTTGACCGACCTGTAGGGCCAGTTGATTTTCTCTGAGTTCGTGTATCAGGGTTATCAAAGCGCAGACAAAAAAGAATAATAGTTTTACATAAAAATATGAGTCATATTAAAAACCTGTAAACATATTGTTTATTCACTAATATGTTCTAGATTCTACGACCCTTCGACTAGCTGGCAGAAATTCCAAGTAAAAAAAAAACCAGTCTAGGTTCCAGTTCATTCGAGGCAATGCAGGTCAACATCCATGGGAGTCATTTTTATTCAAGAACGTCGTCGTGCGCTCGAGGGAACTCTTAGCTAACGGCAGTTTATATTTAAATAGATATTTTATGTAAAGACGAGTCAGTCAGAAAAGAAAATCGCGATCGGGTATTTAAAGTGTTTGTAAGTGTTATAAATATTGAACTTTTAGTAAATTAAAATAAGAAAAATAAATTAGAATTAATAAAAACATTATAATAGCAAATATGTTGGAATTAATTAGGCACCGGAATATGTCTCGTTCTGATCCATTCGTCGAAAATATAATTCAGATATCCTCATGATTAGATTTTAAAATGGCTATTAACTTTATGGCACCAATAAAAGCCCGAAATGCTGTTTTTTTTTTTTCTGCATGAAAGTCACACGGAGATCACTTGTATGTTGCTGCAAATATTTTATTCTTACTTTTGTATAGGTACTTTAGTGCAACGTACAACTGTTTCCAGCATTTCATCAGTGAATAGAGTAGGTTCCAGGAATTTAATGGATCACTAGTACTATCGTTGCAATTTTGTAATAGCACAAATCTGATTACAATATTATGTTTTGTAGTGCGGTGGTTCTTATTTACTGCAAGTTGAGAAGACCATTTGTAGCGATTTTTTTCATAATAATACTTTTTCTTCATTAAGGATAAATCTACTTCGCTTGTCATTCGGTCAAATCCTTAATTATTTTGTTCATCTTAATATATTTCTTTAAAAGGTATAGCGACATCGTCTTGGATATTATTTTATGAGTCAGGTTCACTTGGAAAATAATCTTTGTCACTTTCGGAATCTTTATTTCTTTAGTCCATTTTAAAATAGTTTATTCATATTGAAGATCATTAAATTTAACAGCTTTTACCCCTTTAGAACACTCAGGTAAATTTTTGTCAGCCATTGAAACACCTCAAATCAATTTTTATTAGACTTGTTACTTCTAAGAAATGTTACACTTATACAGGTCTGACGTCACTCAGACACCTCGACGTAGATAAAATTGTTGTACAGCTAAACCAAATAAACACTGTACCTCAATTTTCGATAACTGTGTCACAACTGATTTGAACTGATAATGAAAAAGGGAGAGAGTTACAGAGGCCTAGTTGTATGTAGTGGGGATATTTATGGAAATGCGCCTTTGCTTTCCACTTCTGAGACGTCACAACTATGGTGTGGTTACGTGTTAAATATCAGCGTCGATAGAGTTCATTGTCTATTTCATACCACAAATTTACTGTTTAATGCATTCCATATCGCATTTTTACTGATAAATAGAATACTTTGTGTTCGGTCTTAAGGTGCTATCGATAACAAGGACTTTTTATACGGCAAATTTTTACCGGTGATATCTTGATGTTATCATTACGAACTACATTCTAAACGTCAAAGTAAAAAGTGAAAGTATCTGCAAAAGCAGAAACCAAAAAATGTTCTATTTTCTATTTTTCTATATTATATTTTAAATTGGAAATTTTTTGGATATAAACCGCTATTATTGCAATTAAAATTATATTTTGGTGTTACCAGTTTCAGTGCGGAAATCCTTTTTAAAAAAATTTATTAAATTTAAAAATGATCTATTTTTTAAAAATTATGTTTTTATCTCAATTCGAGGAAAACTAATTCTTGGCGGTTTAACTTTATTCTTATCTTATGGTATCTTATCTATGTACTATATTTACTTCTGGAGAAAACGTTATCGAAAACCTAGATTAATACAAAATTCTGATTTTGACCTTAACCTCATGAATGTTGCGATTTTGTTAGCACCGACTTTCTATCGTCCTTCGACAAATTCAAACAAAAATAGAACTTCCAAACCATATTTTACCACCTTTAGTCCAGACAAAATATTATATGCATTTAATATATTTTTTACCACCAAAAATGAGATGTTTTAACCAAATAATGCTTCAAATATAATGTGCAGTATAATTTTGAATTACGTTCCGCTAATGAACTTGCTCTTTTATCCTTAAAAGTAGAGAAAAGTTTCAATTATATTGCTTAATATTTCGTCTAAATATATCCGTCTAACAATTTTAACTGTACTAATGCCCAAGTATCAATTTTTAAGTTTTAAACTGATTGATTTACGACGTTGTAATCCGGTTTTTTAAAAATACCGGCATGTGCCTTGCCTAAAGGACTGGACTTTTTTAAACTTAAACTTAAACTTTGGTAAATTTTTGGTTTAGTTGTATCTTCGCAACTAGCTTGTTACAGATACAGAGAAGTGCATTGTGCATTGCTTTAATTTTGAGTTGTGTTGAAATTTCGTTGTGAGTAGTTATAATAATTGTAGTATTTTTTTGTTGTTGGTTTTGTTGAAACTACCTATTTGTGTATAAAGAAAATGTGTAGACAATGGGAAAAATCACCTACAGTTTTTCGTGCATGGAAGCAAGAGAACCCAAGTAGTAGTAGAGAAAGTATAGTAGTCAACAATCTTTTAAGTGTAAGTGATACATAAAACAATGACACTGAGACTGTAACTGTAGAAAAGTGTTTAAGACTTCCAAAGAAAAGGATTGTTTTGAATGAACAATCTAAGAGAATTTGTATGATGGTTTACAAAAATCTTCAAAATGATCATGAAAATAGTTGTAAAGGCAGTATTATAAGAAAGCGGCCTTTCTAACAGAAATTCCGTATTCTACCATTCTCGACATCATGAAAAGTGGTGTTAAAAGAGAAAAACAAGATCGGGTGCAGGAAAACCTAAACAAATTAATATCATGACTGCTAAATGTTTAAGGAATTTGGTTTACTAGGAATACAAAAAAAGGTAATACCAAAAATTTATATTGATACACCAAGCTTGTTGCGATCGGAAGATGCTGCCCTAAAACCACTTTACGTAGGCGGCTGAAAAAACTTGGGTTCAAATACAAAATCGTTGATAAACGGGGGGCTATTATAGAACGTAAGAGGATAGTGCACTGGCGTTTAGATTATTTTAAAAAAATTCAAGAATATCGACACCAACAGTCGACTATATATTATTTAGACGATACATGGTATGACACGCATGATGCCGCTAGTAAGGGTTGGACTGATGGTTCACTTCGGTGCCAGTTGAAAGGAGTACCTCCGAATAAAGGTTCTCGGATGATTATTGTGCACTGTGGATCTGCAAATGGTTGGGTGCCAAATGGGTTAATGCTTTGCGGAAAAAAATAGAAAAATGTAGTGTAGATTATCATCAGAAATTGAATTCTACTATACTCGAAGAGTGGTTTAAAAATACACTACTTCCCAACATAACACCGGGCAGTGTGATAGTTATGGACAATGCTAGCTACCACTCAATACTTAAAAAAAATCCCAATAGTTCGTCTTCAAAACAGGCACTAAAATATTTCCTCTCAAAAAATGATTTGTATTTTGAAGACAACTATAATAATAAACAGTTACTTGAAGTGCTTCGTACTAAAACTTATAAGAAACAATATATACTGGACACTATTGCAATACAACATGGCCATAATGTTTTGAGGTTACCACCTTATTTTTACATATTCAATACTATCGAAATTATTTGGGGACAAGTAAAAAAACGGATTCGGAGGAAAAATAGTGATCCAAAATTTGACGCGAAAGTGGTCGATTTAATTCGATATGAACTAACAGAGATTACAAGTGCCGACTGGAATAAAGCAGTAAAACATGTAGTGAAAGTACAGAAGACTAGGAAAATTATTTTCAAACAGTGGACAACTTATTATTAATCTGGTGAATAGTGACGATGATGAGAGCTCTTGTAGGAGAAATATTTTAGACAAGGTACGCTAACATGATGATTATTTCAGTTAAAACAACTCAGTTTTTCATTATAAATTGCTAACTTTGTTAAAAACAGTATTTTCTTAAATGTAAAATACTTTTCCACAGTTTCGTCTATGTACGTCATCGTTAAACGCTAATAGGAATTTTCAACGGTTCTTATATATTTTAGGCACTTTCAGGCATTTCAGGCAACCAGACGAAACCAGCATTGGTGCTATTACTATTACGCTGAAGAAGTGTTGCTACTGACGGAGGTAAGAACAGGAGGCAAAACGAAGATGCTTTAGGGAGAATCATTATCGAACAGAAATACTTAAAATAATTAGTAACTCATAACATAATTTGAATTTAGATGTTTGCTTTCGTTGTAAGTGGATCAGTATAACACACGCTGGTTTACATTCGTAATTTTATATTAGTTTTTAAACATAATACAATCATGTGTTATAATGGTGCATAAACTATATACAAATTGACCCGGTTAAATTGATATTGATGAATAATATAAATTGACAAAATCCACAAGGAAAAATTCCTGTAGCTGGCTGTATACCACGTATAATAAAAAGAAGTTAATCTTTGTAAATGGGTATATTTATTTAAAAAAAAACGCTTAAAAGGGCCACATCAATAAAACAAACGTTTTCGGACCACACAGTCCATCATCAGGTTTTTAAAATCGAAAAATGCTAGGTCATAATGCCTGAGCCACCAAAATACTAGGGTAAAAACCCTTTAAATTACATTTAGTTATGAAAGATTGTACATTGTGTTGTAAAATAACTGTGATGTTCAGTATTAAATTAAATTTGACCTCTAAATTTAAATTTGTTACCTCTAGTCAAATTTAATTTAATACTGAACATCACAGTTATTTTACAACACAATGTACAATTTTTCATAACTAAATGTAATTTAAAGGGTTTTTACCCTAGTATTTTGGTAGCTCAGGCATTATGACCTAGCATTTTTCGATTTTAAAAACCTGATGATGGACTGTGTGGTCCGAAAACGTTTGTTTTATTGATGTGGCCCTTTTAAGGGTTTTTTTAAAATAAATATACCCATTTACAAAGATTAACCTCTTTTTGATATAAATTGATATTCTACCAAGCAATTTCCAAATGAACATAGTAAACATGCAAAGCAACACCACTCTTAAAGCCGAGTTTAAGAAAACAGCTAACTTGGTACGCTTCTATAAAAGTTCAGGTTTTCTCCGCAGGGGATAACAATGTATCTGTAAAAGCCGACTTTTTTAATCCTTCAGCATCGAAAAACAAGCATTGTTCTCCGTTGACCGATGAATATTTAAATGCGATACTGCGCATTTCTAAGTTGGAAGTATAATTTAATTTTAACCTTATACCCCTGTAATATATGATATTTATACTAATTACTGACTAACTATATGGTACAGTTTCGATCATATTAATTACACCCAATGGCACTAACGTCCCAATATAATATTTACTCAATTAATGTTATAGCTACTTGCTTGCTTTCTATTATTTAGTATCATTTTATTGTGTTTCAGTTGTTGATTGTTTGTGTTATGTTGTTTTAGCTTGTAGTTTTTAATATAAATAAGAGTAAACTATTAACCTAATTTATATATAGATCGGTTTAAAACGTTCTCCTACGTCTTCCGATACCCAGTTTCCACTCCTCTCCATTCATCCATAAGTCTTCTATGTATTTGTCTATAATTTCTCTATTGATGTCTTCTCTCCAACTAAGGCGGGGTCTTTCTCTTTTTTTTCCACCGTGAGTTTCTCTTTTTTTTCCACCGTGAGAAGTCCTCATTAAGACTTGTTTTGGGACACATTCTTCAGTTATTCTCTGTACATAACCATACCATCTGAGTTGTTGGGTACCAATATCGTCTACTATTGTATGTTTTACTTTCATAATTTCTCTTCTTTTTTCCTGTATCTTTCCTCTTGATTTTGATTGATTTCAAGTCCCCATTTTTTATACTCCTAGATTAATTTTCGAGTCCTATACTCAATATCTTCATAATCTTGCGTTATTATTGTGATCATCTGAAAATGACAAAGTGTATATGCTATTGTTGTTGATCGGCATTCCCATATTTCTACATTTGCGCTTCCACAGTTTTGATTGACAGAAATCAAAATAAGAATAGAAAAAGCCAGATCCATATTCACTTAAATGAAGAGAGTGTTCAGCGAAAGAGATTTGAACTTAGCCTGATGAGATGTTACGTACTTTCTGTGCTGTTCTACGGAATGGAGTCATGGACGTTGAAAAAGATTGATACCAAGAAATAGAGGCATTTGAACTGTGGATGTATCGCAGAATCTTGAGAATATCATGGACCGAGAAAGTCATAAATGTCGAGGTCTTGAGAAGAATGAATAAAGAAAAGGAAGTCATATTTACGATCAAAAAACGAAAACTGCAATACTTGGGACACATTACAAGAGGTGAAAGATATGAACTGCTTCAAATAATTATGCAGGGGAAAATAGCAGAAAAAAGGTCCATAGGAAGAAGAAGAAACTCCTGGCTAAAGAATCTACGGGAATGGTATAGCTGTAGCAACAACGAATTGTTTCGGTCAGCAATTTCGAAAATACGTATATGTATACGTATGATCTCCAACCTTCGGAACGAAGATGGCACTTGAAGAAGCAGTTTTGATTATCTAGAACAGAGCCTATTCTAAATAAATTTTAAATAATGTCTGGTTAAGACAGCAGCCCTGCTTAAGGTATTTTTTTGGAATCCACTTGACAGATTATTGCCAACCTTTACCTTTGAGTTAGCATTAGCGTACAGTTCCTTAGTCGCATTCATTAAATTCATGCTTATGTTTGTTTTTTCTAACGCTTCCCATAATTTATAATGTGTTGTGCTATGATAAGCCTTTCGTAGGTTTACATACAATCAATGTACTTCTTGATTAACGGTTATTTTCTATTCAATAACGTGTGTAATACAACACAAATGGCTAACAGTAGATCTACCTGCCCTAAATCCTGCCTGTTCCTCAGCCTATAAGTATTTATAATCGCTTTTTATTCTGTTTTTAATTATCCGTATATTCTACTGACCAAATAGTGGACAAGTGACCTGTAATTGTCACATTCATCCCTTCTGCCTTTTTTGTGTATAGTGGATATGAATGATGTCTTCCACTTCTCTGGGGTTGCCATTTCATTAATGCAGTTTTGAAACAGTTTGGCTAAAATTGTATATAGTTTGGTTGTACTGTGTTTAAATAAATATGCAGGTATGTTACCTGGATTCGGTGCTTCGTTATTTTTTAGAGATCTACATATCCCACTTTTTTCGTTGTTATTCATATGGGCGAAGTTAAAATATTTATATTTTGTGTTTCGTTGCTGTCTTTAATTTGTGGTCTATTTTCCCTTAGAAGTTTCTCAAAATATTGGTAACAGTCATCCATTGTTATTGTTGACACTATGTCTCTCTTCTTATCTTGTCGTAAAGATTTTAAGACTCTCCAACTTTCTGTGCTTCTTCGTCTTCCTGGATGGGACTTATCATGTTACACTTTTGTTGCCATGCTTCATTTTTTTTCGACATATCATTTTTCGTACTTTAACTTGAGACTCCTTGTAGACTATTTTATCCGTTATATTCTTTGTATTCAAAAATTTTTCATATTGATCTCTTTTTCTCTTTATTTCTTGTTCTATTTCTTCGTCAAACCAACATGGAAGTTTTATTTGATTCTGGTTTTGGTATCCAATGGCTTCTGTTGCTGCCTACTGGAGACACCTTTTTATGTGAGTCTAATGTTTTTCATTATTATTAAGTATTATTAAATTGTTTGCTTGAAAATTTTTTATTTAATCTATCTCTGTATAATTCTCTCAAGTTTTCTAGTTTTAAGCTGATTAGGTTATACCTTTTCTGTATTGCTTTCTCCCTTTCATTTCCTTCTCTTTCTTCTTTAGGTTTATTTACTCCAAATGTATTCTTAGCTTTTATTAAGTAATGATCGCTTTCACAGGTAGCTCCCCTCAATACTAAATGTTGTACAAACATATGTGTCTTTTGTCGTATGATTGTGTTGTCTATGATTGATTTTAACCCTCTTGTATTTTGCGTCCATGTGTATTTGTGCATGTCTCTGTGTAGAAAAAATATATTTGCAATTTTCATTTCATTTTGTTTGCATAATGATATTAGTCTGGCATAATTACCATTTACGCGGCCCTCTCCGAATTTACTTATAACTGCGTTATGTTTTTTTTCCAATTCTGGCGTATTGTCCAATTTTTTATGGCGTAATATCTAAACAGTTCAATTGACATTAACATAAGAGTACAAGTGCAAAATGAATTATCAGTGCAAATATTTTACAAAAAATTGCTGGATATTGGAAATTGTAAAATAAAACTGCATTCGAATACAGATGCATCAAACTTCCAGATAATATTTGCACTTTTGTTGAGACCAAACATGAATTAATTGATAGTCTTCGGCTATACTTAATAATTACTTGAATCATAAGCTCAGACAGTGCGCAATTTCGGCGGCGAAAAATGTTGATGTTGACGAAATTAACTTCCATATTCAATAGTGGTTATAAGGTGATCTAATATCTTTATAAATAATCGACAATATTATTAATGAAGACGAAGTCGTAAATTATCCAGCAGAATTTTTAAATTATCTGGATATACCAGGGGTACCACCACACAACTTTTAGTTAAAATTTGGTTCAATAATTATTCTGCTACGCAATTTGAACCGACTCAGAATATGTAACGGCACACGTTTTAATATTAACAGTATCATCGGAAATATTATTGAAGCAACCATTTTGATTAGACGATATAAAGTAGAAATCGTCCTGTTGTCACGTATCCCAATGATACCCTCATATACCACAATATAATTCAAAAAGCTTTAATTCGCTCTTGTATTAGCATTCGCGATAATCATTAACAAATTTTAAGGGCAGACAATATCCATTTGCAGATTTAGAGAATCCATGTTTCTCATATGGTCAATTATATGTTCATGCTCACGTGTTGGCAAACCATCAAATTTATTCAGATTAACAAAAAAAAATTCATCATCATCATCTTTGGCTCGACAATCCTCTGTGGATCTTGGCCTGCTCTAAGATTCGTCGCCATTCTGTTCGGTTTTTGGCAACATGTTGCCATCTTCTGATTTTTAATATTCGTAAGTCGGTTTCTACTCCATCTAATCACCTAATTCGCGGTCGGCCTTTGCTTCTTTTTCCTACAGGTGTTCCTGGGGTTAGCTTTTTAGCAATGGTATTTTCTGGCATTCGTATCTAAGTATCATCTAAGTCGCTGTGTTTTAATGAACGTTATGACATCTGGCTCATTAAAGAGCTGATCCAATTCAAAATTATATCTTCTGCGCTACTGCCTTTGTTCGTCTTTTACAGCTCCAAATATTTTGCGGAGTATTTTACGCTCAAATAAACAAAAAAAAATACCGAAAAATATTGTGCACGAATTAGCGATTAACTAAATAATAATGAATAGATATAATTTAGAATATTTATATTTATATACAGCAACCTCAAATGCTCTCTTCATATCGATTTGATAAGTAAGAAACTAGTCTCAGCCTGCTGTGCAATAAAATCTACTTCGAAGGAAATCAATTAAGCATCTTCCAAAATAACATATTTTTCTTTGTGTCATCCTATATATGGCCTTTCTTTTTGGGGTTCTAGTACAACTGCTCAATATGATGTTATTTTTAAACTACAAAAAACTGCAATACGGTATCTTTTTGGCCTCAGTAAAACAACATATTGCAGAAGCTACTTCAAAAATCACGGGATTTTAAGTTCTCCCTCTTTATATATTTTAGAAACTCTTTGCTTAACTCGTAAACAGTTACATTATTTTAAAGCAAGACTTAATCATAACTAGTCCACCAGAAATTCAACCTTTGATGTGTAGTTACCGATCCCGTCCACTGAGTTAGTATATATAGTCCATCTATATTATCTATATATTTATTTGCAACTTAAATCTACAACTTCTTTCCTGAAGTTCCATAAATCGACAAAAGCCTATCTATCTGAAATTATATTTTTATAATATATTTGGGCATTACATGCCGCAATATATATACAGATCGAACGAAATAAATTCGGAACATAGGAATATAATGTATTTCGGCTCAATTCTGCTGTAGCTGGTTGGCCAAGAAAAGATTGTCAAATAATTATATTATAAAAAATCCCATACTTCAGCAGGCTGCTGGATTCTGAACTCATAAAAATTGAAAGCTACACATAAATCTACGATTTTATTATGCTGTCAAACCAGTTATAGTCCAGGAAATGTAGCATTTCACCTCGCAATTTTTTCGTGCGGCGTGGATTGACTTGAAATTTAACAGAAGGTAGGTAATAGCCTAAGGATCAAAATCTATATGGAACCAAAGTACGCCAAAGCCTAGGGGGTGGTTGCCACCCCATCTCTGGGGTGAAATTTTTTTTTACGTTTAAACTACAGGTTTCGATTAGAAAAGTGATTCTAAACAAAAAATGTGTTATACATTTTTTTTATAAAATGATATTTTTCAAGTTATTCGCGATTGAAAGTAACAACTTTTAGACGAAAAAATCCACGTTTTTAATCGATTTTTCGCGAATAACTCGAAAATGGTGCATTTTATCAAAAAAATTGTAGAGAACTAATTTGAAGCTTTTAAAAAGACAAATACAATTACAAATACAATATCAATGTTCAGCGGTTTTCTTCAAATGCCAAATTTGAACAATTCAAAGTCAAATATCGGGAAAATGATGCATTTTTGGAAGAAAACTCACAAAACCTTTTTTAAAGAGCATAAATAGACCTATCATAAAAAAATAAGGTCAATACCTCATTTTTTACGAAAAAATCGAGGAAAACAACACCCTAACCACCCCCATAATTAAAATCGATCTTCACCCTTCTGCAATTCCCTTTATAGATGTATTGTTAATACGTCCAAGAAGTTTGACCCATTTAAAATGCTTAGTTTTAGAAAAAGTACAGCTTAAAGCGAGAAACAATTTAAAATTTCATATTTTTTACCCTTCCTTTTTTTAAATATCCCCGAAAATACTGAATATATGAAAAAAATAAAAATTACCAAATTGTAGCTTTTTTAATGACTAAAATTATCCTTTATTTAGATTTGTTGTACAATGAATATTTGGCGAGATATAGCCGTTTAAAGCATCGATTTACGACCAAGCACCATCTTTTTCAAGTCCTTTAAACTCACCCCATTTAAAAACCAAGGGTTCCAAAAAGATTTAATTTACAGATCCTTGTAGCTATTAAAAACCTCTACAAATTGTTTTTGAAGAAACACTCTATCGTTAAAAATTAAAGGAAATACGTTAAAAAAACCAGTTAATTTTTTTCCGGAAAATTCCATTAGTATAGTACAGTACATTTCGGAGCATAATAATCTACAAAACCGGTATATTAGCTAGTGGGGCGTTATACATTCCAAATTTTAAGCGTTCTTATTTTGAAATTCCATACAACAGAATAAAACATCTGCTCATATGTCTATGGCTTGGCAATGAAAATATCAGAGCAACAGATTGGGGATGGTATTCCAAAGATGGTTTGTTATTACCCGTACGCATGAACAAACAACCTGCACCCGATCAATTTTTAAAAATTATTTTTTGCCAATACAAAAAAAGATGCGGCGTTTCATATGGGTGCAGAAAAGTTGGTTTATACTGTAACTCTACTTGTTCTGGGTGCTCAGGTGAAGGGTGCAATAACAGTCCACCAATAATTGAAGAAATTGAGGATGACATAGATCACGATGAAGATGTAATTGATGACGAATAAAATTAATATTATAATTGTTTTACCTATAAATGTAAATATTTTCAACTATTTATGTAAATGTATAAGAATATATGGTGCCTTTTTATGTTGATAATTTTTTTTGTATTTAATTCTACTTTTGTCAATTAATATCTTATAAATTAGTTTATAAAAACTGCAATGTTGTAAAGGGTGATTTTCAAAAGTTGAAAAGTTGCAAAATTTTGGCAAAAAATTGTTTTCACCTATAGCACTCATAACAATTGATTTTTAAAGGTTGAAAATATATGAATTTGTATTTTAAAGTATAAAAAACTCACTATTTAACTAATTCAAACGAAATTTCACTCATCTTAAGATTTGTAATATTATTTTACAATTTTTTAAAATTAAGGGTAGTTTTCACCCCTAAGAACAATCAGGGTTCATCGGCATGACATAAACTATAAAGCAGAGGGTGAGTTGAGCTTAATTCCAAATTTTTATGCAAATCGTTCCAAGGTGAAATCATTTTCTTCGCATTACTAATTTTTCTATATTAATCTCTAATAAGGGTCACTTTTTAAGGGTTGAAATATGATGGAACTTTATTCAAAAGCACGAAACTATCATTATTTAATTAATTCAAACCAAATTTTACCCATATTCAGGTTTAATATGTTATTTTATAATTTTTGACAATTAGGGGTAGTTCTCACCCCTAAGAACAATCAGGGTTCGTCGACATGACATAAACTATAAAGCAGCGGGTGAATTGAGCTTAAATCCAAATTTTTATCCAAATCGATCCAAGGCGAAATGATTTTTTTAGAATTAGTAATTTTTTACATTAATCTCTAACAAGGGTTGCTTTTTAAGGGTTGAAGTATGATGGAACTCTATTCAAAAGTATAAAATAATCATTATTTAACTAATTCAAACCAAATCTTACCCATATTCCGGTTTAATATGTTATTTTATAATTTTTGAAAATTAGGGGTAGTTTTCACCCCTAAAACCCCTCAGCGCACTTCGGTTCGATATAGATTTTGATCCTCGTGCTATTACCTACCTTCTGCTAAAATTTCAACTGGATACATGCAGGATGAAAAAATTGCGAGGTTTCAACTTGCGATAATACAACAGATAGTTGAACGATATTTTATACAATGTCTATACCCAGGTATGGATTTATTTTTGTCCAAGTTTTATATTGGTCCACTATTTCAAATGCAGTTCAAACAGACATGTATTAAATTGTATGTTCCGTTTTAATTTGGTTCAATCTGTATATATATATATATATATATATATATATATATATATATATATATATATATATAAATATATATATATATATATATATAATATAAATATATATATATATATATATATATATATATATATATATATATATATATATATATATATATATATGTATATATGGATATAATTCTCGAATAAAAAAGAAAAAATACGGAAAAACCAGAGATCCAGAAGTCTTAAAAGCTTCTCGCAAACATATTTGACACTGGATGCATCGTTTATTTTTAAACTCATCTACACCAAAGCAGAAGATTTGAGCAAGAAGCATATAAAAACTTTTATTATGCTTTCCAAAAGAGCAACAGCGTATCTTGGAGGATTACAAAACGTTCTGAGAATAGTTTAAGAAACAATTGAAAGTTCTGAGTGTTTGAACCGTTGTTTTGTAAATATAGTAATAAGCAAGAAGGATAAACAGTTTTAATGAGGTTTCCTAGACTCGAGAGAGCTAAGAAAATGTTTCGAGTCGTAGTTTTGGAATTAAAATAATTTTGTAACGTTTTAATTGCAGTTTTTCAGACAATAATTGAATAAAAAAGTGGACGCTAATGTGCATTTTCTTAAATACATACTGGTATGTACCTATAAGATTAGTTGAAAATCATGTCGGTCGATCTTTCATGAAATTTAATTTCAGTTGGCTTTTTTATTAATATGGCAATACACTTAGTAAAACCATAGAACGATATTTTATTAAATAAATGGTCAAGATATTACTTAATTCTTCGAGCAGTGTAACTGGGCGATCCATGTGGCCAAAATAAATGACGGGCGGTGGACCCTAAAAATTACAGTGTGGGGAGTCGTATTTTTCCGAAACTGTCTTCTTTTACCTAGCTCTTTGGTATTTGGGCTTAGTTTTTCTTTATGGGTTGCGACGTTCGGGCAGCACTTACTTTCTGTTTGTGTTCTGTTTTTCTAGGTTTGTGTCTCTTTGAAATTTCTTCTCTAATTGCAGAAGTCTCACATATGCTTGCTGTAGTGAGTCCCCCTAATAGGCTTGTACTAAAATTGAAGGGTATTTTAACTTCTAATCTTCCTTCGTTATCCCTTTTTACTGTTCTTTTATAATATCCTTTACACTTTTTTTCTTCTACTGAAAGAGTATTGCTTTGATCTACTTCTTCTAACTTCCAGTATTGTTTTCTGTCTTCATCCATAGGTCGCTGGTTCATATCCGGCTCGAAGGACCAATGGAAAAAATATCGAACTTAGTAGTGAAGTTCGGTTCGGTTCGTATGCCCCTTTGTCCGCTTCTCGTCGATCGATGTTGGTAGGGTTAATAAATTGAAGTTGAAGTTGTAGAGTAAAAGTGATGATTTATTGACAGCAACTCGTAATTACACAATATGGTGTTCGCTCGGTAACTACTTAATATTGACTGTGTTCATTTGAACTCAAATCCCCAATTTATAATCTCACACATAATAGATACATAAGCACCTTAGGTCATTGCTTCGTTCATTCACACCACCTAGCTTTTGCTTATAATACAATTTAATCTACGCCTTAATTGCGACACTTACGAAGTTCAATTAGAAAATATTATTATTCGGCAATTTATTTAGTTGTAGGTAAATGAACTAATAATAAATTATCATACGATATGGTTTTGCAATATATATAATGCAAACTTATACACGGTGAAACTATAAAAGATTAAGAAGTTAAGAATAATGTGAGATTACAAATTAAGGGGTTAATTTGTGATTGAACAATATACATATTGATCTACATCTTCTATTTCGTCGTCAAAATCTTGTAGATGTCTGATTAGTGGATTTTCATATTGTCGTTATTTTCAGGAAAAATATATGATTTTTTCATGATTTTGGGATCATATTGGTTCTTTCCAATTTAAAATTTTAATGTATCTTTGCTCGGATTAACCTATCGACGCTTCTTATTGAAAATTTCTTGAGTACTTTGATGCATTTGATTATTTTTTTTTTGTTTTTTTGATATAATCTATTTCATTTTTGACACTGACATCTGAGCTTATCAATGTCCATTTACGCAGAGGCTTGTCATCTTAAAAAAGTTGATCATGGACAACTTCTCCTGATGTATGATGTTCATCAATCTTTGCCCCCATTAATTTCTTTCGCTATATCTATACTTGCCCATTGCTACTTGTTTTAAAATCGCATTAAAGTAAAAACAATAGTAATCAGTAAAGGACAAATCAGCTGTAAAATAGAAATCTATAGCATCGACAGTATTGAACAAGGAATAAAAACAAAATACTTTTAATTACCCTGTCCACTTAAAATTCTTTATTTTTGAGATAAGTTTACTAATAGATGTAAATATATCGTCTTCATGTTATGCTACAACCAGACAATTCACAAAGCACCCTTTGAGTCAACAGAGCTAACTTTCAAAGGTAGATAACTTTAAAAATAAGTTTTTGTTTAATACTAAAACTCGATGTCTTAAGTTACCCACTTGTTGCACATTTCAATGCGGCAAAAACTATACAACTACACTTACCTAAGTATTTATAGCACATAAGTAAGGTGACTTGAAAAGTACTACTATTGAGTTTTCACAATTGAAGAAGATGGAAGATTTTGTCCGTTAGATATTTGGAGAACTATTTTTTTTTGACAACGTGAGCGCCAAATTAATAATGAGGCTTTGCAAAATATTTAATGCCAGGTTCATCTGTAGACGTGATTTTGTAGTTTACAGTGGTAGTGCAAATTGTTCTACAATACTTACGAATGGTATGTACCACATCTATATTTTCAATTATTTACAATGTGTTACAATTTTTAGGTTAGGTATAGTGTTGCTTCAATTAAAACTTATAGCGAATAATTTTTGTGTTGTAAAAATAAAAAGTGTAAATTAAAATGATGCAAATAATATTAAATCTGTGGCGGAACTTTTTTCTTCGCAAAATTATTCAGAATATGTACCTGCAACAAAATGTAGGAATAAAAGCAACATTGTTCTAGACGGCATGAAAGCATCTTCTAAAGTTACTGATCGCTCACGAAACTGACGTCGTGCCCTCGATAAATGGGCACAAAAAATGTGTAAAGAACGTGTCAGAAGGGAAGCTTATGTTGCTTCAAGAAATAACAGCGTTCTTGAAGTAACACTGGCAGATTATAATTGGCAAGAAGATTTTATTCACAGTAACATGAATAAAAATCCTAAAACATGTACTTATACATCATCACAATCCAAACGAAACATTTCGGTAACATTTTTTCTTTCGAAGAATAATAAAAGAATTAAAGTTTCTTAGACGCAGTTTTAAATACACTAAGAATTAAAAAGCGATTAGTTGATATTGATATGAAAAAGCGAACATTTGAAAATACAACACAGGGTGACAACAGGAAAAAATACGTGAAGAAGGTAACTGATTTGACAGTTTTGGAAAATGTTAAGTCACATATTAAAAGCTTTTCTACTATACCTTCCCATTGTTGTCGATCATCTACTGAACAACGTTATCTTGATTTATCCTTAAATAGACTTTATTGTGAATTGTATGATTTAAGAGCTAAACAAGAAGATCAAAATTTAATCTCAATATATCAGCTCAACTACTAATGAGAAATCGTTGCTCAAAGTAAATTTTAAAGCTCATTTCTTTCTTAGGGATCAAGCTAGAACAGAACAACTTAAAGATCGAGCTAATGCTGAATTTTCTAATGGAGCACACATATGTGTCAATTTTGATCTTTATCAAGTTTTATTAGTACCATCTGATCCAAAAACAATGCACTCTTTTACGAATATAGGCTTGCTAACTACAACTTCATCTTCACAATGTTATCAGTAAGCAAGGAGATTGTGTCATTTGGAATGGGACTCAAATATCCCGAGGAAGTTGTAAAATAGCCAGTGCAATTTATAATTATTTTAAATCACTACCAGACTACCAGATACAACAATCTACGTCACCTTTTTAGTGACAGATATGGAGGTCAAAACTTGTATCAGTTTACTGCAGCAATGCTGATGAAGACAGTAAATGATTTAAATATCCTGGAGGTCGTTAATATGAAGTTATTGGTTTCTGGGCAGAATGAGATGCATGCTATACAATCTGGAATTATCAAAGAATTTAAACCTGTCGAAAAAGCCTTATGGTCTGAAGATTGGAAGCAAATTGCTCGGGAAGCAATAAGAAAGGGAGACAACCCTTATCTTGTTCATGATTTAGATTTGTCTCAAGTCCGCGAAGAAGGCTCTAACGGCATCCTTTAACTCATTGATGGTTTGTGGTGCCCGTTTAAAAAACGGCAGTTTTAGCCATGCTCCAAATGTATGCGTCTGGAGGTGTTAAGTCTGGAGAATGTGCAGGAAAGGGCAAGTCAGGAAATCGTAAAATGAATTTGTTTGGAAAATTTCCCTATAGAAATTGATGAACTGCGACAGCAGTATGGCAAGTTGCCTCATCCTGCTGGAAGAATTGATCTCGAAATTCCAAATTACGTGCACGATAAAATTTAAGTAGATCAGGGATAAACTGTGTTAAAATTTGTATGTACCTCTATTGATTAAGTGTAACTTGCCTACAATTTTCTTCGATAAAGTATGGACCAATAATTCCGTGTCGCTAAACTACACACCAGACACTTACTTTTCCGCTATGTAAAGGACCTACTTGAACTTAATCTGGTCTGGCAAAGTCCAGAAATCGATTTATGCGACGATTTACATGGCCTGACAAATAAAAATGTGCTTCGTCTGAAAACCAAACATTTTTTAAAAATTCAGGATTCTCATACTGTAATGCAAGAATTTCAGCACAATATTTTACTCTACTGTGATAATCGATGGGATGCAATTGTTGATGTATCTGAATCACATTCCAAAATGCATCCAGCTCCTTCACGATGCTTTGCAAGGAAGTTCGGTTTAAGACAAGATGCAACGCTGTTCTTGTCAGGCTGGCTGTAAGTTTTTCCAAGATTCGCTTAAAAGACGTTCATAGTTATCGTTGTTGTTAACTGTCGTGGGACGCCCAGAGTTTTCTTTTCGTTGGCACAATACATTACCCGTATTTTTAAACTTTTCAACAACCTTCAAAATTACAGCATTACTTGGAGAAAGTTTATTAAACTTTCGTGGAATTGATCACACACTTGCAGACTTGCTCCACAAAAAACACTTTCTCCTCTGTACTTAACACTATTTTTATAATTAGGCCTAATATGACAGCGCACACAAAGACACATCTATGTTTCAATTTCTGTACTGTTTATTTTGGGCAATACTGTAGTTACAATTTTTTGAAACCTGGGTACTCCCATATTGAGTGTGATGGGGAATTTCGTCCTAATAAAAAAATTGAAAAAAAATCCTTAAATTTCTGTTCCTGATCACTGCTACCATTTAATTTCACTTAACTTTAATTTTTAACACTTAACAGTGTTAAACAATTTTGTTGTTTATAAAATGACATATTTTGTTTCCCTTTCAACTTTAAACAATTTCATTAAAGATCTCAAAAAGGATAGCAAAAATCATGTTAATAATAAAATATTGACATTAGTCATAATAATAAAACGTTAATCTTAAAACATTAGTCTTAATGTAATAAAAACCAATTATACAAATTTCCCTTCAAAAATACTTTTACAAAAGACTTTTTACTTTTTTTTATGTCGTACTAGTTTATTATTGTTTTTATTGCTTAGTTACTAACTACGTAATAGTGTACTTTATGCCCGTTCGGGCACAAAGTGTACTTTATGTTCGCGCGGGCATAAAGTGTACTTTGCGTTGCTTTTCCGCTTTCTTTAAAATTTGGTTAGGGATCTTAAAAATATCTTGCATTCTCACGGTTTTAGTTTGACACGTTTGACAGCATTTGATTGAGTCTACTTAGTAAATATATTATCAAAATAAAACCTAATTTTCGGATTTTTTAGAACATATTTAGTAGATGCAACAACGAACTAGTATGACATAAAGTTTGTATGCACCGCGGGTATTAATAGATGTATATGCCTTCGGGCGACTTACAAACCCTCGGGCTAGAAGCACTTGGGTTTGTAACATCGTTGCCCTCTGGACATAAACATCTATTTAATACCCTTGGTATATAAATAACTATTAATATAAAAAATGAACTAAAAATGTTGGACGGTCAGTGAATTATGTTACCTTCAAGACACTATACACAGAAATATTAAAAGTTATAAATTAATATCAACGAATTCATACTCCTATTTTTCCATCCCGTTTATAATAGTTTAAGATCCCAGAGCTCATAGAAGTTACTTATTCTGTCACGAATAAAATGTCTACTATAACGTATTATTAGTATATAAATTAAGTTTAGGCATATTTGCTAGCTTGAGCAGATGGCCAATTCATAGGTACCAGGTATTTAGAGCCGCCGAGCGGGATGAGCTGGCCCCGGCAAAAAATGAAAGCAAAAAAAATTACTTAGTAAAGTCAAGAAAAAAATTTGGATTTTTAAAATTGTTATTTATATAAATAGAGGTGTTTTTCGGAATTTCTGATTGGCAAAGATGTCTATAATTTTCGAAAAATCGCATGATATCATGCTCAATACACAAAGTTGCTAGGTCAGTTATCCGATCTAAATTCATTGTAGATCTTATAGCATTTTTTATACGAGAAAGACAACGCTTCTACGATGGAAGTTGTGATTTGCCAATAGAATCCTTAAATAATGCTGTCAAATGAAAATTCCCTCCATTAATTCTTTACTAATGTCTTCTTTATAAAACTCGCGCAATATATCAATTTTTTTCATATTTTCGTTATCTTCATCTCGGAATTTCAAAGTCCATAAAATGTCACAAAGACATTTTTTTAATGGCCTTGGCATAGCCAATTGACCAGACTATTTTGTAATTTGTATTCATAGAACAACAATCAGAGTTCGAAAGCTATTTTCTTGCGGCATTGTAAATTAATTACTATTTAACTGGGAATAAGCCACAATTAAAGATAAAAATACGTTTATTGACGTTTCAATTTCCACTTCGGAAATCGTTCTCAAAATACAATACAACAGTAAATTAAACAAATTTTGTTTTTTGTTACATAGTGAAAAACTCTTCTAATAATTTAATTTTATCTGACTCATTTATATTGACAATTCAGACATGCATTATGCATTTTAAAGTAGACGACTTTAAAATGATATTGCCAATATTGTTGAGTTGCGCTCCTGGGACGACTTTACTTATAAGATAGTTCATTCGATTACATGAAATCAAGTTTAACTTGAGAATATCCGTCAGAAAAAATCATAGCATGTAATTCGTCTTTAAATGAATTCTCATGAATTTTCATGAATTCTCCTTGTAGTGAACTATCAAAATTTTTATTAAATATTTTAAAACCATTTACAAATAAAAATGATACATTCATAAAAAATACACAACAATTTTTAAATAAATGATCAAATATTGAATTTAATTCAAATAATACTTTGGTAATTTTTGACATCAATAGTTTATTTACGAATGTGCCATTAAATAAGACTTTAAGTATAGTCAAGACAAAATTAGAGAGTGGTGATCCATTGGCAACTAGAACAAGACTAAACATATCGGCTATAATGGAGTTATTAACATTATGTACTGATAATACATATTTTCAACTCAATAATGAATTCTATAAACAAAATTTTGGTCTAGCAATGGGCTCTAGTTTATCTCCATTCTTAACCGATATATTTATGGAAGATTTTGAAACAAATATCATTTCTAAACAAAATTTCAAACACACAGTATGGTGGAGGTATGTAGATGATGTATTCTTAATATGGCCTCATAGATCAGAGTTGTTGGACACATTCCTAAATGATATAAACGATAAAGAAGAGACAATAACATTTACCATGGAAAAGGAATATAATAACACGCTACCTTTCCTGGAGGTTTTAATCTCTAAGAACGATACTGGATATGAGACTCAGGTGTATAGAAAACTAACACACACCAATAGATGTTTAAATTTCAAATCAAATCACAATATTAATGTAAAAAAGGGAATAATTAAATCCTTATACGATAGAGCCAAAATTACTTGTTCTAACGAAAATTCGTTCTTGGAGGAGAAACATTTGTTAACATCTGTTTTATTAAAAAATGATTATCCTTTATCGTTTATAAATGAGGAAAATAACAATACCGTACATAAAAGGATTATCAGAAAAACTTAAAAGGATAGGAAATAAATTCAACATTTCAACAACATTCAAAACAACAAACACGTTGAGATCTATTTTGTCTAAAACCAAACCTAACAATGAACAAGAAAGGACAACGAATTGCATTTATAAAATACCTTGTGAATGCGATCAGTTTTATTTAGGTAAATCATCAAGGCCATTAAATGTTAGAATAAGTGAACATCAATCTTATATTAAAAATAGAGAATTTGATAGATCTCAAATATGTAAACACGCATGGGATAATGAACATAGGGTTCAATGGAATAATTCAAATGTAATCCTAAAAGAAACGGATGGTAAAAAAAGAAAAATCAAAGAAGCGGCTCTAATTATGCTTAATGAGGCCAATTGTGTCGCAAATTCCTCGGCAGAATGTAGTAGGATCTGGTTACCAATATTGAAAGAGGAAGTTATTAATAAGAAAATACCGGTATTAGTAAGTCAGTAACATATAGAGGATACATCATTTATGTTTTTTAAATAACGTAACATGTAAAATCAGAATTTTGATGTTTGTTGAAGGTAAACTAAATTCACGAACAAATACTTACAATGTCGGGATAATATTATGAGGTTTTTTTCCTGGTTTTTCCCTCATAATTTACTATGGAATCACTAACAGGAGAATTTTACTGTCATCATGTCATGGGTTTGTCTTTTTAAAGACGAATTACATGCTATGATTTTTTTCTGACGGATATTCTCAAGTTAAAGTTGATTTCATGTAATCGAATGAACTATCTTATAATTAAAGTCGTCCCAGGAACGCAACTCAACAATATTGGCAATATCATTTTAAAGTCGTCTACTTTAAAATGCATAATGTATGCCTGAATTGTCAATATAAATGAGTCAGATAAAATTAAATTATTAGAAAAATTTTTCACTATGTAACAAAAAACAAAATTTGTTTAATTTACTGTTTGTATTTTGAGAACGATTTCCGAAGTGGAAATTGAAACGTCAATAAACTTATTTTTATCTTTAATTGTGGCTTATTCCTAGTTAAATAGTAATTAATCAGAGTTCGAGTTAGTACTAAGTGTAAGTTAAAAGTAAATTAAAGAATTGACTTGTTTTGACTGTTCTTTTTTTTTGTTTATTTGTAATTTTTAAAATTTTTTAAAATCCATTGTTGTACCCAAATCCTAGATAAATTAGCTCCATTGTTTTTATTGGGACGGCCTACTGATCTCCTACCGTCTGGTCTCTTAAAAATACAAACCACATGCTTTGCTAAATGTATTTTTTTCTGCAATTAAATGATTAGCAGTTCACTCTGTGCCACAGCTTAAAGTTCTGAAATATCAATAAACACTAAACATTTTTTTGATTCTGAAGAAAATATAAAATTGGGAAATTAAATTGTCAGAAAGTGTCCACTGTACCCGTTGTCCCCTACCATTCACTGAAAGTATATACACAGTACGTTATTCTATACATTTTATTTGTGAGAAAATAAGTAACGTCTGGGAGCCCTAAGATCTTGCTCTATAATGATTTGTCGCATAAGTGAACACCGTAAAAAAAGAGAAAGGAAAAGCACTACTGCTGAGTCGTCTTCCAAAGAAGACGCAACTTTCATGTTATTAACATAGAATAATATATAATTTATATTTTCATTTCAGAAAAATTTAAAAATAATTCAAAATGAAGTTTTTCTCTAGTTTCATTTATGTATTATAAAGACATTTTTGCCTAAAGATAAAACAATATAAGATCATTTTTTTTTGCTAAACGTGATTAAGAATAAAATTCTTCCCCCTCTAGTATAATCTTTCAAACTATAGAATTTTTTTTATTTACAAACAAAAATACTGCAAAATTCTTAAAAATAGCTAATAACTAGTAGACTCACTATTCTAATATCACTTTATCTTTATTATTATATCAAAGAAACCACTATACAGTTGGAAATAATAGCTAAGAGAATAATAAACTTTTATATTATAATCCAATATGGATAATAAATTCACGGATCACGCCAAAGTTTCATAAACGAAACATCTTTAAGGCGTCATAAAATTTTATGAGTAGTCATAATTCAAATTATGTTTGGATATTATTCTACAATCTCTAATTGAACAAGAAATCTTGGTTTGGTCTAATTTTAAGTATTTTGTGAATTATTATGTAAGCTCAAACGACACCGACAGATCCAATCACGGTTATTAGTGGAATAACCATCGAGCAAAAAGACAAAAGAGGGAATCTAATCGTTATGAAAAGGAGACCAAAAAAGTGGCCTCTGATGGCGGACATATCCGGAAATGCGAATGCGCCAAATTTAAATTTTCCGACACTTATTAACAGTAGCTATAAAATAGTTTTCAGAATGTGTCTTAGACGAGAAACTTTAAATACATATTAACGATAACAGTCTAAAATGCGACACAATTGTTAAAAAACTTCAATATAAATAAGCTTCCATGTGACAGTTGGGACAAACAATGACATAACCCAACTAAATTTGATTTATTAAACAAGGAAAGACTCTCTTTCCTTGTTTAATTTGGCCTCTCAAGATGGCACTTCCTGTCTAACAATATTTTTGTCCCCACTGCCTTTACATTCCCTCTTTTGTCTTTTTGCTCGATGGGAATAACGTACACAACACTTCGATTTATTTACATTACATAGATGTATCTAAACATAAATCTTTTAAATAATATAATACATGTTGAATGTCTATGGTTAAGGTGTTTGTGAATCATGTAACAATTAATTTGCTCATAGGATGGCCTAAAAAGGTGACTAAACAATGGCTAAGCTTGGAGATAGGGTAAGAAAAAAAAACGTATGTGAACGGCTACTCGCGTTTCGGTTGGTGAGCAAGGTAATTGATAAGGATACCTTTGAGGGGAGGGGGAACAAGAAATCAGGAAATACTTAGAGAGATGTCTTTGATCTTCAGAGAGAATACTACACGAGAATATTTCTAACCTATTTAAAATTGGGACGCCGTTTAAAAAATCCTCTTGGTGCTTAAAAAAAGGATTATAGTTCTTCTTTTCCAAAAATTTTTAAGGTTGAATATTAAAAAAAAATTCTTTTCTAAAGTTCTAGTTTACAGAGAAACAATTACATGTTTATTTTTATTTTATATAAACAGTTATAACAAAAAATCTAAATCTAGGAAAAACCATTACAATAAACATTCTATCAAAAAAACAATCTTTAAAACTATCGGTATGTACCAAAAAAAACAAATAAAGATGTGCTAACTGTCATATGTATAAATGAAATTACTAATCTTTTCTAAATTAATGATTAATTATTAAAGGAAAACCAAATTACCACAATTAGCTGATACATAAAATCTTATATGTAGTTATAATCTTTTAAATTGTTATGAGAGAAAATCTTAGTGTATTTACGATAAACGTTTATTTAGAAAAATTTAGCAAAACTACCCGCTTTGATTAATTACTATATAACTGGGAATAAGCCACAATTAAAGATAAAAATACGTTTATTGACGTTTCAATTTCCACTTCGGAAATCGTTCTCAAAATACAAACAGTAAATTAAACAAATTTTGTTTTTTTTTTGTTACATATTGAAAAATTCTTCTAATAATTTGATTTTATCTGAATCATTTATATTGACAATTCAGACATACATTATGCATTTTAAAGTAGACGACTTTAAAATGATATTGCCAATATTGTTGAGTTGCGCTCCTGGGACGACTTTACTTATAAGATAGTTCATTCGATTACATGAAATCAACTTTAACTTCAGAATATCCGTTAGAAAAAAATCATAGCATGTAATTCGTCTTTAAAAAGACAAACACATGACATAATGACAGTAAAATTCTCCTGTTAGTGATTCAACAGTAAATTATGAGGGAAAAACCAAGAAAAAAACCTCATAATACTATCCCGACATTGTAAGTATTTGTTCGTGAATTTAGTTTACTTTCAACAAACATCAAAATTCTGATTTTATATGTTACGTTATTTAAAAAACATAAATGATGTATCCTCTATATGTTACTGACTTACTAATACTGGTATTTTCTTATTAATAACTTTCTCTTTCAATATTGGTAACCAGAAGAATGAACTATCTTATAAAGTAAAGTCGTCCCAGGAGCGCAACTCAACAATATTGGCAATATCATTTTAAAGTCGTCTACTTTAAAATGCATAATGTATGTCTGAATTGTCAATATAAATGAGTCAGATAAAATTAAATTATTAGACGAATTTTTCACTATGTAACAAAAAAAAACATTTGTTTAATTTACTGTTTGTATTTTGAGAAAGATTTCCGAAGTGGAAATTGAAACGTCAATAAACGTATTTTTATCTTTAATTGTGGTTTATTCCCAGTTATATAGTAACTAATTTACAATGCCACAAGAAAATAGCTTCAGAACAATATTAAGTATCCGCTTTGATAGCTTTGCTATTTGTTTTTAAATTATAAATAAGTTCGTTACCTTAAATTTAAACAAAAAAACGTTATCCGACAAACTTCAAACAATTAAAATCCGACCTTTTTGAGACACAAGATGAAGGCTTGACAAGTTCTGTAAAAAATTATTGCAAATACCAAAACTAAACTTCACGTTATCCTGGATGATAACAATGTCCTGGTGATCTTTCAAACTCGGCTACTTAATTTCCCCTTAAAACTATGTCGCCGCTTTGCTTAACACTCGAGACAGCGATATCAAATCCCTTCACATAGGGTCCAGCTTACACCAAACGGCGATTAATTCATATTAAAAAGAGTGCCACACTGCATCTTATCCTTAAATTACCTTATCACCACACACATGAAATTAAGGAAAATTTTGCCGGTTTTTCACAACTCCAAGGAACAGGTGCTTATCAGCTTAGAACCTCCATCGTTCTCCTTTATGTCCGTTAGCTATGCCCATCTTCGTACATCGCCGTACCAGATTTATATGGTGGCTAATATAATCTCTCCTCTGCAACACCTTGCAAGATGATAATTACCCAAGTTCCAGTAATTAACTTTTTGTGGAAACTTATTAAAATCAAAACGTAATTAAGGCGAGGTCAAATTCGACAATCACGCCACTTAATTCATTTCAGCTGATTTGGCAGAAACTTAGGAAGCAAATAGGTTTGGGATCGCTGGTCACGACTGCAGTCAGATGTATCAAATAAATTTTAATATATTTAATATTTTAAGAAAAATTAATATGCTGCAATCCGAGATTCCATATCTTCTTTTTTACGTCGTAGTTTAATGATTTAATTTAGTTTGGTTCCTGCATCTTTCCAGTAGTATTGCCATTCATATTTATGCAATGAGCTTTAATTAGATCGGCGTGTAAGTAATTTCTTAATTTTATTTTATATTGTGAGCTTATTCGACTTATGCTCGCTGGGTTCTCCACTTTCTCATTTCCAGCTATTCCCACATGCGACGAAATCCAGATAAATGCTACATATTTTAAAATTGATTAAATTATGTTTAACTCATTTTTTATTAACGAAAACATTGGATTTTTAGGGGCTATTTGTTTCTTACGTAATGGGGTATTTAATGAATCTATGATGATGACACATATCCTCAATACGCGTGTTGAAGAACTTTAAGACTTCCAAAATGGCTATGGTCTCAATTGTGACAAGCCACGAGCTTTAGAGGCATCACTTAAGATTTGGAGATAATTCGGATAATAGGATATAACTTAAATTATAGACTTATTTTGATGATTTATTTCCCAAAATGTATATTCTGCTACTTAGGCGGTTTAGTTTTTAAACCCAGTAGAGACTTTAAATTTCGCTTTAACTTTTATTCTAATTTCATTATATCAAAAATATCTTAAAAAATTGCAAACGTTGGCAGATGTATGGCAGATGTAATAAATGTATGAGTATAATTAATATTTTCAATGTCAACGGTCTCTTAATAAATCCTGATTATTTCTAGAAAATTTTGCCAGATTTCAAGTTGGGTAATAAGTGAAATTACATGATATGAGAATTATTTTAATTTGAGTGTCTTTACATTTCTTAATTTATTTACTTTTTTCGTATATTTAATCTTCACTTTTTTCTTACGCAACATGATTTTAAACACGTTAAAATTTAAATAAATAAATAACTAATTTATGTAAATATAGAGTAATGTAATTAAAAGTACAGATAAATGTAATTAGCAATATTTAAAATACTTGGTTGGTTTAAAAATAATTTAGAAATGTATTTTTTTGTAAATAAGTATAACTTCATTATGGAATAATTGTCTTAAAAATTCATTAGGCACTGTTCAATGTCCTCACTTGGTATTGCAACCTAATAATAATAATGATAATTCAACTCTGACGTCACTAGCGCTAATTTCGGCAAACATTAAATCTGCAAACAGTTACACCATACCTTAGTCCGGTGTATAAATCTTCGCTTTAAACTTAGTCAAGATCAGAACCATCCAGAATAGCCGATCTAATAGGTAACAGGTCATAAGAATTGCTTTACTTTGGCACCTCGATTTCCTATTCTCTCTCACGTATACATCCTCTCCCACATAGCCTTTTATAATGTTTTTTTGGTAATATATATACATATAGTAAGAAACTCTATATGATTTCTGCAGAAAATTGTACATTGCTTTTTAATTATTACCAATTTTTTTATTTAAAACTGCTTCAACTACAAGGATTATTGGCAATGGTCGATTTTACAGATAAAACATATTTTACATAAAATAAGATTTTACAAATATAAAAAAAATAAAGAATACAATTAGATTTTGTTAATTAGTAATGAGGAAACATGAGAAAATTCTATCAATCCTTCGATATCCTCCGAGTAAGTTCTGGCAACACTGAGAGGTTCTGAAGAACCATGCACATTTTCAAAGAAGTTAATAAGTTCTTCAAGTATCTATTGTTGGACTTTTCTTTGAAGAATTGACTGGTGCATTTAGTAAGATCTTCAACTAGGTTTCTGTTGTTTCCTTGTTGAGTTTATTTGGTTTTTGCTTTGTGGCTTCGGTTCAGCGAAGTAATTTTCTTTATCTCTTATTGGAAGGGATATTATTTCAGATAGGTTTCGTTTAGGGTGCTCGAATGAGGATGTATCTTGATCAAAGGTATCCATTTGAGTCTCATTGGGTAAGTCGTAGCTTACAGTAGTATGCTTATTTGATTGCAAGGTAATGATTTTTCTAGACGTTTCAGCCTCAGTAAGAAATGATTGTGTAGAGGAATTTATCGACAGAGGAGCTGATTTTTGTACTGTAGTTTCAGTCTCAGTAGGAGAGGATTGTGTAAACGAAATTATCGAAAGTGCACTGAGATGCAAAATGTCCTTGCCGTTTGTATAAGTAGCATGATTGCTTTTTGAGGGAAAAGAAAATTCGATAGTTGTTATCCTCATAGTTAATTAACATAGAATCAGGTAATTTGTCTAAGTTAGTTGGCGATATAAAAGTGTATCGTCGGAAAATCAAGATAAGCTTGAATGCTGGATTTAAAGTCCATATCCTGACATAGTTAATTGGAGTTATTAGATGTATACTTAAGTTTTTCAGTTGTTCTTCTATAAAGCTATGCGAAATACTTGGACATACGTTGGAAATAATCAATCGTTAATTTGGAATTATTAGTCTTGAAGCTTGAATACATTCTTGATTCATTACTACAGTTCCATTGTCGTTTGCTAGAAAGTAATAGACTGTCTGTTTACTGGTAAAGAAGGTACAAATACGATAATTTATCATTGTAGAATTAGGATGTATTTTTGTGGGATCCACTGTAGTAGTTACTGCACTAAGGTAAACTTTTTGATGTTGACTGATTCCACTTGGTCTGCCAATCATTGATTATTTAGTTCTTGATTATAGGTTTTATATTTAGATGTGGAATACTTCTTCATTACCAGAAATTCCGATATGGGAAGGAATCCATACAAAGTTGACATTTATGTTCATAGTTTGAAGTTGGCTTAATGCTGATTTAATAAGTAGTAGACTTGATAGACTTTGTGTTACCCAAAGAGCCATGGAACGATCGATGTTAGGCACTTCTCGTAGGGATCGGATCACGAACAAGGAAATAAGACGGAGAAGAGGAGTGACAGATGCCATAGAAAGAATTATGACCCTTAAGTGAAACTGGGCGGGGCACATAGCTGGAATGTCGGATAACAGATGGACACAGCGAATAATACAGTAGAGACCGAGACAAGAAGCACATCGAAGTAGATGTCGTCCACCAACAAGATGGTCTGATGACATAAAACGGATCGACAAAAATTGGATGCAAACAGCACAAAACAGAAATACATGGAAAAAAATGAGGGAGACCTATATCCAGCAGTGGATAGATCCGGGTTAAATGATGATGATGAGACTTGGATGGCTAGGATATAAGTTATTTAGGGAAATTACAGAACTTAGTGAATCCATAATAATGACAGGGATTTTGATACTATATATTTTTTATCACAAAATTTATTGCATTGAGAATAGCGGTTAACTCGGCTGTGTAAATGGATGTTAATTTAGGGAGTTTCATTAATATTTTTGTTTTATTAGACATAAATGCTGCTCCCACTCCATCTATAGTTTTAGAGGCATCGGTCTATATAATATTATTGTTGCTGTATGTCTTAAGTTCTTGTAGGACATTGATATAATGCTTAATAATGGGAGGGTTATCTGCTTTTTTATATATGGAGAGTTTGGTATTGATAGATGGGATGGGAACAGTCCAAGGAGGAAGTGTTAATATCTGGTATACAATAGGTATCTGGAAATTTGAATTCAAATTCATTCAGGTATCTATTTACCCTTTCATAAAAAGGAAGGTCAAGCCTAGCATGTGTTTTAAAAATATTCCTAACACTGTGTGAATTTACATAGTGGTTAACAGGATTCATAGGATTTGCCTGTATTGATGCCATATATTAGTAAAAGTTGTTTTCTTCGGAATTCCAGGGGTCTTCTCCAGCTTCACAGTGTAAATTTTCAGTAGGGCCGGTATAAAAGGCACCTAGTAAGGCTCGCAAAGCACTATTTTGTATTTGATCGAGTTATTTTATGATATATGGTTTTGCTGAATCATAAATAATACAAGCGTAATCGAGTTTGGACCTGATCAATGACTTGTACGTAAGGGTCAGTGTTTTACTATCTGCTCCCTACGTGTTGCGTGCAATAGTTTTTATAATGTTAAGTGCAGATTTAGATCATAAACGTACTTTTTAGATCATAAATGTGGTGGTTGCAGGATAATTTGTTATCAAATGCCATGCCTAGATATTTAATTTTCTCAACATATTTTATTTCTTTATTAAATAGTTTTAATTCTGAAGTGATATACCTTCTTTTTTTGAAAAAAACATAACCTTTGATTTTGTTGTTGATAATTGAAGACCTGTGGAATTTGTCCATAATTCGAGATTCCACAGCACTTTCTGTAGATGGATCTGAAGGGTTTATCATTCATTTCCTAAAAAAAATAATTAACTCATCTGCAAAGAGTCTAGCTTTTACTGGTAAGTCACAAGTGGAGATAATATTATTTATTGCAATACAAAATAGGGAGACGCTTAAACTAGATCCTTGGGAATTCTGTTTTTTTTTTTAATTTTTACCGTATTAGAACCGTACAATAAAAGTTCGATGACATAGGAAATTTTTAATCAATTGTGCTATATTACGTTTAATTCCCGGTCGAGTAGGTGTTTGAATAATAACATGTCGCATCGTATCGTATGCTCTAGTTATGTCAAAAAATACTGCGATACATTTTTGTTCACATGCCATTGCTTCATAAATCTCATTAAAACCACATTAATCTGTTGGATATGATTTTGTCGAGAACTTTACACATTACACAAGTAAGAAAAATAGGTCTATATGAATGTGACAGAGGTTTTTGTTAAATTTGTTTATAAATAGGGATGACGATAGATGAAGTCCAGATTTTTGGAAACTTGCTATGTCTCCATATATTAATATAGATATTCAGCAAGTGTTTCTTTGGAGATGAAGGAAGTGTTTGAAGAAATATTGCAGGGATTTTATTAGGACCGGGAGAAGAGTTTTTCGTATTATTGAGTGAGTATTCAATTCATGCATGGTTATGGGATAATTTAAAAGAGAACGGTCATCAAACGGTATATCAATACCGACTGATGACTGTTCCCTTTTATTTTTGATACTATCTTAGTATTCCAATATATAACTTCTAAATTTTTTTTAAAATTGATTATAAGATTCTATCTGAAAAATAAAGTTACCTTTCAACATGTAAACTTGTTGATTATTTCATGCAATAACGTTTCAACTGCCATTATTCTCGTAAAAAGTTACAACAACGTTGTAAGCGACTCTCGATTAGAACGATGTTGCAATTGTTGTTGTTTGTTTGTGTTTAAATGACTGCGGACACTAAGTCCATTCGCCAATCTTACAATTTGAAGTGTAGTGTGTGTGTGTGTGTGTAGAGTAATTGTCTTGATACTTAGCAAAGTCGACGTCATTGTCTTTGCTAAGAGACGCTAATTGTATCCGAACGTCTGCGGTCCCTCCGGTGTGTACCGATCACACAAGGATAGAAATTATTTTCATTTATTAATTTTTTTAATAAACGAAAATTTCCACCCAGGTGGGATTCGAACTCACGACCTTTAGATTTAAAGGCAGGCGCTCTTACCACTGAGCCACAGAGGGGGTTGATGTTGCAATTAAAAATTTTGTGCAAGTTTGAAAACAAAGTTTTCAGTGTTTTATTGTTTATCGAATTTCCATCAAGTATCTGTCGAATTCATCACTTAATTAAAAATTTACTATTTTGGTTATAACTTTATTACTACTTTTTGTAACTTAAAGGTTTTGCTAGTGATGTTTTATAAAAAGGTTTACAATAGGATTTTTAAAATATTTAATGTAAGTTATTTTTCATCGCAAACAATTTTTTTTATTCCTGAAAAAAACTGTCGCTTAGAACTTTACTGGAGGGACCCATTCAAATAACATGGTTACAAACAACATTTGAATTGATTGTATTGTTATAACTATGGTAAGGAGGTAATGGGTAATATTCGAATTGTGGTAGGGGATTTTTAGCACGTGTATAAATACAAAACGTCACATATTTCTACATAATTCCTGTACGCAAATAGTCCTAATTATAGAATTTTACTGCAAATGCTAATTATAGAATTTTCAGTGTCTAGATTGACGTTGTTGTGGTCTATTTTATCTACTGTTGCTTTGTAATTAACTTTAAATAGTTAACAATCTCTTATCCATTAACCTCTTATCATGGGCATATGTGTTGGCATATACTGTGATTAATGTGTTTAAATGAATGAAGGTATCAATGTATCCATTTTGGACTATTTATAAGTTCCTAGTAAATTTATCTGTAAATATGAGTTCATTCAAATAAAGAATGAACTTAGAGATAAAAACAAATACTTAAAATGACAAAAACTGATCAGTGATAATGATTAATATATAAAAAATATTAATCGTTATTAACTTTGGTATATCGAAAGATACTAATACCACATACCGTCGGCGTCACATACCTACGTTAACTTTAAATAATTATCTGACCAAAAGTCAAATCTCAAGCAATATCCTAGATACGAAATGATTAAAAAAAGGTTTGCTTAAAAAAAACTTACTATTCCCACATAATTGTCCACCGCGCACGTTTGCACAAGCGAATGCGCACGCAGGTTGGTGTTAGTGACGATTTGTTCTCTAAGCTTAGTACTTAACATTTAAAATGTTATTTTTTATATTTACCTTATTTTTTAACCCTTTTAGTAATGTTTTCTGTACCCCGGAGGTAAAAGACACTATGTCCATTTTTACAAAATTGGGATTATTGTACTTTTGAATATAACTTTTCTGGCTCTACACAGAGGTAAACCATACTATATCTAGAGACAATTTTATGGTAAGTTACCGACTTTTTAATAAACACCAAGTCCACTTGACGACACTAAGGTCGATTTATCCCTAAACAGTGATGTTGGCAATTTCAATGAACATAATAAAGTTACCATGAAATGCTCTGAAATATTGCCAGAATACGAAAGACAAAAAAGTTTCATCTCATACTGGACTGAGATAAACGTTTCAGATGTTAAAAAGCAATTTATCTTCTCATGTGTCGACATCCAACCTACTCTTCGATCACGAAAAGAGACCAAAACTCTACCAAATCTAAAAATAATTGAAGGTGTGCCAGGTTATACTTTTAAACAAAGTTTGTATATCTAATTTAGTAGTAGTGAATATGTTTAAAAAAATTGGACCAGGAGGTTTAATTAAAGCTGATCAAAGAGGTAGATACACATCAATCAATAAAACTCCTACCGTAACCATACATAGTATACATCTATACATCAATATATCAATTCCTTTCCAAAATACGAGTCATTATTCCATAGAAAGGAGCAACAGAAATTATCTGGACACAGAACTTACAATAAAAAAATGTATCAACTGTACATTGATGAATGAAATAAAAGACATGTGGATCCTAAGCTAAGAGCAAAAACGTCGTTGTACGCAGATATTTTTATTAAATACTTCAAGTTGTCATTTAAACAACCCAAAATAGACACTTGCGATATATGCAGTACATCCACCTCTCAACTGAAAATAATCTTACTGCAGATGAACTAACCAGTGTATAGGCTGATCATGATGCTGACCTAATTGAATCTAAACCTCAGTATAACTTAAAACAATTAGACTTTATAGTAGTTAAAGAGTTACCAAAACACAAAGTACTATCTGGCGTATTAGAATTAGTTTCTACAAAAGGAAGCTTTGGACATTCAATTTTACATTATATGATGCCAGTGATTCTTCTGTACAATGTATGACGTAAGACGAATCGAAAGGGGCCTGTGGTGCAAATGAAATTAACGCCTCGTCTATTTTGAAATGAGCTGACAATACAATTCCAGATAGTCAAGTAGAGACATCACTCTTTGGACCGATAACTGCTATGGACAAATTAAAAAAAAAATTATTATAATGTGCTATTTTTGGATGCTGCATACGTACCCTCAAATAATAACGATCACTTAAGTTTTTACTGGAAGGGCACACACACTGGAAGCAGACAGTGTTCATGCTTTGATCGAGGGACACTATGGGACTGACAACAGCTAGTTAGGCAAACATCAGGTAAATACACAGTGCACAATATGGAAATTGCAGATTTTAAAAACTTTAAAATATTGTTCGATAAGAAACTGTCACTTACACCTCCTTTTGTAAGTAGAAAAAAGAATGTTAACAAAGAGCCATACTGTCAACATGTGTTTTCCTACTACTCCAACAAGAACACATTGAAAAGCACTTTTATAAGACATATTTCAATAATCAAAATTTGTATGAGGCAAACGTCAGACGTCCTTAAATCACGTCTCAGTAATTCCATTACTAATCACAAAACAAAAGTATAATGATTTAATTGCACTATTGCCTTTTATCCTGTCGGCTTGTCATGGGTTTTATTAAAATTTAACACATAGTAATGTAGCCACAAACGATTATTACCAAGAAGATGAAGATGATATGGAGCCTGTTTAACAATTTTGAGACTTGTCTATAATTTTAGCTAATTATTATAGCATTATAATATTTTTCTCTAATAAAATAATAATATAGGCTGTTTATTGTGTGTGTCTTATTTATTTCGTAGAGATTGTTAATATTAACAATCCTTAACATGTAATATCCGTGCCGGTGTAGTTTCCAAGAAGGAGGAGTTCTGAATTGAGTAGGGGCTCTTCAATACTACTTGGAAAACACACTCGGAGGGGGGTAGTTCTCAACCTCAACACGGCGCGTCCCAGTGGCTGATAGGGAACGTCCTACAGATATGTGGGGCAGGTGTGAATAAGGCTCTGCCAAATAAACACCCGCGGATCAACTGAGAGCATGGTATAGGGCAGCTGCTATGTCATTACAGGATCGGAGCGGTAGAGAAAATCTCTTTACCGGTCTGGTACTGAATAATCACAGGCGGTAATTATAATTTAACCGGTTGTGATACAGCGAAATCACCGAATGTTTGCCGGTATAAGCAAACCCCCACTTACTGACCAACGGCTTCGGGCGGATGAGTTGGTAAGTGGAAGGGCACTCTTTTGTCCTGAGATTGAGAAATCGATAACAAAGGCGGATGAACCAAGATCAACGGCATAAGGATGCAAAAAGCAAGGAGAAACCACTGCATTAAAGATCCCTAAGGATTCTCAAGAACAACCACAAATGGACGTAAATCAAACAGTGGCCCCGAGTGCCCGGCATCCCTTTAATGGGACAGGGGTGCGAAGTATCCCCGGTGGAGAAACAAATTTAGTGTAAGCGATTTAAAACGCATAGCAACGTGGAGTATAAGAACACTTTATGAAGCAGGAAAATTAACAACAGTCATGTTAGAAATGGAGAGATTAGACATACAAGTATTGGGCCTTTCAGAAGTCCGATGGCCAAAGTCTGGAAACTACACCAAGGATAATAATACTATTTTCTACTCAGGCAAAAGCACTGGAGAACACAGCCATGGTGTTGGTATTATTATCAACAATAACTTAAAAGAGTTTGTGACAAATTTCATTCCCTTTAACGAACGTATGATGCTACTTCAACTGAAAGCCAAACCTCTAAACATAAATCTAATCCAAGTGTATGCTCCAACATCTGATAGCAATGATGCTGAGGTCGAAAAATTCTACGCGGACTTAGAACTGTTAACAAAAAACATAAAGAAGCAGGAGGTAAAAATAATTATGGGCGACTTTAATGCTAAAGTCGGTCGAGGAAAAACTGGAAATATAGTAGGAAATTTTGGGTTAGGTAAAAGAAACGAAAGAGGAGACAGACTAGTCCAGTACTGCCAGGAGAAAGAATTAGTCATAACAAATACATACTACGACCTACCCCTACGAAGATTATACACGTGGACTTCTCCAAAAGATAACACCAACAATATAATCAGAAACCAAATAGATTTTATAACGATTAACAAAAGGTTTCGTAATGGAGTACAAAGTGCAAAAACCTATCCAAGCGCAGATGCAGATACGGATCATAATCTATTACTAGCAAACGTCAACATTAAACTCAGGAAACCGGAGAAAAAAGTTAAAACCACTAAAATTAACATCAAAAACCTAAAAGACGACAACGGCCAACAGCAACTAAACGCAGAGATAAATAAATTAACTGAAGGAAGCGTTGAATGGGCAGATATGAAAAAAGCCATACTAAAAGCGGGAAAGGAGGTCCTAGGCGAAGAAGAGAAAATAACTAAAAAAGACTGGATGACACCGGAAATAAGTGAGCTAATAACTGAAAAAAAAAATACAAAAATAAAGATGAAAATAAATATAAAACCATCAAGAATAAAATCAAATATGAAATCAGAAAGGCTAAGGAGGAATGGATGAACAAAGAATGCCAGGAATTGGAAGAACTCAGCAACAAACATGACACCTCAAACTTACATAAAAAAATTAAAGAACTTACAGGCAACACCAGACAAAGAAGAACACTCATAACAAGAGATAATAATGGAGAAATACTTACTGAAGAGAGCAAAATAAAGGAAGTATGGGAACAATATATAATCCATCTTTTCCATGACGAGAGAGAAAATGAAGAACAAGATATAGGTGAAGAAAAACAATACCTACAAATTTTACCCTCAGAAGTAAAGAATGCCCTACAGAATGCAAAACAAGGAAAAGCACCGGGTCCTGATCAAATTCCAGTTGAACTGTTAAAAGCCTTAGATGACGGTAATATAAAGAGACTCACCCGAATTCTCAACCACATATATGTAGAGGGCAACATCCCGGAAGAATGGCTTAAATCGATATGTTTACCTCTACCAAAAAACAACAATCCCAAATCATGTAATGACTATAGATTGATAAGCCTAATGTATATATATATACATTCGGTTTTATAACGTCTTACGACATTGTCCGACTCCCAACCGCCACTGTATTCGGTCTTGAGTTAGGTCTTCGTCCAGATTTCGAGCGCTAATCGCTTTCCTAACTCCCAGGTTCCAGCTCTGTGGTGGTCTCCCTCGTTTCCTCTTCTCTGGGGGTTGCCACATCATCGTTTTTTTAGGCAATCTTTCGTCCCCCATTCGGCTCACATGTCCATACCATATGAGCTGTTTTCTCTCAATATCCTCAACTATAGTGCCCTCTTTAGCTAATGTGCCACCCTTTAAAGATTCTTTTGAAAATTGTTCAAAACCGAATTTATAAGAAATGTGAGGAACAGATAGATGAAACTCAGTTTGGCTTCAGAGGAGGCATGGGTACAAGAGAGGCATTATTTGCGTTGACGGTACTCTTGCAGAAATGTCGAGAATATAACAAGAGTGCATATGTATGCTTCATAGACTTTAGGAAGGACTTTGACCGAGTGCAGCATATGAAGTTAATAGATGAATTAAAAAACATCACTTTAGACAAAAAAGACATTGAGTTTATTAAGGCTATATACTGGAACCAAAAAGCAGTAGTAAAGGTGAACGATATAGAAACAAATAATATACCGATTGCGAGAGGGGTTAGGCAAGGATGCGTCTTGTCTCCGACGCTTTTCTACGTGTACTCACAGGTCATATTCAGAAAAGCCTTATGGGAAAGTAAAGAGGAAATAAGAATTGGTGGAGAAATCATAAACACCATGAGATTTGCAGATGACACGGTAATTATGGCTGAGAGTATAGAAGATCTACAAACTTTACTAGATGCAATAAATAGTGAATGCATTCAAATGGGACTTGACATCAACACAGATAAGACCAAATTTATGATAGTATCAAGGAGTCCAATAAATAATGAACAACTAACTCTTGGTGGACAGCAAATAGAGAGAGTGACAAAATATAAATATCTGGGAGCTTACATCAACACAGAATTAGATCCAGACCAAGAGATCCGGGTACCAATAGAAATGGCAAGGGCAGCGTTCTTAAAATTCAAACAATTGTTCTGTGACAAAAATCTGAATATTGCGCTGAGACTGAGGTTTGTTGAATGTTACGTCTGGTCGCAATTATTGTACGGGGTAGAAACATGGACACTAAAAGCGCAAATAGTTAAAAATATTGAAGCCTTTGAACTTTGGATATACCGGAGAATGTTGAGAATTCCATGGACTGCCAGGGTCACCAATGAGGAAGTGCTGAGAAGAATGGGTCGAGTCAAAAAATTGATGAGAACGATAAAAGTACGCAAGACTGCATACCTTGGACACATACTAAGAAATAATAAATATAGTCTTCTGCAGGTCATCATGCAGGGTAGAGTCGATGGCAAAAAGGGAATAGGTAGAAAGAGGAAGTCATGGGTGCGAAATATTCGAGACTGGACAAACATGACTGTAGACGAATTATTCCACGTTGCAAAAGACAGAGAAGCTTTTAAAAATGTGGTCGCCAACCTCCGTTAATGGGGACGGCATAGGAAGAAGAAGAACATGTAATATCACATTATTTAAAAAAGTTGTTAGAGGTAAACAACACTATGTCCAACTACACATTTAAAAAAAAAAAAATATATAATGAACGGTAAACTTCAGGTATAAAACACTTCATGGAAGAAAAAACGAGTATACACTTCATCTAATTTACATACCGATGCACGTCATGGGCGTCATAGCCCGTGACGTCACATGATACCAACACGAAATATTTAGGCGATAGGTGTGTTCTTTTTTAGAATCACTTTGCCGAGTACACTGGCATTACAACCACTAAACATATTTTATTATAAACGCGTAGAAATAATATTTAAAAATTTCTATTAATGTTAACTTAAAGAAATACAGAATAATATGTTTCATTTAATTTGTATAAATGCATTTTTTTTTATTTACAAATTTGCATCAACCCGAAGGTTATTAGCGAGAATCAGATTTACAATATTAAATATATTATATATTAATAAAAATAATAGCTTTTAAGTAGTTTAACATATTTGTGAATGAACAATTTGCGTCAAGTGCTTTCTCTAAGTTTATTGAGATACCATAATTGATTCTTGCTGTGGAGAAAACTGGACAGTCTACAACAACATGTTTCACCGAGAGTTTAACGTTACACTGCTCACATTTTGGTTCGGATTCTTTGGTGATTAAGAACTTGTGCGTGGCACTGGTATGACCTAATCTAAGGCGAGATATTGTCACTTGATCCCTTATTTTAGTGGGGGAAACATCTCCATGGTTTAATGTTCGGTTTAATATTCCGAAGATTGAACACTGAAAATTCCCACCGGTTTTGCCACTCACTTAGGATCCGCGGTTTGATAACACTTGAAACATCAATAGCTATCACGTATTTTACAATAATAGAGTCAGCTGAGTTGACGGCTTTACGCGCTCACTTATCTGCTTCAAATTTATTTAATGATTGATTTGTGAGCAGTCACTGTCTGTATCGGATACTAGGTCGTGTGGGATTTGCATCTGTAAGTGTTTTAGAAGAATTTTTCTTAATTTGGTAATTCGTGTCTTTGTAGATCTGTCTTGAGTATAGGGATATATTTTGCTTAACATATCAATGAGAGCTGTAAAGATGTTTGTATAATTTTCAACGGTAGTAAGTAGATCGGGTGAATTCTTTATGTTGTCGAGTAGGTCTTTCATCTGAACATAGCTTAAAATAAATGGTGGTGACTGCTGGTTTATGAATGATTCTAGAGATTTACTTTTATTTTGTTTTTTCTTAGGATTAGATGGTATTTCTGCTGGACTGGTAAACTTCGGTTTATTAGTGGTATCATTGGGAGGCGGAGAAGGACTTAAGGTATCGTCAATAGTTCTTTTTGAACTGTTCTGTGAAGATTCAATTTTCATATGTAAGGTAGTTGTTTCGCTCGCAGTTTGGTTTATATTTAGTTGATTTTCTGTAGTTGGGGTGCCTGTTTGATTTGAAGTAGATGTCGGTGTGATGGTTGGAACCGTATTTCTTTCCGATTCGACATCTGCCGACGTCGGCCAACATCGGATTGAAAATAAACTCAAGGTATTATCGCCGCATAGTGCCTATACTGCAGTAGAAACCCCGATCAGATAACGACCGATATCGGCCGACGTTGGACTGAATAGCTTTTCCTATCAAACTTGTTTGGTTTCATTTCGATTTTTCGTTCCGACGAGAGCCAAATGGCAGAAATGGACAGAAAATTTTAATTGATCGGGTTGAAAAATACGGTTCAAATATAGGTGTACCCTAAGTTTTTCTTCGGGGATGATGCATTCTCTGAAGTTAGATTTCTATACTCTTTGAATTTATTAGGATAGTTACGTAAAGTTTGAAAAGTTTTATTTAATTCTACTAAAGATCTGTCTTCATTAAATTTATGTATCCATGTACGTTTTCTTCTACTTCTTTTAAGAACGTTGTTTTCTAACAACAGCCAACACATTAAATGTTCATCGGAACTCATTGTCGGTGGTCGGGCGTTAACTGAACGAGTATAGGCACTCACGTCGGCCGACGTCGGATCGAAAATCGGCTAACATCGGACCCGATCGGATCGGGAGAAATACGGTTCCAATATAGGTGTACCCTAAGAAGTGTATTTGTTTCTTCAAATATTTAAACAGTTTGAATAATAGTCAATCGCGGTTTATATTTCAGTGCAATGTTAACAGTAGTGTTACTTTACTATTATTGTGAATATATTTTATTGAAATTTGACATTTTTCAAATATACAAGAGTACCTCAAATTCGATGGGCATAATTATATCCAAAATGACCAAGTGTTGTTTTTATTTTCAGAGTAAAATGCATCTAATAAAATATTTAACGGAGAAGGAACTGCTAGAAGAGCTAGAAAAACTGTCCGACATGAAAGGATGTGTTAGTGATGACAGTGACTGCGAAGAAAAAATACAAGTCCGACAGAGAATTGGCCATATGACACATGATGTCTTAGAAAATCTAAACGAAGGGGAGGATGAGAAAGAGGAAGAGGATAATGAGGAAGAAAAGGAGGATGATTAGGAACAGGCCGAAAACGATGGTAACTAGGAGAACTTCATCAGTCTAAAAAAATATGTAAAATGGTTACAGAATGTTCGATATGTAACACGACAATTTTCTAATATAACAACCCGGGTCTATAATGAAAACTGTTCTGAGAAATATCCAGTTGCATATTTTCTCAGATATTTCTAAAGACAAAGATTTACCTATTTAAAAATTTCGTTTAATACACTAATATGTATGATTTTGAAATTGGAATTCAGAAATTTGTATTTGTACCATTTAGCCTGCAAGAAATAAAATCGTTTTTTGGCCTTAATATTCTAAAAGGCTGTCTAACTTCCAAGACTATGTATGACTATGAAATGTATTGGGACAAATCTTTAAAAATGTATATTTTTGCAGACACAATGACATTGAATTGTTTTTTCAAACTTCGCACCCACTTACATTGTGTTGACAATCTGGAACCCAGACAGAGCAACGACTAACTATAGAAAGATCGATCAGTTTTTGAATCAGTCATAAAGAGATGTAGAGAACTGCAGATAGAAACAAATGTTTGCATAGACGAACAAATCATCCCTTAAAAGAGAGATTGTCTATAAAGCAATACATCATAAACAACACCTATGGGGAGTAAAACTGCATTTATTAGGAGGTGAAAGTAGATTCACTTACAATTTTCTAATTTATCAAGGTAGTATCAAAGAAATAGAACCTTCTTATTTAAAATATGGAGAGAGTGCAGCTATCGTATTGCAATTGCCAAAAGTACTTGAACCTAATAAGCATGCATTTTACTGTGACAATTATTTTACAAGCTATAACATTTGACAAATTCTCAACAAAAAATCAATACTTGTTGCTGGTACTGCGAGGATCAGTAGATTTTTTATGCTACCTCTAATTGCTTTAAATGATTTTTCCACAAACCATAGAGGATCAACGGAACAAATTATCTCTCTGATGGAATTGTAGTAACCAGATGGTTAGATAACAAGCAGATGATAATGGTATCCAACTTCGTTGGGCTCGGTACAGAAGATAAAACGTTGAAATAAAAAAACAAAATGTTTCATAAACGTAAGTCGATCCGAAGTTATACAAAAGTATTATCCGTTCATGGGTGGCATAGATTAAACAAATGTTCTTATTGCGTTTTAAGGAACGGAACAAAAAATCGTTACAAAAAGTGGACTGTTTGACTAATCTTTCATTACCCTAACAATCTTTTGGTTAGAGTACAAACGAGACATGCATACTTTAGGAATTCCACAAACATAGATCATGAACTTTCTACACTTCATGAGAAAAGTTGGTGAAGTCCTCATAACTGTCAACTCTTTTACTAACTAAAAATAATAACTAAATAACTAAATAGTGGACAATTTTCAGAGCACCCACAGCTAACTTTACCTTTAAAATGCAATAACCCTGGTTGTACAGGAAAATCAAGATGGAACTCAGAAGTACAATGTCCATTTGTGCCTTAAAAAGGAAAGAAATTACTTTTTTATATTTTACATGCACTAGTTCTTTAGATTGGTAAGTACTTTTGGTTACTCATGAACCCATTATGTCCAAAAAGTGTTATATGAACTGTCTTAAGTACATTTTGAACAAAAAATATATTTTTTCGTTCGCTGAAAAAAAAGCAGTACTGAAAGGGTTGAAGTGATTGTGATGGATTCGAATAATTTAGTTAAGAATCAATATTTCTTGAAATACGTGAAGAATGTTTACTGTTATTTTATATTATTTTTCAAAAATCAAAAGCAAGCTATTCTGTAGTGACATTTTTATTTATGTTTTATGTTTGTAAGGCATTTAGTTCACCTGCTCTCGGGAACACTGTTGATTTTATAGTATATTGCATGTATTTGTATAAATATTGATGTAGAATTTAGTAGTGGATAGCTGCAGATGCCCGAAATATAGGGGTTTTTAATTTTGCTATATTGGATGACGACACGAAAAGAAAAGTACTTAATTCTTTTAACTATAATAAGTTTCTATTTTCTTTGTTTGAGCTACATTTGGTAACCACTGAGGTCAATACCTGAGGAACATTTAAATACGAAATAAACAAATTTAACAAAGAAAAATAAGATTTTATCTAAGGCCAAATTTTATCCAGGTGAATAAGGAGGACTAAGTTGGACATTTTAACTTCATTTATTAGTTCCATCTTAAATTGATTTACATTCGTAGTAGATTTTATTTCGTGAGACAGATAATTGAACTAAAGTAGTCCTTTATGAAACAACTAAACAAAATAGAGTTAATCTTTTGATAAGTTGGAATATAAAACTTGCCAGTTTACTGGTTTAATATTTAATATGGTCCATAATAACGCGTTCTTTATGGGATCCGACGAAACCACGTTATTAAATATTTATAAGTCACTCGTTAGATCAAAAATAGATTATGGGGCTATTGTGTATGCCTCCGCTAAAAAACATGTTACCAAGCAACTTGAAGTCATTCAGAACACAGCACTTCGCATTGCCCTAGGTGCATTTAGAACCACACCAGTTAAGAATCTCCAATGCCTCACAGGAGAGCCACCTCTTAATCTACGAAGAAATTATTTATGCCTTTCGTATGCAGCATCAGTCGCCAGCAAAAAATTCCACCCAGTATTTCAAAATGCATTTACGGACCATTACCTAGAAGCTTATAACAAAAGTAGGTTCGATCCACCATTCTACGAAGAAGTTCGAAGAAATTTAAATGATCTACAACTCCAAATTTCGGACCTCTTTCCTTCAAATGTAAAAACTCCACCTCCCTGGTTAATCATGATTCCCGAAATCAATACGACGCTACTCCAATATAACAAATCAGATACATCACCCACTGTAATCCGACAGTCATGTTTAAAGAAACTCGAGACTTACGGGAAAAGCTTTTGCATTTATACTTCTTCTTCTTCAGGTGCCATCTCCGCTACGGAGGTTGGCAATCATCATAGCTATCTTAATTTTTGAGGCAGTAGCTCTAAATAGTTGTTTTGAGCTGCATCCAAACCATTCTCTCAGGTTCTTCAGCCATGAAATTCGTCTTCTTCCGATGCCTCTTCTGCCATCTATTTTTCCTTGCATTATGAGTCGCAGGATGCCATACTTATCGCCCCGCATCACATGTCCGAGATACTGTAGCTTTCTTTCTTTAATTGTAAGTTCAATTTCCTTCTCTTTGCCTATTCTTCTCAGTATTTCATTGTTTGTAACTCTATCTACCCAGGAAACCCTCATAATTCTTCTATAGGTCCACATTTCAAAGGCGTTAAGTCGTCTCATGGTATCTAGATTTAACGTCCATGATTCCACTCCATAATATAGTACACTGTATACGTAACATTTTGTTAGGCGTACTTTAAGAGCTAATGTTAGATCTTTGCCACATAGGACCTTTTTCATTTTTATAAAATTAGAACGTGCTTTTTCGATTCTGACTTTAATTTCTGCCGTATAGTCATTATTTTCTGTTATAAGTGTTCCTAGGTAAGTGTACTTTTTTACTCTTTCGATCTGCTGGCCCTCTACTATCAAGATTTCGTTAGTATTATAGTTGTTTTTACAAATTTTCATAAACTTCGTCTTTTTGATATTAAGAGAGAGTCCGTACTCCCTACTACACATGACTATTTTGCTCATGAGTCTTTCCAGGTCTTGTAAACTATCGGCTATTATTACTGTATCATCTGCATATCTGATGTTGTTAATTAAGACTCCATTTACTCTTATGCCGACTGTTTCATCTTCCAGAGTTTCTCGAATTACCTCTTCAGAATAGGCGTTAAATAATAGAGGTGATAGAATGCAGCCTTGCCTGACTCCTCTCTTTATTTCCATTTCTTCAGATGTTTCTTTTTCGATTCTTACTATTGCTCGCTGATTGTAATAGAGGTGTGTTATTAGCCTTAAATCTCTTTCATCTAGGTTTTTATTTTTTAGAATTTCCAGGAGTCGATCATGTTTTACTTTATCAAACGCTTTATTGTAGTCTATAAAACAGACGTAAAGAGGACGGTTAACATCCAAACATCTCTGTGTCAGCACATTGAAGGAGAATAATGCCTCTCTGGTACCCATACCATTGCGGAACCCATATTGAGTGTCACTAATATCCAGCTCCAGTTTAGAGTGTATTCTGGCGTGGATAATTTTCAAGAGAATTTTCAAGGTATGTGACATTAAGCTTATGGTTCGATAGTCACTACACTCTTTGGCATTCACTTTCTTTGGCAAACACACAAATGCTGATGTCAACATTTCTCTAGGAATGATTCCCGTAGTATAGATAGCGTTGAACAGTTCTACTATTATGTCCAGGTTTTTCTCGTTGACCAACTTTAGTAGCTCGCTTGGTAATTCATCTGGACCAGCAGATTTATTGGTTTTCATTGAGTTTAATGCCTGACTAACCTCTGATTTGGTTATCTCTGGACCTACATCTCCCGTTTGGCTATCTACAGATGTATTAGCTTCTCTCTGGTCATGAAATAATTCTTCGATGTACTCTTTCCATCGTCGTAGTTTCGCATAGCATACAGATGCCTCCAAATCTGCAAATGACGTAGGAGCAGTATTTGTCACTCCATATTCCTCTTCCCAATTTAAATTAATGTTAGCCACTTCTATGTACACAGCAGAATTATATGCAATATTACAAGCCCTCATTCATATCAAAAGTACAAACCATTCTTCTTCCGTCATTATCACAGATTCTCTAAACTCCTTAACAACAATCGGTCAACTATATACTAAGAACCCTATAGCCTTACTTGTCAAGAAAGAACTTGCTGCCTTACAAGAATCTGGTTCAGAAGTCAAATTTATGTGGGTTCCATCTCACACGGGAATAGAAGGTAATGAAAACGCAGACCTTCAAGGAAGAGAAGCTACCAAAAATGATCAAGCTATAATAGTGTCAAAGACTATTTGCAGTGATATAAAACAGTTCGTTAAAGAAAAAATGATTAGTGCGTGGCAAAATAAGTGGAACTTATCGGAATCTAAATTAAAAGAAATTAAATCGACCGTGGCGCCTAGTAAACTTAAAAAGAGCTGACCAAGTCAAAATTTCTCGACTTCGATTGGGTCATACCAATATTACTCATAAGCACCTAATAAGTAAAGAAGACATTCCAGTGTGTGATTATTGTCAAGTCAATATTAGTGTTAAACATCTCCTAACAGAATGTGGAAAATATACAGTTAACAGACAAAATAACAATATTTCCAGTGACTTAAAAACAGTATTATAGCGGCTTCCCACGGTCGGCGATATTGCGGACGTAAGCGGACGAGCCCGCACCACGCACCGTGGGAAAGGTCTCGTCCGTGGTAGCCCAGGCACGTCTATGCTGGTCCGTCCTATTCATCTAGAGTCGGTAACATCAAAGATGCGGTACATGCTCGTGCGACGCGATCCTAGCGCGTCTGTGTTTTAACAGACGACAAGTGCAAATCAGAAGTTTTTCAATCACTGACACGAGTAGTTGTTTGTAGTGTTGTCAAAGTTGTTTTGCAGTTTTTTTGCTAAAAAATCGAATGAACAAACAAAGTTATTTTTGATTTTTTAAATTTGTATCAAAATGAACCAAGTTTATGGAATTCCACGGCGCCAGAGCATAAGAATCGGAACAATGCATACGATATATGGAACCGAATAAAAAATCAATTGAAGAATAGTACTATTTCGATTAAAGAATTAAAAAAGAAGAGAGATAATTTAATGTCGACATACATAAGGCAATGATGTTTACAAGCCTGAGTGGCCTTTTTATGATATAATCAACCATTACTATCACGGACCTACACAGACTGTCACGGACCGTAGTAAGAGCTCTGTCTGCGGTGCGTTGTCGTCCGTGCTGATCGGCTATCCGCGATGATCTGTAGAATCGCCGATCGTGGGAAGCCACTTTTAGGTGAACATTTAAATACTAAAAACTTAATTAGATTTCTAAAAGAAACATCTTTATATAATTTAGTATAATGTAGTAACTAATGTAAACTAATGTCGCTAATGACCCAGGTGGTTGAAGCGACTATTATTAGTAAATAAAAAAAAAACGCGTTCTTTTTTAAGCATTTTACGAGCGTCTGCTATGATTTAAAAAATATAAAAGTTTTAACCGGTATAACATTTCACATTTTGCCCTAAAGCCTTCTCTTGTTTCTTTTACATTGCTATACATATTGGGCATCTGGTTTTTAGTAGCTAAAGATTCCTTGTTTTGTTCTTTTCTGATTTCCTATTTTAGCTTTATCCTCTATTTATATTTGGCGTATATAAAAACAAAATAAATTTTTATAAACTGCATTTTGCAAACGACTTTCAATATGGACAAAGAAACGCCAAAACTATGTACAAATTATTGAGATAATGATGTAATTTGTAAAATAGTATATAGCTCGTTGTCAAAAATCATCTTTTTTAATACGAATATTATTAGGTTAACAAATACTTACTCCCACACTCCAGTTATATTTGGTACAACAACCCATTATTTGCATATTTATTTCAATTAATTATTATGGAGGAATGATATCACTATGTTAATTAATTTCAAAATTTTGATGAGAAGTAAAAGTGTTTAATTTCCGACCAATTGTTTAAACAAAATGGATATGACCTCTTAAGAGGTGAAGGATTAAACCATTCTTTATGCAAAGTGATTGATTGCAAGCGAAATCTAAGACGCTAATTTAGTTTCAAGGCCCTGAAGCGGTTGATGACAATCTAACGAATGACTGTGAAACATATATTATGATATATCTATTTTAAAAAAGATAGATTATACCAATACAATATTTTTATCGTTTATTCAAAGACTGTCAAGAATATGTTAGCCATAAAGTATTAAGACTACCAAACAAACAGAAAAACAATGATAAAAAATTATAACAATAAAACACTGACAACTATGTGTTCAAAAGTTTTACAAAATTTATTATAATATCACTACAGCTGTTTCGGCAGAGTGTCTTTTAAGAGATCTATTTTTGGTATGTGTTAATACTTTATAGTCTTTAACTAAATAGGTTAAGGAGGAGAGAACTGTTTGTCTCAAGTTGGTCATTGATGGTCAATATTGTCAAGATTAAGTCAATGTTGTTGTTGATCACTTAACGCCTTTATTTTTGGTGTGAAGAATTTAAAATTAGTCATTTATAGAATGAATATTATGATCTAGAAGGTGAAATGCGTATGTAGAATATGTTTTTTTGTTATTCAAAGCTCTTTTATGTTCTGCTATACGTTTGTTAAAAGGTCTACCAGTTTGAACGATGTAAGTTTTTGGACAGTCGCCACATTTAAGTTTGTATACACTAAGGTGTATTTTTGTAAGACTATTTGGTTGATATCTTGACTCTAGATGTAATTGAGCAGAAGATGCTGGGTTTTTTCTCTGGTGGTTGAAATACTAATTTTAGGGCGTTGTTGTGTAGTTTTTGATTTAAAATTTTATTAATTGTTTGTTCGTTCTACCCATTGTTTACTGATATTTAATTCTATCTCGAAGTTATATTTTAACATCGAAATTTCTATTAATCTATGTAACATAGTATGGTAGGCTGCCAGTTTATATTGTGTAGTATGGGATGATGAATTGTGTATAGTCGTCTCAGTTTGGGTAGGTTTAATAAGTACGGAGAACTCATGGTTGTTTTTAATTCTAATTATAATTTTTAAATTATAAAAATGTATTAATTGATTTTGTTCTGTTTCTAATTTAAATTCAATATGAATATGAAGTGAATTACTATACGATAAAAATTTGTCAAGGTGTCTGTTAATTTGTAAAACATCGTAAAACCAGTACATCATCAACGTATCTCTACTAATATAAAAACTGTCTGAATACGGGATGTTTTGATATCTTTGTTTCTAAAAGATCCAGAAAAATATCTGATAGCAAGGCTTAGAGGATTACCCATTATGCGGCCTGTACTGTTATTTGTATATATTTTATTATTAAATTCAAAGTAGTGCTAGTTTATGCAAATTTCAAGAAGATGTTAAATTTCAGATGTAATGATTGGATTTGTAATCTTCTTCTTCTTTAGGTACCGTCTCTTCTAAGGAGGTTGGTAATCATCACAGTTATTTTCACTTTTGGGATTGCAGCTCTGAACAAGTCGATCGAACTGCCATTATACCACTTTCTTAGATTGTTGAGCCAGAAGGTATCGTATTCATGATTTCCTTTTCTTATGTCATCTTTCTGAGGACCTCAACATTTGGTCTACCCAACTTATTTTTAATATTCTTTGGTAGGTCCACATCTCGAATGCTTCAAGTCGATCGCTCACCTCTTTCTTTAAGGTCCAGGCCTTCACTCCATACAGCAGCACCGAAAACACATATAAACGTAATATTCTTATTTTGTGTTGTAAACTAAGGTCTCTACTGCATAATACATTTCTCATCTTATTAAATGTTGCTCTAGCTTGTCCAATTCTCATTTTTTTTCTTCTGTATACTCGTTATTTTCATTAACAATTGTACCAAGATATCTGTATTTTTTACTTTTTCTATTGGAACCCCTCTTATGTTAAAAATATCTTGTTGTTGTGTTTTGTAAATTATCATAATTAATTATGATTATAATAATTAATCATTATCTAAGAGTGTCTATAGATTTTGTATATTCCCTGCAAATAGTATAGTATCATCGGCATATCTGATATTGTTGATGGGCTGCCGTTGACGTTTATTCCAATTGTTATATTTTTGAGTGATTTTTTAATTATTTCTTCCGAATATAAATTGAACAATAAGGGGGACGGTATGCAACCTTGCCTTACGCCTCTTTTTATCTTTACTTCCTCCGAAAGTTCTTTGCCTACTCTGACTTTTGCTCTTTGGTTAAAGTCGAGATGAGTTATTATTCTTTTTAAGAGATAAGTTATTAAGTCGTTTTTGTCAATCTGTTTATCTTTAAGTAACTGTATAAGACGGTTGTGTCGGACCTTATCGAACGCCTTATTTTAGTCGATAAAACAGAGTGGTTGGTTTACATCCATACATTTTTAAGAATATTTTTAGTATGTGACTCATTTGACTAATTATACAGAGGTCATTACATTCCCTTGCATTAGGTTTTTTTGGTAATATAATAAATGTTGATTTGAGCCAATCTCTCAGAATAATACCCGTATTATATCTAGTATTATATAAGTCTACTAATACATTGATCTGATCTTCTGATATTAATTTAATTATTTTAGTTGGAATTGTATCAAGCCCCGCAGTTTTATTAGATTTTGCCAGATTTAGTGCATATATTGTTTCAACCTTAGTTATATTTGGACCTATATCATATTCCTCGTAATCGTTCATGCTATCTTGTTGTGTCCTGCCGTCCTCAAACAATTCTTGGACGTATTCTCTCCATCTGTTTAGTTTGCCTTTGATATCAAATACTATTTTACCATTCGTATCAACCAGGGTGTTACTATTGTTGAACCGTCTTATACCTGCTAATTCTTTAATTATGGATGCTCCATGCTCTATGGAGTCTTAGCTTCATCGGTTTTGTAGGACTACTCAGCGTATCTTTAATTGACATCATTATTGTGTTCTTAAATGTTTCCCATTTTTCGTTTGAATCTTCATTATCAATGATTATTGTTTTGCTTAATCCTTCGTTAATTTTCAACATTAGTTCTCCTTTTATACTCGGGTGTTTTAGCAGGGTGCTTATTTGTTGTGTCTTTTGTTGATTTTTTATTTTTTTAAAGTGGATTTCGAATTTTACGATTACTGGATTGTGGTCTGATGACACATCTGTTCCAGAATATGTCTTTGCCGATTTGATGGAGCTACGGTATCTCTTATTGATAAGGATGGTTTCTGATAATTTTTTCTTTGTTATCCGCAGGTGATTTCTATGTATATAATCTACGTGGTGGTAACTGAAAGAATGTATTTGTCGCTATCATTTCAAACTCATGACAGAATTCCGTCAATTTTTCCTCTCTTTCGTTCCTTATTCCTAGTCCGAATTCACCAATAATGTTTTGAAATTTACCTTTTAGTAATTTGGCATTAAAATCCCCCATTGTTATTGTTATACCTCTGTTATTGGTGCTGTCTAGTGCTTTTTTAATGTCATTGTAAAACTCTTCTATTTCATATTGTTCTGAAGCTAAATAAGGAATTTTCAACAATCGATCGAATAGAACAGAACAACTTAGAACGAGATCCTACAGCATACACAAGGAACAATATGAGGAAAATAACAATATCGTCCATAAAAGGATTATCAGAAAAACTTAAAAGGATAGGAAATAAATTCAACATTTCAACAACATTCAAAACAACAAACACGTTGAGATCTATTTTGTCCAAAACCAAACCTAACAATGAACAAGAAAGGACAAAGAATTGCATTTATAAAATACCTTGTGAATGCAATCAGTTTTATTTAGGTGAATCATCAAGGCCATTAAATGTTAGAATAAGTGAACATCAATCTTATATTAAAAATAGAGAATTTGATACATAGGGTTGAATGAACATAGGGTTCAATGGAATAATTCAAATGTAGCCCTAAAAGAAACGGATGGTAAAAAAAGAAAAATTAAAGAAGCGGCTCTAATTATGCTAAATGAGGCCAATTGTGTCGCAAATTCCTCGGCAGAATGTAGTAGAATCTGGTTACCAATATTGAAAGAGGAAGTTATTAATAAGAAAAGACCAGTATTAGTAAGTCAGTAACATATAGAGGATACATCATTTATGTTTTTTAAATAACGTAACATATAAAATCAGAATTTTGATGTTTGTTGAAGGTAAACTAAATTCACGAACAAATACTTACAATGTCGGGATAGTATTATGAGGTTTTTTTCCTGGTTTTTCCCTCATAATTTACTATGGAATCACTAACAGGAGAATTTTACTGTGATCAAGTCATGTGTTTGTCTTTTTAAAGACGAATTACATGCTATGATTTTTTTCTGACGGATATTCTCAAGATAAAGTTGATTTCATGTAATCGAATGAACTATCTTATAAGTAAAGTCGTCCCAGGAGCGCAACTCAACAATATTGGCAATATCATTTTAAAGTCGTCTACTTTAAAATGCATAATGTATGTCTGAATTGTCAATGTAAATGAGTCAGATAAAATTAAATTATTAGAAGAATTTTTCACTATGTAACAAAAAACAAAATTTGTTTAATTTCCGAATTTCGATTTCCGAAGTGGAAATTGAAACGTCAATAAACGTATTTTTATCTTTAATTGTGGCAAGAAAAAAATGGTTTAAAAAATGGTTTATGAAAAAAAGCAAATAATCACTTTGCCACCTAAAAACGCTAAGGAACCGAATTTTTCTGTATTGAATAATTAAAAAAATATTTATAGCATGGAAAAAATATAAATAGCATGGTAAATCAGTTTTAGTTAAAGATCCTTTTAAAATAGCTGAATTATCGAAAGAAAAAAAAATATTAAGACAAATGAATATTTGCTCAAAATAATCCAGTTCAAATAAAGCAATAAACATTAATTCTATTCAAAAAATAGTTACATGCCATTTATTTACAGGTAAACGAATATTTCTGCGAAAACATTTGGTAGATAGTAATTTTTATTATTTAATAGGTATTTTTTTCTCCATAAATATCTAATATAAGAAATATTCTAATTTATTACGTTTCAGTCCCGTAACATACATTCCTTTTATAGTTTATGTACATTGTTTACCATTTGTGTATGATAATTTATAATCATGTCTTAATTCTTTCTTGCAGCTGCGATTGTTGTCAACAAAGATAATGATATCAATAATAGATTCATTACGTAGATAATTATTTGCTTTTCAATAATTTTACATATCAGGGGATTTATAAATCTTAATGTGTTTAACGCAATATGTCAACAAACTCACAATATAAAAGAAAATGGCAAATTCTAACTGCCAATTTGTATAAGTAAGTATTATTCTATTTTACATGAAGCTTGAGCTTGTTAATTATTTTATTATCGGTTTTGTTAAAATGATTAAAGTATTTTATTTTTATCTTTAATATATAAAATGACGCGCATGCTATAAAAATGGGACAAATTAGTTACGTGTATTTATCTACGCTTTTTAGGTGTCACGTGTATCAGTTATAAGGATATGCTGAAAACAGCATATAGAAACAACTTCTTCCCCAATGAAGACCTAGACTTCACAGAAGAGGTGAAAAGAAGGGCCAGAAACCTAAGAAGAAGAACAGAGATAACACATGCCCCGAAGAAATTAAACATCTGATAAAAATAACAAACGCAAAGAAAGCTCCAGGACTGGATAACATCACCAACAGAGTGCTTAAGTATGTGGCGGCGAAACAAATAGTTTATATAACAAATTCAATAAACAGCATGATGAGACTAAGTTACTTCCCGGACAGATGGAAAGAGATAGGAAAAAATGTAACCTTTCTACAAAATAGACCAACAAGCCTGCTGTCGGCAAGTAAAATTGCCAAAATAGTCATACTAAGGAGACTCAAGGAGGAATCAAAGGCCTTAGGTACTATTCCGGAAACAGAGTTTGGCTTTAGAACATACCAGTTTTGCAAGGTACAGGTTTTAGGATCTTTGTTAAGCCTGTATACTGACGATACTGCCATAGGCCATACTGCAGCAGAAACCAGGACTTAGCGACGAATCCCCTAGCAATATGCCCTAAATAGACTCCAAAGACGAAGTATAAAGTAGAAAATGACACTAAACCCGGAGAAAACAGGCCGTCATGTACTAAAAAAAACAAGGTAGATAAGGGTAAGGTAGACAAGGGAGATAACAATAGCCAATACTCTCATGGACCAACGAAGCAAAATACTTAGGAGTAACACTCGATAAGAAACTGATATTCACATTCACAGAACATTCACATAAGTGGTCTACAAAGAGAAAGCACTAAGAAGTTTCTCCAATGATAGGTAGAAAAATTAAGCGGAGATTCAGGACAAAGATAAGAATGGCAAATAGTATAATAGACTATCGACATATAGTCTAATAGACTCTAGCATAGTATATTAGACTAATAACGCTAGAATATGTCTCAGCAGCATATGTACACACATGTAGAGAGGGACTCAAAGCAAAAAGATCACTAACAATGATGAATAAAAATGCATATGAGATCTTTAATAGCCTTAAAAATCACCCCAATAGAAAAACATAAAGTCGACCAACTACGACTGATGCCTATAAGAAAGACCGACGGATATACGACCTTAAGTCGTGTATCATTAGAATATATAGGGATAGAACTCTCTCAACTGGCAAGATGGTACGCAAAAAAAATTATACGTTCTGTTGTTAATCAATTAGTTAATAAATACTAATACGTGTTAATCATATAAATTCATTCTAAATTGAATATAACAGAAATTTTATACGACTTAGCGACTTTTTTAGCGACTTAGGCTTAGGTCTTTCAGGCAGGTCATATTGTAAACCTTTTTCCGAAATTTCGGCATCGAGGTCAAGTGCGACAAGCATGGGCGGGTGGCCAGAACTCTAAACAGTCGCCGGCAAGGAAAACAAAATTTATTTTACCAAATCGGCGACTGAGTGACTGAGTACACACACATTTCGGATAGAGAGATATCAACTTAGGTTGATAACTCTCTGTTTGAAACACACACTTTTTTATTTTAGGGACTTAAGTCCCGAAGTAATGTTAAATAACTTCTAATGTCCGTAATGTAAAAATCTAAAAATGAACCTAATATACCGCACATGGCAGTGCGAGTGCTCATTTTTACGAAGAGAATTCAAACCAGCAAAAATTTGTGCCATAATTCATGTTTCTGTCTCTTATATACGCCGCAATTTAAGCGCTTCATTAACGATTAAAAACCAATGTTTGAAACATAAATAAGCCCAACAAACTTGACAGGAAATGGTAGAAAAAGGTTTGAACTTAAGTTTAGGTTCTTGGTGAATTAAAAAATAATATTTTTTAGTTGTGTTTTTGAGTCTTGAAAATCATAATTTGCGCTTTTTTAAGTTTAAATTGTTTATAATTCGAAAACAATCATATCTACAGAGACTAAAGGAGACCTACTTTTTTCAGAATGGTCCAAAAAATTTAACAAAAAGTCGTCCGGACCGAAAAAATTGATTGTTAAAATTTGTTAAAAAAAATGTTTAAAAAAATTTGAACAAATATTCGCCTGGGAGACCTCTTGAGCCTCATTTTTTTGTATCTCTTGAAAGTGATTATACCAAAAGCTTTTCAACTTGTCTAAAAGTTTATAAAAAATACTTTGCATCAACTATATTTTTAATGTTTTCGGGAAAAAGTAATTGTAAAAATAATATCCATAATTCAAAAAATATTAACATGTATGTATTTGATTTTCAAATAAAAAATTATTTTTTTTTAAATTTATTGATTAAACAAATTATTTATAACTATAATACATAAGTATTTAAGTTGCTTCTTATTTCGTAACCTCTGCTACTAATAATAATAAACAATAAACAATACACAAATCAAATAATTGCATTTTTATGATCTATGTCTCGAGGTACCCCAAATAAAAAAAAACAATAAGGGCCGATTGTTCCAACGCTAATTAAAACTTGATTATAATCAAATATTTAATTACAATCAAATACGTCACATTTTGCGATTATGTGGATTGGTTTATTTTGTTTTATTATTTTGCGTTATAATTTAAAATAAACCATAATTAAACTCTTTCTGGTGTCAATTTTATGTGTATACAAATCAGTAATATTAATAAGCAATTTTTAATAATTTTGACAGCTGCCTTGACCTATTTAATTGTAATTAGATATTTGAATATAATGAAGTTTTGATTAGCGTTCGAACAATCGGCCCTTATTTTCGTTTACTAAAACCAAACATATTGCAACTTTTAGAAATTTGAATTTATGAATTTAATTTTTGAAATAAAATAATTGTTTCGCTGATAAACCCTTTAACCCCCTCTGTGGTTCAGTGGTAAGAGCGCCTGACTTTAAACCTAAAGGTCGTTAGTTCGAATCCCACCTGGGTCTAAATTTTCGTTTATTAAAAAAATTAATAAATGAAAATAATTTTTATCCTTGTGTGATCGGTACACACCGGAGGGACCGCAGGCGTTCGTATACAATTAGCGTCTCTTAGCAAAGACAATGACACACACACACTACATTAATAAACTTATCTTGATTGAGACTGGCTGAATGACAATTGTCCAAGCCAAAACACACACAAAAAAAATATAAACCCTTTATCTTTGGCACTTCATGGATGGTTTATTTTTAAATAAATCGTTTTAATTTTTTTGTCTAAACCTAAACTTTTATTATTTCAAATGATTCTTTTAAATTGCTTCTTAAATTTGTATAAACAAAGCTGGGATGAATTTAAAAAAAGGGCTATCTAGGGTTTTCAGGGATGTAGAACATTATGTTTCATTTGGAATTCGTGAAAAATTGCCGACATAACGGCATAAAGTTAAAGAAGCTGCAGGCTAATACAAACCTAAAAGAGTTGGGTGTTTGGCAGATAACCAAGGCACACCACTATTAAGTCTGAAAGATAGACAGAAAGCGGATTAATTAAAAACGTTAATTAGTACGAATATCTCGGAGTTACACTAAGCGAAGACGGGAGAGACGACAAAGATATAACAAGAAAAATAGGAAAAGGAAAAAACATGATAAAAACACTACATCCGATCCTATGGAATAAAACTTTAACTAAGAAAACAAAGAAAAATATATATCAGGCTATGATTCAGCCGGTGCTGACGTATGGGTCAGAAGTGTGGGTCTTTAACAAGAATATTTCACAAAAACTCCTCTCAACGGACATAATGTACTGTAGAAGATGTTCCGGGTTAACTTTGTTTGACCACATAAGAAATGAAAACATAAGAGAGATAATGAAAGTAAAGAACACAATAATGGATACGATAGCCGAAAAACAATTAAAATGGTATGGACACCTGAGACGGATGAACGAAGAAAGGATACCACGAAAGGTTTGGAACTGGAGACCTACACAGAGAAATAAAAGGGGAAGGCCAAGAAAGAAATGGATATCCAATATTCATATAGAAATGGATAATAGAGGTCTTCAAGAAGGAGACTGGGCCGATAAGAAATTATGGCGATTGGGATGCGAGAAGCGACAAAATTAAAGTTGCAAACACTCGCTATATTTATATATATATATATATATATATATATATATATATATATATATATAGATAGACTAGAGACTTAAAAGAAATATGTAAAAGTAACTTTTGCAAATGAGAGGCAGAATATCATTTAACATATGGAATGCCAAACAGGACTCTATACTATTACCATCGAAGAAGTTATTAGATAAAATCGTTGTATGAATACTCGAATATTCAATCGGATACTTGGTACAACGATAATATAAAAATGGTAAAGCTATAGTGCCTAACACTGCAAAACTGTTTTGTGTAAAAGTCCTGAAACGTATGGATAAACAGGTAATAAAATGGATAACAGCTATATTTAACAAACTACTTTGTAACTGGAAAAATCCCCCAAAACTGATTAAAGTCGACCTTCGTAACTATAACAAAAAAATTAATCGCAAAAATATGCGAAAACTACAAGATAATTAGCCTAATGAGCCACTTAAAACATTTTTAAAAGTGATACAAGCATAATTTATAAAAAATTCGAAGAACAATAATTGTCATAAATGGACGACTTTCTGCAGAAAGGAACCAACCCACAAATAGCTCAAGCTGAGAAAATTGAAGTTAAAGTTTCTGCGACAAAAAAAATTGTAGCTCATTTAAATTTATTTAACGAAAGTTCCTAAGTGAGTTAATACATTAGAATTTATGTTTCTTTAAAATGTTATTGTTAAAATAATAGTACAGCTATGCATATATGTATAAAAGTGGGTTGGTTCCTTTCTGCATTTTAAGAAATTAACTCTTTATTAAAGTTTTATTGAAATTATTACATTTAATACAACAATACTAGTATATAAAAATATAATTGTAATGCAAAGCTAAAATACAATAATATATTCCCAAAACGGCTAATGTGTCATGGTTTCATCTTCAAGGTCATCAAGTTCATCAGGACGGCCACTAAATCCCTCAATATCATCAATAATTTCAGAGTCCCCAGTTGAACGTTTGTAATATTCTTTAGCATCACCTGGTATTTAAATGCATGACAGATTTTATGTCTTCTAATTTTGGAAGAGAAATAGGCTTCCCGTTAGGCCATATTTTTGTAAGTAAATGGCTGAAATTATTGGTTACTGCTGGCCTTCCATGCTTCTTACCGATGTAAACTTCAAAATACTTTTCATCTGCAAAGCTTGTTTTCATGAAAATATAAAATGGTTTTGATTTATCTAGCATTATCTCCCTTGTTTTTAACCAATTAACTTTTTGTTTGTTTATGTCAACTTTTCTGTTACAGATTTGTTTTTCTGCTTCTATTGTACCAAAAAAATCAGAAGAAGTCATTCTAATGACATCAAATTTGTTTCTATTTCTGCAATTTTTCATTACAGTTATGTAATCTTCGGGCAGGTATAACCTTTGTTGATGTTTGAGTGCAGACTCTATGTCTGAAAAATTGGCATCGTTTGGTAAGAAACTATGCCCTGATATTAGGAACCGGATATAGATCTTATTAAGTGACGCATGAGTTTCAAGTGCAGCTTTCATCATTAGAGTTAATTTTATATTTCTATTTTGGCCCCCACATGAATCAGACCATAGAATTAGTTCATCTACGTCGTTAGATACATGATTTTTTATATATTTTAAAAGACATGATCCTACCTCTTGGGAACCACGACCAGCTTCATTTTCCATCCATACATTGCACGATCCCTTTTTGCTCTCTCTTTCCAGAGTAAATACCTAAGTTGTACAGCAAAATTTGCCTTTTATAAAATAAAATTCCAGTTGGTAGTCGTGGAAGGGGCAAAGTCTTTTCCAAATCAAATGTTAAACATTCTACTTTTTTATTGTTAGTAGCAGTATCTAAATCTTGTTTCATTTTTGCTCTGGCTTCTTGCCAATTTTTGATATGAGTATCATGTTCATTTACTAACATTACTTTTACTTCATTATCTTGAGTGCTATCTATTTTTGCCTGATAAGAATCGCAGGTGTTACAGGTGTCTTTTTTGAGACTCTTAAATTTTAAATTAAACTCGGTCATGAAGATACGTCTGTACACGACAAAAGCTAACAGGATTATTAGTATCTTCTTTGTATTTATTATACATTAGTTTTAGTGTCATTTAAGGGGGCAAAAATTGTGCATCACCACACTGCAATCTACGATAATGGCTCACATATTTTGGAATCCTGTCAATTTGATTAATTATTTCTTGTTTTCGTTCTTGTGAAATTTTATTTTTTCCACCCTGTTTTTGTCCTCTTTTGTCTGTCAATGAAGAGGATCTAAGTTTTTTCATTGCAGTATCAACACGCTTAGTAGAAATTCCCAAAGTATTATTAAATAAGTTGCGACATACCTTTATTTTATTTAACATGTACTTCCTTGAATATGTACGATTGGAATTTGTCTCACCGTAACCTCGTTTTTTATTGCTTTCATGAACCAATGCACCAATGTCAGGCTGTTTGAGCATTGTAATCTCCCAACTCCCAATACCTGTTAAATTGTTCTTCTCTACCATTGGTCGGTACTTTCACGTAGCAATTCATTTTACAAGAGCAATTAAAATCTTTGAATTCTTTTTTCTCGGCAGTTTTGCCTTTGTATGTATACAGACAGTTATAATGAACATTTTGTAAATTTCTCTGACGCTTATTTTCTTCTCTTGTTAAACCCAGATATTTTCGTTTTCGCCCCTTCTTTGGCCTACCTGTAGTGACTGGAGTAGAGTGTATTACCTGTTCTAGCATTTCTTCTTTGATTTCCAAAGCTACATCACCTTCCTGATAATGTTCTTCATTATGTCTTATACTAGTTTTATATTTATCCTCTAATCTGAATTCTGGATCTACGTCGGAATCATAGCCATCATACTCATTATCTTGATCACTGTTTGAAGATTCCATCTAATTTAAAAAGAAAAAAAGTCAATTAAATGCTAACATAAATAGTCCTGGCAAAACTAACCTCATTTTTTGCTTTTGAAACATTTAAAGCCAAATTTAGTATATGTTGTCCTCTGGAAGATCTATAACTCATTGTTTAAGAAATGTGTTACCACCCAATAGTTATTAAAAACTAATAATTTGCAATATTTTCACTACTTTATTATACGTATTATATCCTATTATACTTTATTATACACAAACATGCAGTCTTAGCATTACCGCGTGACAAACAAAAGTATTAAGTCATTGAAGAAAGGAACCAAGTGTTTTATACTACCCAATTCCCAAATTTTGCAGAATAGAACCAACCCACTTGGATCTTTTCTGCAGATTACTTCATAAGGGACTGAAGTAATGTGGGTTGGTTCACTACCAGATAGATGGCACTTGCTGTGGTCTGGTTCCATTCTGCATATAATTTTTAACGACTATTCAAAGCGGTACTATGAATACAGCAAAAAGAATGTATTTTGTGGGTTGGTTCCTTTCTGCAGAAAGTCGTCCAAACATAATTTGGATTCTGCGTTGTCTTAGGTACCAGAAGGTCTCTATTCGCTATACAAGTGCTCATGCAGAGCTTTAGAGATGTCAACTGTATGGATGTGTTTGTTTTATCCACTACAAAAGTGTATTTATTAAGGTAAAATATGAAAAGCTCATCACCATCTTGAAAGAAGCGAGCTAGATGATAGAAACTTGGAGATAGAGAAAGTAAGACAATAATGCATTCTGTCTCGGTGTTAACATGTACTCTAAACATATCTTCAAGGAAACAGTAAGAGGACTACAGTAAGGCGTATTAGTCAACGAAGTGCGTCAACTAAAAACATTAGATATACCGATGACGCAGTAAATTTTGCAGATAGCTTGGATGGCTACCAATCAATAGCGCAAATCAAATATAAGTTTAGGGGAGCTAATAGGCGAGTTACTAAGAAAACTAGAGAGGTGAGCAGAATGCTTTGAGAAACTAAAAAACCCAGAGGAAAATAACAATTAAATACAATCACAAACTAGATCGTATCAAAGTAATAATGATGCCGAAATAAACGGACTATCAAATCACGTAATAGAAGAAATATTAAAGCAGCTGAAGGATAAAAAGTGTCCAGAAGAATAATGTATAAAACTAGAAACATTGAAGAAAGGTGAAAAGCTATTACTTAAACGAATAACCAACCTAACAAAATGAATTTAAAAAAATGAGAGATTACTACAAAGTTGGCAAAATACATCCATATTCCCGATGCAAAAAATATGGAGGTATGGAGAAATAAAGGACATAAAAGCCTATGCAAAAATTATAGAGGAATTATTGCTTTATTACATGTAGTATATAAGATATTGGCTTTATTAATAAGAAACTAACAAAATATGAAACTGAAATAATAGGCGAGTAACAGGGAGGGGACGCAGATATACCATTGATGATTTTTACGATAAACTACGATTTCTTACGATTTCTACTCCTCCGTAGATCCCTACCGGAAAGGCGTGTGACACCTAAATGCGGGGCATATATATATATATATATATATATATATATATATATATATATATATATATATATATACATATATAATATAAAATTAATATTTCTTGGGTTTAGGTTCAATAAAGATATGTTACATGTGGAACTAGATTTTATTTTCCATTGCAATCAATCAACGTTTCGGCAGGAAACTCTTGCCTTTGTCAAGATTCTAAAATGTGTATATATAAGGACAAACAGATATTGTAAAATATATATATATATATATATATATATATATATATATATATTATATATATATATATATATATATATATATATATATATATATATATATATATATATATATATATATATATATATATATATATATATGACTTACCAAAACGTAAAACGTGACACAGACATTCATAAAAAGAAACACCAACGCAATAAATGACAAAAAAGATACATAAAACCTAAATAAAATATATTTCAATCTGATTTAAACAATAACAATATAACATTATAAAAAGCTCTTAAAGTCATAACATATCTCCACCTTACCTTTTTCAAAAACATCAACGATACGCCCATATAAAAATTATATACTAATGACAAGAGCTAAGCTACTACTAAGCTGATCCGACATTCGGATTCTAGGATAAATAAACATCGATGGTATATATATATATATATATATATATATATATATATATATATATATATATATATTTATATACATATATATATATATATACATATATATATATATATATATATATATATATATATATATATATATATATATATATGTATATATATATATATATATATATATATATATATATATACCATCGATGTTTATTTATCCTAGAATCCGAATGTCGGATCAGCTTAAACGCAATGGACCGGTAGATGCCATATATGAATGCTCGGCCAAAGGCTGGATGAATGAAGATTTATTCTTGATTTGGCTTAAGCATTTTAATAAACACGCTATTACACTTCTGTAATAGAAAATTACAGAAGATAGAAAAGCAAAAACTTCCTGTCAAAAACGTCAGCAAAAAGGTAAAATGCGCCAGGAGGAAAATCAAGTTTGACGATGGTTCTTCAAGTGCTTCATCCCACGATAAAATGGAAATTTGCAACGATCATAGTTCCGATGATCCCAACAGCGACATAGAAGAAGAATGCATTTATTGTGGTGAATACGAAAAATCTGAAATGTGGTACAGATGCGGAGTTTGCCATAAATGGGCGCATAAGGAATGCAGTGGTTACGATAATCACAAAACTTTTGTATGCGATTATTGCAAATAGAGTGTAGTTTCAAATGTTTTTGTATTCGTTTTTTTAATTAAGTAGTTCTTTGAATATATTTTTTTACATAATAAATATATAGATGTTGTTTGTGAGCTAATAATTATTTTGTGTTTGATTTTCATATAATGTAACCCTGGGCGGTATTATATCATCACTGGGCGCAATTACCGCATGGTCGGATAATTCCGCCCGAGTGTAGGTTTGTGAATATAAATGTAATACCCCGCAAAATAAAATAAATCAACACTTTCAGGCTTAAATAATTAGAAGTCGATAACATGACTGTATTTTGACAGTTGACATTCTATTTCAAGACCTATAGTTTGTGTCTAATTCAACAAATTGCTTAAGTAGGCGGCAACACCCGCACTTCCCTAATATTTATCTTAACCATGCCACCGGAAACTAGTTTCAGAACCTTGCTTAATATTGAAAAAGTTTGGTTTATGTATAAACAAAAATAAAACAAAATACTTTGAAATATCCAGGACTACGAAAATCAGAATTTATAAAACGATTGTTTTCTATAATCTTCGGTTATGTATGACAGCGAAACTTGGGGTGTTATGTCAGGAAAATATAAAGAAATTGAAACGACAGAAAAAAAGATACTATGCCAGATATATAGAGTGATAAAGGATAATGACGGCGTATGGAAAAGAAAAAACAAATTAATAAGGAAGTAAAGGAGCTCTACAACCAACCAAGCATAATCCAAAAAGTAAAAGCACAAAGATCACGTTTTGGTAAACCACAAGTAAACCAAAAAAGAAGTGAATAAAATAGATTAAAATATGTGAATGCCGAACTGTTCGCCAGTACTTTATCTAAGGTTTTCTCTGTCGAACCCAATAATCATCAGTTGCCTAATGTTACTTCGCCACGAGTTTTTTCTTCCCTTGAAAATATAATTATTACTCCTGAAAAAGTTAAATATCATCGCCAAAGCCTAAAAAATAATTCGTCTCCTGGTCTAGACTTAATATCTTCTTTATTTTAAAGAATTTTTCTGATACTTCAGCTTACCCACTACATGTGATTATGTCCTTATCATTCACCACACATATTTTGCCTCCTTTATGGAAAACCGCATCTGTAACATCCAACTATCGTCCTATCAGCTTAACACCTATAATATTTAAGATAATGGAATCTATTATTGCCGAGACAATTTCTGATTTTCTGCAAAATGAACTAATTATACCAGAACAGCAGCATGGTTTTGTCAAAGGACGTTCTACAATGACACATTTTCGCTTGTGTGTCAATGAATGGTCAAGAGCATTAACTATGGTATTCTACTTGGATGCTGCCTCTTCATGTGGAGAAATGTAAAACATTCTGGTAAAAATCTTCGCATGGGTAAAAATAATATGTGTCTTCCTTACTCTATTAATGGGCGCGTGTTAAAAACAGTGAAATCACATAATGATCTAGGTGTTATAATTAATTACAATCTAAGTTGGTCGGAACATATTTTGCATATTTCTAAAAAATCTAACAGTAAATTATATCTAGTAACTAAAACGTTTGCAAAAGTGTCATTTATGAGCTCAGTTCATCTGTACATTTAAATTGTACATTCGTCCAGTTCTGGAATATTGCGGAACTGTTTGGTGTCTGGTATTAGTGCGCGATCGTAATATTCTCGAAAACGTGTAGCGGCAGTGCACTAGGATGTCTTTTGGTCGCTCAAGAACTACGTATACAGAAAGACTGAATATGGCTAATCTCACTACATTTGAACAACGTCGACTTCGAGGCGATTTAATTTTTATGTTACGGATAGTAAAATACAACTTTGGAAATGTGTCTTCGTCGAAATCGTCTTCGTGACCACAAACTTAAGTTTAAAAAGGGAACTTTTTTAACAACTAGACAACTTTTTCTCTGTTATCGAGTGTTCTCGATATGGAATAACCTTCCAGCTGAGATCATAGATGCTTCATCCATAATTGAACATTTAATTTGTATTAAATACTTGCTATTACCTAGGTTTTTGTCTATTATTTAGTTAGTTAGTGCTTAATATGTAACTATTGTAATGTAACCATTTAATTGCACACTATATAACTTTGTATTCACATGGACATATGGGTTTTGCGACCCCTGCTTAAATTTATTGTAAAATAAAATAAAATAAAACATGAAATGTAAGAACTCTACGGAATGGGAGAAAAAGAGAAAAAACCAAGATGAGTGGAGAAATAGTAAAAGAAAAAAATAAAAACCATGGGCCTTCAAGCCTGAAAATATTAAAGAATTTGGAGTAAATACCATTACGAAAAAAATAAATCACATGGTAGCAAGTAAGCGCGAAATATCAAATATACAACTTTTGATAAACCAACATCAAATTGAGAAGATAAATAGCTACACATAAGTAGATGCTATCTATTTTCGAGGTTATTATAAGGGGAAGAGCATTGGATACTTTCCGAAGCTTCTTTAGGAAAGCTAGATACCTTCGAGATGTGGTATTACAGACACACTTTAAGAATTTCATGGATGGATCATGTGACTAAGATTATTAACATAATCAAAGAAAGCAATTCATTTTTCATGGCAAGGTATTTGGAAAACGAGGGTCATGAGAAGTGAGGAATCTAAAACTGCATTTCACAATATATCTCCTCAACTAAGCAGAAATCCTTGGCAAGCAAATTGGTTTCTTGTACTCATTAAGAGTATATCGTAATAAAAGAAAGACAGTTAATATTTAATTTCACGTAAAGTGCCTCTGTATATTCACTTATATGTATATCATCCTAACAGGTCTCGCCAGAGAGACTATTTACAGAAGTTTTAAACGTTTATAGAAATCTTCGTATTTCTACTTTCGTAATTTATTATCAGATGTAGCTATAGCGTGCTTACTGAAGCCTTTTTATTGTTCCTTCCTTTTCGACAGGAATGACTGTTTTCTTAACTTTCTTTCTTTTATTAAATAATCACTTTGGCACCGCACTTCAAGAATAGTACTTTTAAGTTCTCCAGGATTCCGAATTCACCTCTTTTTACACTGTGTAACTGGCACTTCACTAGAAGATGTTTTATTATTAGTGGGGTCTCGCAAGCATAAAACTTCGATTGGGGATCTCGTGTCATTAGGTGTCTATGCGTAAGGCGACTATAACCAAGCCGCGGTCGCGTAATGATTACCTGAGAAGAACGATTGATGAACCTATCGGACCATGGTTGAAATGTTGGTTTTATCTCAAGTAATTTTCTAAGGCTTCTAGTCCATATTTATCGTATTTATCTATCAATGTGATTCCAATATGATACAGCACTCTCAGGAACGCAATGTTTCGTTGATTTAGATTGTGCAATTATTGTCTAATAAATTTGGCCGAATTGGCATAATGGAAAGAATATATTTTAGAGATAATTTTCAGAGAAAGTGAGTGTAACTATTAGAAAGTTTTTTTAAGGACTTTTTGTAACGTAATAAATTTTTTTTATTTTAATATTTGGGAAAGGTTTTTCATTTGCAAGCTAAATTTTCAATAATATCATTATTTTACACTTTTAAAACTAAGGTGCCAAAACCAGCTTCGGAAAATTCCCATAATTTATATATTATCTTATTACCAGAAAGTCTGAGAATAAACTAGAAATGTCTAAATAATTTAACATACCTTATTATTTTTTTTTTTTCGAATAGCTACATTTCCCTTTTACTGTTATGAATATCCTTTTAGTTTACGAAACCACAGAGAGTCTGCACTTGATGCTGATGAGATTGGAAAGTGAAGGATGCTCGGAACGTAGCATAAAGGGGAAGAAATGATAAAACACTCGGCAACAAGTAGGTTTCAGATGCAGAGCCGTCACGTCGACATAATAGAATGATGGCAATGTGCAACTCGAAGTCAATTTCTTTGAATTTGCAACAGGAACTTTTCATATTTATCGGTTGAGAGGTAGACGGCTACGCTTGTATGTAAAACGAGATATAATGTGTTTTTAAAAGCACTTGTGTGTTCATGGTGGAAGTATATAACTACTATCAATTTACTCAATTTCTATTTGATCTTAAATAGTAAAAAAGCATAATAATGATAGCACAATTTTATGACAGGAAGTTCTATTCTAAAGTAAATAAGTAAGAGTAGAAAATTAAAAAAAAAACGCTTTGACCAGTAAATTATTTAGTTGGTATTTTTATTATGATAAAATTGCAGGTATAAACTCATAATAAATGAAGCTAAAATTGTATATAAGTATCGTATAAAGGCATTTTACATCACAAGGCTATAGTAAAGCTTATAGTAAAGACTCTATCACTAAAGTAAGAAATAGCATATGACTAAGTAAATAGACAAAATATGTGATGAATTCGACCAATCGAAACGACATTTCTCGTCAGCATCGTTTATCATCATTATCATCATTATCATAATTATCATCATTTTATTTTTATTACCGGTATTCTACTGGACCGTTTGGACGTTGTATTGGACGCTTGATGCATATTGGTCGATGCATCGATGGTATACATATACAGAGTAGACTAAAAGTCTGGAGACGGCTCATTATCTCTTAAATTGATAGTTCGAATTGTAAAAAAATAAGGATAAGTCGAAAACTTTCAAGTAATGGCTGTCGACGAAAATGAAATTAACGTGAAACTCCATAAGACGAGGGCCACCCTTGGCATCAGAAACCTTTCATGTAATATTCTTGTTTAGCAAGTCCATAAACCTTTAAGTAATGACTTTTGACTGACTACAAATAAAAATATCAATAAACTCCGGGAGAAGTGGTTCACCCTAGACACCATGTATCTCGATGACCATCACTGTCTTATTCATGTTTAGAAACTTCGAAAACGACTTTCAACCGATTTCGGATGAAAGTGACATAAAACTCCAGAAGTATAAATCTATTCTGACCACCATTTAGCTCGAGAATAAAACTGGTTATCAAATTCATTTTCGGTGACCTCGAAAACAGTAATGACTGTTAAATATTGACTCGCCTAAAAATGATAGATTGGATAGTGTTACTATCAGTGAAGAAAGTGACTCTAGTAGTGGTAGTTATATTTTAAATAATAAACGAAAGAGAACCATACCTTTACCATCAAGTTTAAGCTGTAGTGAAGAAGATCAGACTATAATAAAACCTAGTCATTTCGGACCATTGAACAAATAATTACGCTAGACATAAAAAGCACAGAAGTGGTTGTCAAAACGTTCTACATGCCGTTCGTGGATAGAAACTACTGTAGAAGAATTCACTGCAGTGAATTTATCGGGGTTATCCTAAATATGGGTACGATAACCGTATCAATATCCAAGAGTATTGGTCATAACCATGGACGTATAAACATAGATGGACACAGCAATAAGATACCTTTAACACACAATGTTTTGAAGCTTCGATAGAATGTGATGCTTCCGCAATGAGCATAAGCGTGCTTGAATTTTTACTCGCGGGTAATTATTCAGATTTTAAAAATTGGAAGTAGTAATAATGTATAAAAACACGTTCAAAGAATTTAAAAAAACGAGAGTTTAACTATTCACAAATCACGTCTTTATAGAAAAATTAAAATACAATTTTATTTGCTTTAAAATTAATACAATAAATTATAGTTGAAGTCAAGTTAATTTTTAATAGGTATCAAAATAATGCTACAATAAAAAAATCTTTGTGTTTTCTCCTAAATCTGCTACCAAAATAGTTCGATCGTCAATATTATTTGGAAACCTACATAGAAAAATAAATGAGTTGTAAATAAGCCAAATATAGTGGTCAATTATCATCAATTTATGGAAGGTGTCGACCAGGCAGACTCTTATTTAGTCTCATCTGAGTAACTGATTGAAGTGCTGGCGAAAATGGTGTTTTGGGGACTCGAAATGTCCCAGTATAAATGCTTATTTATGACATAAAATTGGAGTCAATACTTATTTAATATATAAAATTTCACAACGGGGCAAAAACAAAAAACCGAGGTATAGAATTGGTAAACAAGCTGAAAAATTGGAGTCAATACTTATTTAATATATAAAATTTCACAACGTGGCAAAAACAAAAAACCGAGGTATAGAATTGGTAAACAAGCTGACAAAAACTTCTGGCAGACCATCATCTATAGATACAGAAGAGCGGCTAAATGGTAAACTACCTATAGTATACGCCAAAATGATGGGAAGAAAAAAGACTTTGCGATATGTTCTACTAGGCGACATTCGGGAAACTAGGTATATTTGTGACACTTGCAGCCGTAAGCCTGGACTACATATTTTTAACTGCTTCGAACGGTACCATACATTACAACATTATAAAAGATGATTGTTTTAACTTTTTTATAATGTATTTGTTATTCGCGGTAGTAATTATGAAAATGTTAAGTGTTTTTTGTGTTTGTCCCTCCTCAAAATTTAATATGTCTGTAAACGTTTGTTTTATTTAGTGTTGTTTACGTTTTTTTAATGATTTTTTTTTGTATATTATAATTGTAATAATTTATTGTGTTTAATTTGAATTAAGGTCTATGCCAATAATATTTTTAAAGAACATTTTAGGCCATTTTTAAAAAATTCCCATATAAAAAAATTCCGAGTAGATAGATACGTAGATAAAATAATAATCCGAGTACAGTGTAATCACAAAAGTACTTAATACATGAGTGCAAAGGGTTTTAATAGTTTTAATTCTTACTTATCGTTTATCTGTGAAATGCTTTCGAAATGTGGCTTTATCGCCGTATCCTAAAAATACCATGGACAGCGAAAATCACAAATATAGATGTCCTTAAAAGAATAAACCAAGAACGCCAACTTTTCGAAACCATCAAGAAAAGGAAAACGGCGTATCTAGGTCACATCATGCGAAATGAAAAATACCAGTTCCTCCAACTTATAATCTAGGGTAAAATTGAAGGCAAGAGAGGAATGGGACGCAAGAAAATGTCCTGGCTCCGAAACATAAGGCAATGGACAGGGATTAACGACATACAATCTCTGATACATATTGCAAGAAATAGAGAGTTAATGGAAAATGTGATCGCTAACATCCATTAGTGGATTTGCACCTGAAGAAGAAGAAGATCGTTTATCTGTGAACTTAATGACAACAATAGCATTCCACTTTTTAATAAGCGTGTCATACGCAGGCTTGATAATAAGTTAGCAAAACTTGGTATATATACCTCCAACCAGCTTTTCAACCACCATTATTGTCATAAAATATATAAATAAAACCTTGTAAAAGTCTTTAGTTTTAGGTTATACAGATTGAAATACATGTTTTATTATTAATTTTTTTTGTGTGGAGTTTTTGCTCAATTCTCGCATTCGATGGCTCCCCAAGTAGCTGATAGAGATAGAGTTCCCACATATTGGAAAATACAATACGGCTTCGAGCAAATTGACAGATACTGGGCTGCTCATGACGGCTAAAAATAACACAGAAACTGGAGAAAAATCATGCGTAATCAAACGAGGAGGCAACCGAATGTTTTGCTTATGATAATGTAATAATAATAATGCTACTTTCGACGTTCAGATACGTGCGAAAATTTTTGCGAGATAAACCAACATACCAAGTCACCTAGCACTCGATAACATGGAAAGAGTACACCAGAGCTCAATCTTTTTGATAGCGTAAGTATCTGGGATGAGTGAATTTTCCCCTTAGAGGGAGTGTGAGCCGTATGGCTAAACCTGGATAATAATAATTAAGATCTTTATTTTTCCTTCAAATTCACACAATACACAAAATATATAAATTATATATGTATAAAATACAATAAGAAAGAAAAAATGCCGACGATCAGTTGGTGCTGATTTCAAGAAATCAGTTTTTTATTATACCTCTGCTTTTCATCTTAGGCAAGAGAAAACAAATATAATATATTTTTTTGTATGTTCTGTAACAATCGATTAAAAACCATAACCAATAGAAACATATAGCATTTAGATATTGTCCAAAAACTATCACACAGTCTATACATACTTTATAACGGGTCATTAAATAATTGCACATTTGTTACTCACGTAGCAATTTAAATATAAGATATTTCTTAAAAGATATATTCGATTTTAATTTTAATTCTTTAGCTAATCCATTGTATACTTTTGATATTTGATATGTAAATGAATTTTTGAATTGTTCTATACGATGTGGCGGGGCTGTAATTGTATTTTTGTATCTTGTATTGACATTGTGTATATCAGTTCTGTATATAATTTTTTTTGAAAGATATGCTAGGAGAGAGTTTTTGATAATTTTGTGGAAAAGACATGCAGCATGTAGAAATCATCTCTTTTCCATGCTCAACCATTTTATATGTTTTAATTTGTGAGAAATAGGCTGGTGTCTTCTTACACCACATATCAGACGAAGACACAAATTTTAAACCACCTGAATTCTTCTCCTGTCATCTGAACTAATACAAGGCCCATACACAACATCTTCATAGTTAAATTTTGATAATACTAAACTTTCGCACAGTATTCTTTTTACTATGTATAACAGATAGCGGAGATTATGATAAATTGTTCTTAGACTGAGAAATGCTTTACTCACACAGGTATTAATATGTTTTGTAAATTTGAGGTGATTATTTAAAGTTAAACATAGATTTTTTGCAACAGTACAGGTTTAATGATTTCATTATCAACAACTATTTCAATGATGTTACCCATCTCCAAACAAACTCTGTTTGGACCAAAAACCACCAGATTAGTTTTTTTAGAGTTAATATTTAATGAATGATTTCTTGCCCAAGCAATCCCCTTGCCCAGGACAACATTAAACTAACATTTTTAAGTTTAAACCGTCTAAACTTGGAGCATTAGATTTAACAGTATATAACAATGTTTGTACCAGATCACACATACATACTAGGTTAAGGTCGATTCAGACACATCAGTCCCGTCACATTCTCGGCGCCGAACCGGTCCTGTTTGGTCACAGAACTATTAATTATTTGACAACTGGGAAACTGTTCGTCAACTGATGAATGTGAATGCCGGCGGCATTCTTCGGCATATTTCTATTTATATATATTCTTCTGCGGCATATTTCTATTAAAGAATATTTTGTATGACGGATTGTTCGGTTCGGCGCGAGGACTGTGACGAAACGTGACTGATGTGTCTGAATCGACCTTTAAGCTGAATTTGAAAGGTGTCTGCTACAGTTGCAGACCTAGCATCAGGAAGTAATAGTTTTAGACCGCGCCCTATGAACCCCCAATAAAATGTACTATTAAAATTAAATTGTGCCTTTTCTTAGTGATTCCACATTGTATTAGGAATACCGTGCAATAGGGAACTGACACACTAAGTATAAATTATAGTTGTCTAAATTAACTTACTTTTATTGTTTATGAATAACGTTGAAAAGATAAATTTAATTAAAGTTTTATACTCGTACGATAAGGAAGGTGGCAAGAATGTTCGGCTACATCAATCATCTGGTGGAAACTGTTTCTGTAATAATTAAAAGCAATAAAAACCATCAAGCAGTTGCTATTAATTCGCGCAAAGACGGCAACAAATTGTTTCAAGTACGAGTTAATTGTCAAATAAGCATCGTAATTACATTCCGAAAAAGTAGCCGACAAATCTGTTATGTTGTTGCCATTCATTAAGATGTTAATAGATTCAATGTCCTCTATTATAGTTTCAGACATTTCCCATGAATATCAATCACTGAGGCAGGGCGTTTAGCATTCCAAATTAGTTAAAGATCTTTGTCGTTTGGAGTGTATAAAAATAATTTTTACATTTTAGTTTAGACGCAATTATATCTATACAGTACAAACCGAAAAAGATTTATATGATTTTTATTCGTTTATTAAGCGTATGTTTTTGAATAAAATAGAAACAGCTTGCAAATAATTACTTCTACGTCTTTATTATTTTATCTACAATATATAACTATTCATCCTTCGCATCGTCTTACCTAGTCAATTTATATATTATATATATATATATATATATATATATATATATATATATATATATATATATATATATATATATATGAGCAATGAGTATTTTTAAATAACTGGGTTTTTGTCGCGGTTCTCAAAGAATTAGATTGTAAGCACTTTTGAAATTATCTTTATTATCACATATATATCTAATATAGACAATATTTAAATATAAATGTAAAACAACCTATCTTTAAAATGAAATTCTTATTACAACAATTAAATTCTACTAAAAAAATTTGGTACCTCTCTGTCACTGAATGCCTAAATGAAATTGTTTTCCAAAATAAAGGTTTTAATCACCACTCAATGTAGTCGTTATCAGCCTCTGGTTATCCTTATTTTTGTAAAATCGCTTTGCCAAATACACCACAATGTTTCAATTATCAGCTTCCACCATTTAAAAATATTTTTCTTCTTAATAACATTTATAAATAGATACAATATTCTTCCTTCTTTATTACTTTCTCGTTTATTCTTCTTTCTAATAATCTTTTTTTCTCTTCCAATCTCCAATATCCATATAAATATAATTTTACATTTTTTTTTTTAATCTTCATATAAATAATATAATTTTTAATCTTGACTTTCTACTCCAATATTCTCCAATACTACAATAGTCTTCTATCTACATTACTGTGACAATACTCTCCAATACCACAATATTAAAATAATACTACTACTTAATACTTAATACTCTTTCAATACTGAATACCCTAACACTGAATCCCCATACTCAATACTTATGCTCACAATCACAGCGTATTTATAAATATTTCAATGTTCACGAATATTCTCCTACAAAAATTCTTTCTATTAACGTCTTATTTTAAACGTCTAGATAATTCTTTACTTTTTGATTGAGAATTTTTATGGAAATTTAGGCTTTTCAGATCAAAATGTAAACTTATACATAAATTAAACATCTTAAATTAATAAATACATTGTAAAATAAAAACTTTTAAACAAATTATTATGCTAATTTCTTAAGGATGCCCTCATATAAATACTTTTTATAATAATCTCTAGTATATAACTGATAAATTATTTCTTTAATCGCCATTAATGTTCATTCTAGGTTTCTAAATATTTTGATGTCCTTCTGATGTCTCTTTGATGAGTTTTGGTTTCTAGAAAAACCATTGTTTTTTGTAAAGTCAGATTAGTTCTGCTTCTTCTTGATGTTCCAGGAGAACTGGAAACGTCGCTAAAACAATGTTTTTTTTTTAAACCAAAACAACTGAAACCACATATAGCTCCCTCGGAAATTTCAAATCCGATATATATATATATATATATATATATATATATATATATATATATATATATATATAGAAAAGTAAAGTATAGAAAGTAAATAGATAATTGTCAAATTTACCGGTGTTATATAAAATGTTAGGCAACATCAAGATAATTATATCCTTCGATATCGTCAGCTATTCCATCAATACATTGTTGATATGTATGCTAAGGTCGAAAGCGAACGCTTGCGATTCCTTTGATTCAACCAAGCGATCGGAAGAATATATTCACTTACGAGATGCTGTTGCTCGAAACATCGATGGAAATTTAAATCCCAATGACATCGGTAATGCTTTCATTTTACCTTCAAGCTACATCGGCAGTCCACAGAACATGTAGGAATACATACAAGATGCGATGACTTACGTACGTCATTACGGCCGACCGGATTTATTTATTACATTCACATGTAATCCGAATTGGGAAGAGATACAAACTTCACTATTGCCAGGACAACAAGCCATTCATCGTCATGATTTAACTGCACGTGTGTTTAAACAAAAATTGAAATCCTTAATTGATTTTATTGTTAAATATTCAATTTTTGGTATCACACGTTGTTGGCTGTATACGATAGAGTGGCAAAAGCGAGGTTTGCCTCATGCCCACATTTTCGTTTGGCTTAAAGATAGAATCCGTCCTGAAGAAATCGATCAAATAATTTAAGCCGAAATTCCAGACCCATTAATTGATCAAGAATTATTTGATATTGTCACCAAACACATGATCCATGGGCCATGCGGTGCTTTCAACATGACGTAACCGTGCATGGAAAATGTAAAAAAAAACTTCCCAAAGTCGCATACGAATGACACGATCACGGATATTGATGGTTATCCAATGTATCGCCGCAGAGGTACTGAGAATGTTGGCCACACATTTACAATGCGACTGCCGAACTGTCCAAATCAAGTTGAGTTTGATAATCAGTGGGTGGTACCATACTCACCACTACTTTCAAAAACTTACAAAGCTCATATCAATGTTGAGCTTTGCAGTTCTGTTAAATCAATTAAGTATATTTGTAAATATGTAAACAAAGGCAGTGATTTGGCCATATTTGAAGTACAAAACATAAATAAAAATGACGAAATAGCACGATACCAAATGGGCAGATACATTAGCAGCAATGAAGCTATTTGGCATATTCTCAGCTTTCCCATCCACGAAAGAGATCCTGCTGTCCAACATCTGGCAATACATATTGAAAACGGTCAACGTGTATACTTCACTGAAGAAAATGTTCTCCAAAGAGCGTTCGAAGCTCCGAAAACGACTGAATTTTTTACATTGTGTCAAAAACCTGATGTGTTTGGCCAGTTCGCGAAGACATTGGTGTTTGGTGATGTTCCACGTTATTACACATGAAACAAATCCAGTAAAAAATGGGAGCCACGGAAACAAGGAAAATCACGTCCTTCCATTACAGGCATATTCAAAGCTAAGACATTGGGGAGACTTTACACGGTACATCCAAAGCAACGTAACTGCTTCTATTTACGTTTGTTATTGGTGAATGTTCCCGGACCAACGTCTTTTGAATTTTTACGAACAGTTAATGGTCGAGTATTCAATACATACCAGGATGCATGTCGTAAACTGCAATTGCTAGAAGACGATAACCATTGGGACTTAACGCTTGCTGATGCTGCGTTGACATCAACACCGAATAACATTCGTTAGTTGTTTGCAATTATTTTGACGACATGTTATCCCTCGCAAGCACAAACTTTGTGGGAAAAACATAAAAATTGTATGACAGAAGACATCTTGCACCGAATTAGACAAACAAATCAATGCCAAAACATAGATTATATACCAGAGATGTACAATGAAGCATTGGTCTTGATCAAGGATTTATGTGTTCTTATTTCAAATTTACCACTTAATCATTATGGTATGCCATCATCTACTCGTCCAGCCAACGACTTAGTCAATACCGATTTACAATGAGAAAATCAATATGACCATGGAAGTTTAGCAACAATTATCATGAACAGTGAACCATTACTGACAGCAGAACAAAAAATTATTTATGATCGGATTATGCTGACTGTTGCTGCTAAACAAGGCGGTTTTTTTTTCTTGGATGCACCCGGTGGAACCGGTAAGACATTTTTAATATCGTTGATTCTTGCCAAAATACGGTCGCAACAAAAAATCGCATTAGCAGTAGCATCGTCAGGCATTGCGGCTACTTTACTGGATGGTGGGCGAACAACACATTCAACATTCAAGCTGCCATTGGACGTTCGTAATAAACCAGATGCAATGTGTAACATCAAAAAGAATAGTGGAATAGCTGCAGTGTTGCGGAAGAGTTCTATAATAATTTGGGATGAGTGCACAATGGCACACAAATATTCACTTGAAGCATTGAACAGAACTATGCAAGATTTAAACAGCAATAATAAACTTTTCGTTGGTGCTATCTTACTTTTGTCTGGTGACTTCCGGCAGACCTTACCGGTTATACCTCGCTCTACCTTCGCGGATGAGATTAATACATGTTTGAAACAATCATTCTTATGGCGAAGTGTTGAAACACTTCGATTGACCATAAATATGCGAGTACAATTGCAAAATGATCCATCAGCACAAATATTTTCCAAACAACTAAGTACTAGATACTAAATACTAAGATATTGGCAACGGTAAAATAGAACTGCAACCAAATACGCAATGCATTAAACTACCAGACAGTTTTTGCACTGTTGTTCAGGATAAAAATTAATTGATTCAGAGTATTTTCCCGGATATACAGAATAATTATTTGAATCATGAATGGCTTAGTCAACGGGCGATTTTGGCAGCCAAAAACGTTGATGTTGACGAAATTAACTTCCAGATACAACAGTTGTTACCAGGTGATCTGATGTATTTTAAATCAATCGATACTGTTGTTGATGAAAATGAAAGTGTAAATTTTCCGATTGAATTTTTAAATTCATTAGATATCCCTGGAATGCCACCACATAATCTTCAATTAAAGATTGGTTCCCCTATTATTCTCCTCCGTTATTTGAATCCACCCCAATTATGTAACGGTACGCGTTTGGTCATCAAAAAGATCACCGGAAACATTCTTGAAGCAACCATTTTGGCTGGGAAGTTTAAACCAAAAATTGGTCATGCTGCCACGTATTTCGATGATACTATCAGATTCTACCATACCCTTCAAAAGGCTACAGTTTTCAATTCGTTTAGCTTTCGCCATGTCTATAAATAAATCTCAAGGTCAAACAATGTCCATTTGTGGTTTAGATTTGGAAAATCCATGTTACTTGGACACCACTTTCTCCATCAAAATATCTTACCATTAAGGGCACAACTTTAATTTCCCTATGACTCGACGATCTCGAAGGTCAATTTCTAATTGATATTGAGCCTCTTGAGCTAAAACATTTTTTTAAATCGCCTCAGTCTTGGTTTGAGCTGCCGCAAAAGGTTCAAACATGCTTACAATTAGTTTTAACGTGCAGTCTAGGATCTGAAACTTTGCAAATGCTTAATTGTACGGTAAGCAAAAGTACCTTCCTTGGCAGCAATCAACATATTTTCAGAACTTAAATTTTCTCTTTTACAAAGCTTTCCAATTTGCTGCTCTTCGAGTTCGCATTAGCAGCCAACATGTGGTTTTTTTTTTTGACAAATGTTGTTTGATATTACTGCGACCACTGTGTTAGAAATATCAACATCACTTTTACAAACTAGGCAAAACACAATATGCGATGAAACATTTGATTTTTGTTTCATAAAAGGATACTCTGCTTGCAACTCAACGTTAAATGGCATTTGCTTCTAGGCGGTGACATGATAAAATTGTTTATTTTTCCACACAGCACAAAATAATATAAAAAAACGAGAAAAAATGCCGGAATTTAAGACAAAAGGTTAATAGACTAATCATAAATAAATAAGATAATAAGATTTTGCTGCGAAATGAAATCGACAGTGATGGGAGGGAGATGGGCGCATCGGTAATAAACTAAAATAGACGACGACGCGGCGACGAGAGTCGCAAGTGACTCCTGCGCCGATCGATTGCTGCTAAAGATAGGAGATTCTGATTCTTCCGCAAAAGATCGATTCTTGAATCAATTCGAATCATAATTATATTTTGTTTGGACAAAAAGTAGGACTTAATTTTGTGTAATTAAGAAAAAGAGTACATTTAGGTGTACTTCATAAATTTTAAAGTACAATAGGACAGCGTTTGAAAAGAAAGTACTGTCCTACTAAACAAAGTACATATGGTAACCCTATATATACCACACATGAAAATATACAATTATGGACATAATACATCATAAAATTTTTAAAATTTGTTGTAAAAATAGTAAAACTTGATTGATGGCATGTTTTACTGGTGTATATTAACTCATACAGAGAATGGAAAGAAAAAACAGTGTAATTAATAAAAACATATTAATTACATGTGTACCTCATACAAAAATATCTTGTCTTTGTTAAGACCAGTCACAGAAGAGAAATATTCTACAAGATCATACCCTAGAAATGGATTTGGGTAGAGGAGCTCTCGACAGTATATTCTAAGCCCTCTACAGAGCGTCCAAGTATTCAGAAGGTGATTAGGCCATAACTTCTTCTCGCGAGACGACATTCTCTGTATGTTTCTACTTAGGTACTTTTATTATTTACCATTATTTTGGATTTATCAGGCAGTTTACTATGTTAGTTTTGTTGTTGCGTGCCTTCGATTTCTGTGGATGATCTTTATTAAGTAAGAACTGTTGATTTGGTCATAAAATCTTTCATCAATTGTCTTTTGGTAAGGGACAAAGTTTTCTTTTAGATTGTTAATATTTATACAGGTTACTGTTGGTTTTGTAACACATTTTATTCTTTCTAGTTTCAGATCTAGAACAATTTTTACTCTGTTTAGTGAATAGTCGATGTCCATCTGAAGTTTATTAATTACTCGCATATCTTTTATTGTAGCAATCTTGTTGGTTAAAACGAAGTCAATTTCGTTTTAAGTGGTTCCATTTGGTGCTACCGAAGTCCATTTTCTGTTCGAATTTTTCTTGTATGAAATGTCGAAATAATTTATTTGTAATAGACATGTTTTGGTAGTGTGCAAACTGAACCAGCCTTTCTCTCGTTTCGTTTCTCTGACCTACTTCATACTTTCGCATGACTTGTTCCCTACAGTTTCCCTGTTCCTCTTTGGCATTAAAGTCACCAATTAAATATTTAAAGGTGCTTTTATTGTTTTTATTTTTAAAGGTACTTTTATTGTAACTATGCCTGTATTGGTATGGATAAAATTGAGTAGCTCTATAACCGATGCAGCTGGTCCCAATCCCGGATAAAAGAGAAGGAACAGAGTTGTAACACCTCTAAAAAAACTAGGGTTCAGCTGACCTGGCTGATAGCACCCTGTAAGGGTCCCTTCCTGGGGTACAGGTGAAAACCGGTCAACGATCTCAAAGGCAGAGAGCACATACAGACAAATATGGTAAAGAGACAGTGATACTCGGAGTATATGCATCAACAGACGATTCCCCGAAAGCAGAAAAAGAAAATTTCACGGAACAACTTCAACACCAAATAGAGCTAATCAGGAAAAACGTGGGATAATTATAACACGAGACCTTAAAAGCAGAACTAAAAGGACAGAAAACGATAAAGTAGTGGGGAGATTTGGAGACGATGTACAAAACGCAGACGCAGAACGTCTGATTATATTATGTGAACTAAACAACATAAAAATCACCAAAGGATTCTTCAGACATAAAAATATTTATAAATATACATCGACGTAAGAAACGCGAAAGCTGAAACAGATAATAAACTACGTAAGAGCTAAACAAAATACCACAATAATGATAAAAGATATGAGTACTAGAAGAGGAGTGAAATGTGGAACTGACCATAAACTAAAGACAGCGAAAATGGGCATTAATTGGAAATATAATAGGATTCCCTCTACAGCAGAACCGTTGAACACTATAAGAAAAAAACGAAACAATATGAACTACTCCAAGAACAATCAGTAAGAGAACTATAAAAACAACGTCTAGACCAAAAATTAATAGAATTCAAATACGGCAAAATTGAATATATATACGAGCATATAAAGACAAATATAAATTAAGCAAAAGCAATAAAGCAACAAAAAAATAAGAAAACACCTGGACCTGGAGGCATCTCACCTGAGCTTATAAAGTACGACTCAAAAAGATTACACCGGATGACAAAATGGATATTTCAGAAAGCCATAAATAGAGAACTGCTCTCAAAGGAATGGACGGAGGCATATATGACATTTTTATTTAAGAAAGGAGATTGAAAACAATGCAAAAACTACAGAGAAATAAGCGTTATATCAACAATAGGAAGATTATATGGGAAGATCCTGCAAAAAAGATAGAGAAAGCAATAAAAGGCAAAATCGGGAAGGATCAGTCAGACTTCGCGGTACGAAGATCATGCACAGACCACATATACACACTGGAACAACTGTTGGAAAAGAAAAAAGCAAAAAATAGAGATATACATTTTGCATTTGTGGACCTGAGAAAGGCGTATGACTCTGTATCAAGGTCAGAACTATAGGAGGCAATGTACAAATCAGAAATATAGACGAAACTCATAGAAGCTACAAAAGCTCTGTAGACTATATGGAAAAGAAGATGCGAAGACATGGGAATACCGGTACGAAATGAATACCTATATACGTTAAGCTTTTCAGACGATCAAGTAGTAATTGCACAACGCCAAGAAGACCTCAGTTATATGATAAAGAAACTACAAAAAGAACATACCAAAGCTGGCCTAGATATTAACCTCGCGAAAACAAAGTACCTATCTACAAGTGAAGAAGACATAGAAGATTTACAGATTGATGACAACGTAAAAATCAAAGGAAAGGATAAATTCAAATACTTCTTCAGGTTTATATTCACGAAAAAGGCAACAACTGAGAACAAAGAAATCAAGCAAAGATTAGGACTAACAAGAACAGCATTTCGACAACTTAAATCAGTATGGTGGGATAGACACCTAAATATGAAGACAAAAACACAGATTTGTAAAACATTAGTGAGAAATATTATGAAATATGAGGCTGAAAATTGGACTATAAACAAAAAACAGCAGTTAAATAGTAGCAACAATGATGGAATCTCTGCGAAGATGCTGCGTAGTAACAAGAATGGATAGGAGAAGTAATGATGAAATAAACAAAGAATATCAAAAACAGACACTAACATATATAAAACAAAAATGACTAAAGTGGTATGGAGATGTAAGAAGAACTAGCGACAGCAGATGGATAAAGAGAATATCCGAATGGTGCCCCTGAGGAAGGAGAAAAAGAGGACGACCCCGAAGATCCTGGAGGAACGAAGTAGACTTGTATATTGTATATCTTTAATAGTTTTAAGGTTAAGCTAGGTACTCCATCCAAGTTATTTTTTATTTCTACTGCTCTTTTTTCCATTTCTTGTTAATTAGGAATCCAATCATGCATGTTCTGCTCATTGATGTTCCTCGGTAGTGGTATGTTTTCTGACGATAATTTTAATAGCTTTTATCTTTCCGTCTTACTTCGCTGATTTCTATGATGTCCCATTTTACATTTTTAGTTTCTTTTTCCAGTTTTAATAGTCTGGATTGATTTGATACCGAGCGGCAGTTATACGTCGCTATATAGTTATTGTTGTTTTATTTGGGTAGCGGTTTATACTCTGCAGATTCCTAGCACCCCCTGTCTCAGTCATTTAATCTAAAAAGCCATCCACTTCAGAGCCATTTTAGGCTACATAAGAGCCATGATTTGAATGTATCTTTTATATTAGGGGTTGTGAGGCGTACCTTACCATGCTGCCTCAGTGCGGGTTGGTAAGGATTCACTTTCACTGGTGTGTTCCGGTTTTAAGACGCTGGAACTCGCCTCTCACCTAAGTGAATTTAAACAAATTTATTATATGATTTTTCTTGGATTTGTCACATGATCTTAGTCTCAGTATAGTTGGTTTGACTAATGGTAATAATTTCCATGATGCTACACGGAGCGGAAGTATGACCATTGACACCAACCATACGAAATAAAATAAGAATACTAAATGCTAACAAACAAATTGGGAAAGAGAGCACTACAATGATACAGTCATGTTCAAAGCTACCTATGGCGGGTAAAGAATGCCAGCCATAGGTAGCCAAAAAGAGTAATAAAAAAGTAACTTTCAGGAAGAAGACAAACAGGAAGACTAGCTTTGAGATAATACACATATAAACAGAATGCGATGATTAGACATCTTTAAGATGGTGATTGGAAGGATAAAAACCTGTGAAGAGTTAAAGTACGAGCGCATAATAGGAAAATGTCAAAGATGGAGATTAATAGTTTTTATCCACCTACATTTATATATTTATCAAGTTATTGAAGTTAAAAATAATTTCCTTATAATTAATAATTATTACAGTTATAATACTTCTGCTTCTTATGGCGCCGTCTCCTTTCGAAGGTTGGCAATCCAAATGGCAATTGTGGTGTTGGAAACTGCTGCGGAAAGATTTCTGCGGAGGAGCGGTCGAACCATCTCCTCAGGTCTTTTAGCCATGAGTTCTGGCTTTTTTCTACTTATCTTTTGCCCTGTACTTTTTGTTCAAGTACCACTTCAAGTAATTCATATTTTTCGCCTGTCAACACATGAACCAAGTATTGCATTTTCATCTCTTTTATGGAATTTACCTGTTCTCTTGTTTGACCCTTGGCATACACATGTACGTTTATTGGTGTCTTTGAAAATACTAAACTTCTAGTTTTGGAAACGTTTAGATGTAAACCGAACATTTCGCTGTGGTGAACTACCGCATTTATTATGTTTTGTACTTCTAGTGCGTTGCTTTCTATTAACACAGTAGAATTAGCATATCTGATGTTGTTTCTGCTGATTCCGTTAATGTTAATTCTGCCTTGGACCTGGTTTAATGCTTCTCTGAATATAGACTCAGCATACAGATTAAATAGTAGCAGTGATAAGAGACAACCATGTCTCACTCCTCGTCGGATTTGTTTATCTTCGAATGTTGTGTGCTCTATTTTAATTGTTGCCGTTTGGTGCTAGTTTAGTTCTGGGATAATTCGCAAGTCTTGTTCGTCAACTCCAGGTGTTCTCAGAATTTCGATCATCTTTTGATAGTTAACACAGTTAAATTCTTTCGATAGTCAATAAAACATGCATATACATCTACATTCATGTATCTGCATCGTTGTGTTAACACCATTAAAACAAAAAGAGCCTCTCGTGTTCCCAATCCGTTTCGAAATCCGAATTGAGTGTCACTCATCTGGAACTCGCACTTCTTGTAAATTCGTGTATGCATAACTCTGAGAAAAGTTTTAAGGACACGAGACATCAAGATTAATATTCGATAATCATTACATTGTGAGAAATTCGATCTTTTTGGTATTTTACCTGTGTCAAATATCTTATTGAATAGTGCTGTAATTAAGTCTAGGCTTTTACTTTCGTTATCTGCAATTAGTTTTAGTATTTCGACATTGATATTGTCTGGACCGGTGGCTTTTCCATCTTTCTGAGATTTTACTGCGTGAATTACTTCTTCTTTGATTATTTCTGGGCCTTTTTTATTTATTCGATTATCTGTGGGTGGTGGAGAAGAAGGTCTATGGTCGTCAAAAAGAGTTTGTATGTATTCTTTCTATATCTCTAGTTTTTCTTCTGTACCCATAATTATTTCATTATTATCATTTTTTAATATTGTTGCTTGTTATAATACGCACAACATATTAAATACTATATCATTATTTAATGATTTTACTGGATGAACATTAAGCTTTAACCTTGATTTTTAATGTTGGTAGTATTTCTATTAATAACCTATCATGAGGAATTATTAAACGTTGTGAATTATAGACACTAAAGCTACTGTATTTTCTAGGGTAATATCACTAGAGGTTATAAACGTGTATAAAGAGATATAAGTCCGTTATTGTAAGTTTCAAGTTATTGCGGGAGAAATATTAATTTTGAAAGATTGAAAACTTAAATGTTAACTTTTGATTTTTTAATTATGCTCTAGGAGGAAATAGTTGGATTAAAATTTTTAACTTACTCAATTATTATTATTTATGAAAATATATATTTTTATGGTATTCAAAATTGAAGAGTAAAAGTATTAAATGTACGATGAAATCAATATTTCAGAGATTATAGATAGTAAAAATACTCCGAACTGCCTGAAATTACGAAAAGGTAATCTTAGTCATAAATAATCTTTTGTATAAATATAACAAGTGGATAGTGCGGGTACAATGAATAGAAGTTAACGATGGTTTTTTCCCATAAGCCATATAGTATTCCGTAATCCGGGTTTGCGCCATGAACAGGACAATAAAATAGTTAATAAGTAAATGTTTTTCGGAATCTGTAAATACCCAGTAGAAATTAAGTGTCCTTGTAAAAATAATATGAATTAGGAAAGTTTGTAGGTTTTTCTGATTTGATGTGGGGAGTGGTATGCAAATTTCTGATTGGCCGAGAATTTGGAAAGTGGTGAGATAAGTGTGTGTAATGAGAGGTTGAATGGATGGATAGAGGAGATGAGATAGGAGTTAGTTCCAGTTTCTTAAAGTGAATGGTTGGTTTTCGAGGTGGTCTCCATGGGTAGTAAGTGATAAAGAATAAGTGAGTTGGTGAAGTAAGTGTGTCCGACGGTAGCTGACCTGGTACAAATTTGTAAGTTAACTTTTCCTACTTGTATTCTACGTATCGCTGTTTATTTCGGAACGAGAGATTAAGTTTGGCGAGAGGAAAAGAGGCTGGCATCATATGAAAGCTACGTGAATTCGAAGGAGAGCACTGAAGACACTAAATTACAATATCTTGTTTAATATTGCCAATTACATAGGAGGCTGCTGAGAACTGATAGTTAATTTTGCAAAGAACGAGGAATTGGACAACTCAAGGCAGAGGAAGCGTTTCAACGGGAGAAACATTCATAATTAATTTCAATATGAGAATCTTGGGTCAAATAATATTATATCATATTAGTAACGTGTGAATAAGTTGTCGATAGTCGAAGGAGATCAAATTTGTTCTGAGAGGGGACGGAGCTGTGGAGAGAATTGGATAATTCATACAAATGTTTCTTGGTACAATCGATAGACCAAAATTGCATTAGGAAGGACACCGAATATTACTTGATTTGTTTATGTAGAATAATAAGCTCGATTTTAGATTGTAATTATATTATATTATCCATGCATTAGTAAAGGTTCACGTACGTAGAACGATTTTTGTTTGATAAACATTGTATGCCTATAATTTTTGGAGGTTCTATAAATGGAGGTATAATCAGTTTATTTTATTACATTATTTTCATAGCATATTATGTTGTTTTATTCTGTTATTTTTTTTTAGACATAACCGATCCGCTGTAAAGTATATATAATAAAGCACGAGTAAAACCTGATATAACAAAATTGAAAGGTGTTATGTAAATCATAAATAAAAAAATTTAATAATTTTTATATATAATTTTTGTAAAGTTTTAAAATTAAAATTCTTGATATCACATTAACATATTAATAAACTTTAATACAACACAGCTCTTTCTGCAAGTGCATGAATAGATAATATATAATATTATAATTATGTCATGATGCTCTATGTTGTATTTTAGTAAACCAACATAAATGGTAAAAAACAGCTTACACATCTAGTAATATTACGACGGTGTAAAGGCCAAAGAATATTTCCCATCGACCAGCCAAGAAAAAATGAGATGCTTAGAGGCAAAACAAGACAACTATCGAAACTAAGTACACCTTGATAACCATTAACAACGTCATCATCATCAATCAGCCAATCGCGTCCACTGCTGGACATAGACCTCCCTCAGTTCTTTCCAGTTTTCTCTACATGGGGCCGCTTGTAGCCAGTTTCCCGCTACACGTTTTATACCATCGGTCCATCTAGTCGGTTGTCATCCTCGGCTTCTTTTATAGTTTCTGGGCCTCCATTCCATAATACGTCTTGTCCACCGTCCATCTTGTGCTCTGGCTAAGTGCCCTGCCCAGTTCCACTTAAGCGACGTGGTTCTTTTGATGACGTCTTGAACTCCTGATCTTTGCCTAATTTGTTGGTTTGTTATGTGGTCTCGAAGGCTCACGTTCAGCATTGCACGTTCCATGGCTCGTTGTGTAACTCTGAGTTTATTCGCAGATTTTTGCGTGAGTGTTAAAGTCTCTGCTCCATAAGTTTGTACAGGTAAAACACATTGGTTATCGCTTGAGACACATGGGAATTGAACTTTTTAGAATATGGCTTAATTTGCCAAATGCTGCCCAAGTTAGGCCTATTCGCCTCTATATTTCATGTGTTTGATTGACTCTGCTTATTTTGATTTCGTGTCCCAGATATTTGGAAGTGTCTGTTTGTTGTATGGTATTACTGTTAATAGTTTCCACTCATTAAGAGATTTGTTATAAGTTTAGTTTTCTCAAAGGTTATCTTTAATCCTGCTCTTTCAGACAGACTTTTAAGCGAATGCATCATAGAAACTGTATCTTGTAAATTATCTGCGATTATTACAACATCATCTGCAAATCTTAGGTGATTTAATCTTTCTCCATCCATATTGATGCCCATATCTTGCCATTGAGTGCTTTTAAATATTGACTCTAGAGCTGCCGTGAATAATTTTGGTGAAATATTGTCTCCTTGTCTAACTCCTCGACCTAAGCTGAATTTTTCTGTGTCTTCGTGTAGTCGTATACTTGATGTAGCGTTCTCGTAGATGTTTTTGATTAGTGTTGTGTACCTGTAATCTATTCGGTTTTGATTTAGGGCTTCCAGTATTGTTCCAAACTCTACAGAATCAAAAGCCTTCTCGTAATCGACAAATGCAAGAACCAGTGGTATGTTGTACTCGATGCACTTTTCTATTAAGATCTTTATGGTATGCAAATGGTCATTTGTGCCATATCCTGCCCTGAAGCCTGCCTGTTCTTTGGGCTGATAGAAATCAAGTTTAGGTGTTAGCCTCTTTGTTAAGATTTTCATAAAGAGTTTGTACATATGTGTTAAGAGGCTGATGGGTCGATAATTTTCTAATTTAGTAATATCGCCTTTTTTGTGTAACAAGACTATTACTGCATTGTTCCAGTCTTTTGAAATCGTACGCGCATGTAAGCATTTATTAAACAGTTCGCTTACTGATTTTAATAAAATTTCTCCACCTGCTTTTATTGTCTCGATAACGAGTCCATCATCACCAGGCGATCGATGGTTCTTTATTTCCTTTAAAGCTGCTCTTACTTCTGACACAGTAATGGGTAAAAGTATTTCTCATCCCTGATTTATGAGAGTCTTTACTCGTGTCGGGAAATTGTCTTGTGGTCTTTGGCTGGTATAGAGGTCTTTATAAAACTCTCTGGTTATTTTCAGAATGTTTTGTTTATCTGTTGTTGCCTTTCGTTTTTGTCTCTCAGCTTGTATATTTCTTTTTTACTTTGTGTGAGTTTTCTTTTTATTATGTTTAAACCTTTGTTCTCCTCTACTGTTTAAGTAATTACATTAGTATTATATCTTCTTACATCTTTTCTAATTTCCGCTGAAATTCTTTTATTTAGTTTTTTATATTCTTCTTTGTTTCCCTTTTCGATCTCGCTTAGGTTTCGTCGTATTTCCATGAGAGATTTTGTATTTTTGCTAATCATTTCACTTTTGGTGTCATTTTTTTTTGCAAAATTTAAGTTGTGCATTTCTAACCAAGTCTGTTATTAATTTATTCTGATCGTAGATACTTAGAGGTTTGGGATTATTACTCTGTAAAGTTTCGGCTATATTTTTTATGTATGCTTCTGAAAGATTTGGTGAATTCCAAACTATGCGTTTGCAACTGTTTATCATCTTTGCTCTTTCTATTTGTAGATTTATCGTTACTCTAGCTCTTACTGGTCTGTGGTCGCTTCCTACTGATAGTTTATTGAGTACAGTGACATCTTGAATAATTTGCTTTTTGTCTGTTATTAAATAATCATATTCGCTCTTAGTTCTTCCGTCTGGACTAGCCCACGTCCATTTTCTATTCTGTTTCTTCTTAAAAAAAGTGTTCATTGCATACAGTTTGTGTTGCAGTAGAAAGTTGGTAAGCATTTCGCCTCTTTCGTTTCTTACTCCGATTCCAAAATCTCCGATTGCCACTTCTTGTTCGTCCTTTTTCCTTCCAAGTTTCCCGTTAAAATCTCCCATTATCAGATTGTAATGAGCCGGTTCCTGCTTTTTTGCTTTTTCGATTTCCTCATAGAAGGCTTCGACAATTTCATCTTCGTAATCGTTGGTGGGGGCGTATACCTGGATTATTTTCAGATTGTATCTGTTATTTAGTCTTAGAATTATGTACATAACTCTTGGGGAAATGCAGTCAATGCTCTGAATATTTTTCTGTAATTTTTTGTGTACTAATAAATCTATTCCTCCAGTTGCCGATTCCGTTTCCCCTTTATAGTGGAATATGTTTCCTGATTTTAGTTTGACCTGATCTTCACCTCTTCTTTTGACTTCGCTAATTCCTATAATATCCCATTTCACATGTTTGAGTTCTTCCTCCAGTTCTGTCATTTTTTCAACCTTAGATAAAGTTCTTACACTATACGTAATTATGTGCAACGTTCGTCGTTCTTGGTAGCCCCTTACATTCCGGGGATTCTTCGCACCCTCTACCCGCTGTCCATGAATCCTATCGCTACCTTGGTCGGGAACTAGCGAGCTGCCGGGGACTGAGGGCCGTTTTTATGAATGTCTGTTCATGCTGAGGGGGTTTTGGCATTTAAACACCACGCTTGCCAGGCGGGTTGGTGAGTTGGTTTGGGAAATTGGTAGGATAGCAGGTATTGGATAGGAATGGGATTAGGACATGATTTCTCTCCACAGGAGATGAGAAAGAATCAAGGCTCGCGTAGGGCAGGATCGCATCTCTGAAGTAAGTCTATCCTCCACTGGGTTTGCGAAAGAGTACCTACCCGCTACCACATTTTTTTTTACAATTAACAACGTAAGCTCAAAAAAACTGTACAAAAAAGGATTACATGAAACACTCATATGTGAAAACTTTAATAGTGTAGACGAACAACATAACTATATAAAAAAATGTTTAAAGAGTGTAGCAGCAGAAGTGTTGGGCAAGTATAAAAGGACAGTACAAAGAAAGTCCTATTGCTGAGATGAAGAAATCAAAGAGAAAATATAAATGAAACATAATAAATGTAACACATTTCTGAACGTAAAAACGCATCAAATGAAACAAGACTACAAAACAGCTCAATTATGTACAAAGGGCAATAACGACAAAAAAAAACGAATGCTGGGAGAAAAACTTCTATAGACTTAACATTTACCTGGAAGGTAGAAGATGTAACAAAAGACAATAAGTACTTAAATCTCTTCTAAAAGAACAGACTAAAGATATCGCCCCTATTAGCCTACGTAAACGGAACAGATACCTACTTTAAAAACTACTGACCAAGGAAAGGACAGAATATTTATCACCACAAACACAGTCTTATGTACAAGTAAATACAATAGCACCCTCACTTACAAGTGATAGTAGAGAAGTAAAACAAGTAAGTTAAATCCAAGGTCCAGCTAATGTCTTACCAAACTACTAAAATACGGATCTGGCAAACTCTACAGGTAGCCTAACTAGCATGTATCAAAAATATATAAAGGAAGAAACTATACCTGAAGAGTGGAGAACATTGCTTATATCTACCATACAAACATAGGGAACTCAATACATTTATGTGACCACTATCGTATAACGAACAAGATATGCAGTTGATGCTTAATAAAATAAATACGGTAGGAAAAATATATATGTTGTTTAAAAATGCTGGAAAAACTACATGCATGGCAGTAAGAAATATGCACTTTTAAGAGTACAGCTGCAAGTAGATAGCGCTCCAATCGAGCAAGTGAAACATTCAAATACTTGGAAATGATAATGAATGATAGAATAAAATGCCGTACCGAACAAGCAAGATAAGCTTTTATTAAATTTAAACCGCAATCTTTCCTTCAATCTCCATTACACGATGGTAAAATGCTAATAATGGTCCATATTTTTATACAACATGGAGACATAGACGTTAAAAATATCCTCTATTAACAAGTTGGAGGCCTTCAAAATGTGGACCTTGCAAAGAATGTTCCGCATCCCATAGACAAATAAGGTGAGTACCGAGGAAGTTTTAAGAAGTGCAAATACTGAGAAAGTATTACTTAACTTCGTCAAGGTACGAAAAATTGCATATATGGGCCATATCCTGAGTGAAAAAAATACGCAATTCCTTAACTAATTATCCAAAGAAAGATTGAGGGCAAGAGAAAAGTAGGTCGTAAACAAATGTCGTGGCTGCTAAATACAAAGAATTGGGCAGCCATAAATAACACTGGCGAGTTTTTGCATGCCGCAAAAGATAGACATCTGGCCTTAAGATAATTTGTTAATGCACTATAGGTGCACAGCACTATAAGAGAAGGCAACTACAAAGGAATAGCAGTGTTAGGTACTTTCTTAAGACTTAACGGAAAATTAATAAAAAAGAGAGTAGAGGCAGAATACAGTGATATGGAGACCGAAGAACAGACTGGCTTCAGTACAGGTAGATCGAGTATTGATTACCTCTTTACGATTACCAAACTTATAAAGTACGAAACCAAGTTTACGTACCAAGCGTATACGTAGATCGTCAAAAATCATACGGCAGTGTACCATAACAAAAACTATGGGAAGCTTTAGAAAAAGCAAACATCAGCGCAACTTTCAGCGCAAGAGATATCTAAAGGGTTTGTGGTAGACAAAGGACTCAAACAAATATGCTGTCTGTCTCTGACTTTGTGTAAGATTTACTTGGAGCAAGAGCTGAAAAAGAAAATGTAGTGGTATGAAAGTCACTTTATATGACACCAAATTTTACACACTATGCTTTGCAAACAACCAAATAATCTTGGCTCAGGGCTACGAAGATCTAGCATATATGACAAGCAAACTTATTCAGGAATATCAGAAGTAAGGCTTAGAAACAACAACAAAAAAATCACTGTAAAATGTATAAATGTATAGACACACATATAACCAATCACGGCGATTTCAATAAAGGTATTAAATACAGAAATAACCAGGGAAGACAAGTAATTAGGCAAATGTATGTAACCTATAGTAGCGGGGGAAAGGAAAGTCCGATAGATTTTGCGTTGTATAGAAAAAGTCAGCTAAACGAGGTAACAAACTGTGTGGTAATAAAGAGTAAGTGTATAGCTAGTTAACATCGAACGGTGATACTGAATACGCAAATAAAGGTGAGGTGGAAAGGAAAACAAGTAGGTTACCAAAAAATAAAGTGAAACAAGTTAAAGGATAAGGATTTGGCAATAGTCTTTAGGAGTAGACCGCTAAAAGAGCTTGAGAAAAAGATACGGTAAATGACTGGTGGAAAGCCACCAGTAAGCTTGTGGTGTAAGTAGATGAGGAAGTGCTAGGAAAAACATTTACTAAAGAGGCTCCTAGCTACAAAGAAACTTCGTGGTGGAACGATAAAGTGCAACACAAGGTTTGAAAGAGGCTAAAAAAAGTATAACAGGTCTAAAAGAGAGAAAGATAGGGATATATACAAGATGTCAAAAAAAGAAGCAAAGAGCGCTGTAGCTACTGCTAAGGATAGATCCTCTTTACAGTTGTATGAAGAGTTAAAAACACTCAAGTATATGTAAAGGTTTTATAGCATTGCTAAAGCAAGGGACAAGTTATCAGAGGACTTGACCCACGTGTGGTAGATTAAAAGTGCAGATAAAAGAATGTTAAACCAATGTTAAAATCAAGCAAAGATGGTATGAGTATTTAGTAAGTTGCTAAATCAGTAGAAACTAATGGAATACCTGTGGAGGTTTTCAAGGCTTTAAAAGAAAAAGAGATTTATATTTTGTGGCAAATGATGAGTAGGATATATGAGGAAGAAAGGATGCCCAATGCATATAAAGAAAGTGTGATGGTATCATTGTGTAAAGATAAAGGGAACATTCAGGACTGTAAGAACTATAGAGGGACAAAGTTAATGTCGCACACAATGAAAATTTGGGAGAGAACTGTAGAGCAAAGATTACAAAAAGATAAGTCGAAAGGAGAACAATTTAAGTTTGTGCCAACCAGAAGGACAACGAATGGCTTGTTTGCGTTCAAACAGTTGACAGAGAAATACAGAGACAAGAAAAAAACTAATATTTTATCTTTATAGATCTTGAAAAGGCGTACGAAATAGTTTTTAGGCAAAAGCTATTAAGATATATGAGAGAGAAATGGGTTCCTGAGGAGTTCATAAGTACGTAGGTCTCGCGAAGAATATGTATGAGGAAGCATAAACCAAAGTAAAGGCTGTACTGACAGAGAAAGTAAGGAAAAAGGTTTATTGGTCAATGCTTTTTGCTGATGATATCGTGTTGAAAGAGAAGAAAAAAATGTTAAAGGGAAAATAAGAGTGTTGGAGAAGGGCTCTTGAACGGGAAGGACGTAAAGTAAGCAGGTCGAAAATAAAGGATGTGGCTGGGAGGAAGAGGAACAGTTGGGGACGTAGAATTGCTTAGATAAAATCTAAGAATTTAAATAAGAATTCAAATACCTTGGCTCCTAAATATCGGAAAATGGAAAACTTTAAAAAAATTGCATTTCAAAATATGTAAAAATAAATAAATAGGTAAAATAAATAAAAATAAAAAGTGCATAAAATCATAAAAAAATGTATATGAAATATATGCAACAATTTATCGTCATTATCTATCTATCGTACGCTCATTTTCTTAGACTATGCTTGCTTTAGTATCTCTCTTCCTATATTATATTACCATGTCCGCCAATATACCTTTTTTAAACTTATTTTTGCTCGGGTTTTGTTCAATAAAATGACCAACGTATTTGCATCTAAGGATTACGGTTTTTAAACATTTTAACATCTCGTATTTTGTCACTTCTGTAATATTATTAAATTTTTTTATTCCTTCAGTTTCTTACGGTCTAAGCTGTATTTTTGGCTTTAAAATATTGTAGGTAATTATAGTGTAATATTTTTTAAAATTATTCTTTCAAAACAATTAAAACAAATGGAATTTATCGACTTTGGTTTACCTTGTAGAAATGGGAAACTTTTATCTATATTGACATAGTGAGTATACTAAATTTCAAAAGTTTTCCACTAAAATGAAAGATTTCAGGAGCCGCAAGATCATTTTCACTCTGGTATAAGTACTAGCATTAGGAGACAACTTTTAAAACGTGCACCTGTATCGTAGATCTAAGATTTTTACCGCATGATGTCCACTATCGTAGAAATTACAAGAGTTCTCAATTCCAAGTTTTCCTCAACGTTCCACTTAACTAGGTTCTTACTTTAGATACCTCATAAGCCAGTAATTTTAACTTTTTCTAGGATTTATTTGGAAGCAGGGATTTACAAAAGTTCATACACCTGTAGAAATTGGTACAGATATTTGTGTTGAAGATCATATTTAATTTTTTTTATTTAAAAGAATGAAACCAATGAATATTTATACATTAGTCTTTGTAACAAGTACTAGTGAAATAGAAATGTAAAATTTTTAAACTACATGTATTCTTCTATAATGAAGTAATTTGATAACGAATTAGACGAGAATGAAAAATCAAATTAACATATTTCTTTAAGCCTCAAGACATACGACAATACAACTATTATTGCGTGGCAAAATTTTATATATCCGAATTTGGAGAAACATTAACAGGTTTACTTTTTATTATTTGGCCATAAACAAGACTGGAAAAACTATGGATCTTTACTGTTACTGATATAGTATGTAATATAATCGATATTTTTCGAACAATTTAGATATTTGAACATTATTAAATACATTTTGATAGTATACAAGGCAACTATCGAACACAGTGATTGATTAAATCTTGCCCAAGTACTTTCGATCAATAGATCATCTTCAGGGGCATTTCGTCAGTTGTGGCCTATCCGACATAAGTAGAATGTCATAAAAATAAAATTGGACATAACAATACAATACACAAAGACAAACAAACACTTTAAAACTTTTAAAGGAGAAGCTACATGTTATACAGAAACCGGAGACAGAAATCATTCTGTATAACATGTAGTTTCTCCTTTAAAAATTTTAAAGTGTTTGTTTGTCTTTGTGTATTGTATTGTTATGTCCAATTTTATTTTTATGACATTCTACTCATGTCGGATAGGCCACAACTGACGAAATGCCCCTGAAGATGATCTATTGATCGAAAGTACTTGGGTAAGATTTAATCAATCACTGTGTTCGATAGTTACCTTGTATACTATCAAAGTTTAATTATTCGAACATTCAATATTATTAAATACACATAGTTTCAAAAATTATGCATCACTCCTCATATTCACGACTTTACAATTTTATAAATTCATATCCTTATCAAATATTTAATAGGTCTTTTTCACATAAAATACAGCTTTTTTGGTTTTTAATTTTATTTAAATACCCATTTAATTTATCTGGTTTTGCCAGAGTGCAAACATTTGAAAAATTTACTCTAGTAAAATTTGTGAAAACGTGATTTATATTAAATGGTAATTTATTTTCTGTGGATTGTGGCGTAAAGATTGGGTGTTTTTCAGAATGATGTATCACGGATATGGAATAGATTTCTGGAGAAAAATTTCATACAGAATAGAGCTCGCTCTGGTAGACCCTGAGTTTTATCAATGCGCAACAGTCGGTTGCCTTTTAAACATTTTTTTTGTATGTACCAGCCCTACAAAAAGACGTTAGGTATGCTACAGAAGTCAGAATATTGTTGGATACAATAAGAAGTAGAATTTTAAAGTCAGGTTTTGTATCCAAAATTTATTTATGTAACAAAAGTATTTTGGGCGAATGTAACAAATTACAATAGAGCGCCAATGTAACAAAAAACAAATGAATTAAGGAAGATTGTCTTTGTGCACCACTAAGGGTCAACTATAAAATGTACGTTGATATAAAGCACGTGGTGCTCGTGTGTATTAAGGTATAAAAAATGCTAATTAAAAGCTTAAAATTTTTATTTTCAAGAAGATCTTTTCGGAATTGAATCATTCCATCATCAGTTTACTAAAAGAGAGAGTAAAACTACCAATATTAAAAAACAAGTAAGTTAAAATTTAAATATATAAAAAGAACACGTTGGTTTTTTACTACTTACATGAAAAGTTGTTAAAAACATTGTATGGCCACATAAAAACATTGGAAGGACATCCGTATTAAAAAACAATCCTCATAGTATTTATAAAGGTAAATGCAATACACTGTTAACTTGTGTGTATGTGAGAGAGAGAGAGAGAGAGAGATGGCATTAGACAAAGAATCTTTTTGCCACAGAAAATCACTGTTAACTTGTTGATTAATAAAAATGAAAATGGTGGCATCTTACATGACTTCCTGTAGCTGGTGAGGTTTTATCTACTTACATTACCTCTGATCTGTGCTGAAGTCTAGGGCTAACTGATAGAAAGATGGTATGAAAAATCAGTTAGTACCCGTCAATGTCAAGTAGAATGATGTAGTAGGAGCAAAAGTCATTGTGCTTAAGTTTGTGAATAGGCCGTTTTTAGTGAAGAATTGTGTTTGGTGTGTAGTAGGATCAATAACAATTTTTGGTTTTTTAAAAGGTGGAAGAATGTAAAACAACGAGTGACTGTGATGTAAAATAAATTTGGTATACTAGGGCAAGGCTATTACCTACCAATAATTGTTTCAAAAAACTTCATGCTGCATACAAAAACTTAACTTCCAATTCACATTTTTATCATCCACATCATAATAGTTTAAAAATTCTAAATTCAATCAAAGGAAAAAAATAACAATAATCTAATAATATCCAAACCAGACAAAGGAAATTGCTTAGTAATTCTGGATCACACTGAATACATCAACAAAGTTTCCACCTTTTTGAATAATAATGGCTTCATATTACTTCCATATGACCCACTAAACAGATTCAATTATAAACAAAAAGCCTTTTTAAAGAAATATTCTACTCTTTTTACTGATTTTCACGCACCATATTACAAAATCCCTAGTAACCCATTAATTCCTAGACTGTATGGTCTTTCAAAATTCCACAAAGAGGGCATTCCAATCCGTCCAGTAGTCAGTTTCATCAACACCCCTGTCTCCATAATTTCTAAATTCATACTCAGGGTAATCAAGGACATAACAGGTTTTTATCCCACTTTTTCCATCAAAAATTCATCCCAACTAATATCCAAACTCAATCACATAAATCTCCTACCAGATATGACTATGCTTTCATTTGACGTTAGCAATCTCTTTACTTCTATACCTAAACTTGAAACTATTCAGTTAGTCCACGACCTTCTCACATCTAAATCAACTAATCCCTTAGTCATCACATCAATAATAGAGATACTTTTTTTTTGTTTATCACAAGATTATTTTTCTTTTAATAATATTTTTTATAAACAACCTGATGGCTTGGCCATGGGAAGTTGTCTTTCCCCCTTTTTAGCTGACCTCTTCATGAATTATCTAGAATCCACTCAAATCATGACTAACAATACAATTCTACACTGGTCCCGTTACGTTGATGATTGCTTAGTGTTCATTAGAGGTAACTCAAATACAGCTTCTTCCTTACTAAACACTATCAATAATATTCACCCGAATATTAAATTCACTATGGAATTAGAATCCAACTTCTCCATCAATTTCTTGGAGCTTTCCATTAATAGAATAATAATGTCTTTGATTATGGCATCTACAGAAAACCCACACAAACAGATCATGTCATACATGTCAATTCTATCCATACCATTTCACACAAATTATCTGCATTCAACAGTTTCATTCATCGTTTAGAAACCATCCCATTATCCAACATTAACTACAACCAAGAACTAAATATAATCAAACAGATTGCTTTCAATAATGGCTATAACCCTGATATCATCCATAAACTCATTTATAAAAATAAACGTAAATTGCTTCAACAATCAGCTTACCCTAACATTACTTCAGATTTCCCATCTAACTTCTCATTACCATTTCACTGTCCAACACTCTACGAATCAATCAAAAACACTATCCTGAATTCTGTTGAAAATATTAAGATTTCCTTTAAAGTTAACAATAAATTGAGTAGATCATTATGCAATAGTAAGGACTCTATTGACTTCAGCAAACACAGTGGAGTTTATAAACTTCAATGTTCTGACTATGATGCCACTTATATTGGTAGAACTTGTAGATCTCTAGTAACCAGGGCCATTGAGCATTCTAAGTTAGAGAAAACTTCTTTTTTTTCCCATCATCTTAAATATCACAATCACACAATCGAGGTACCAGATGATATTTCTCTTCTTCATAACATCCCAGGTAGAGATTATCTCAAACGTGACCTTTTTGAGGATTTGGAAATAGTCAAGGAAATGAAAAATAGACCCAATTGTGTTAATCGTCACACCAGCATCAACAGAGATTTCGTCCCACTTCATCGACAATTATTCTCCTGATCTAACTTTCTTTCTTTTAACTACACATCCAGTTTTACTTACTTCTACATTTCTTTCTATTTCCCATAGCTTAATACCACCCTATATAATCCGCCATACTTAACTCTATTCTTGTCACCATGAATACAATAACATCTCCCTTTTCGAATATTCAATTTCCATCCTCTCCAATAACTACCATCAAACTAATCACACAGGTTTTCTTATAAATACTCACTTTACATCTATCAATCTCTTATCACAATCAGTTTCAGTATCCCCAGCTTACATCTTTACATTCATTTTCTATTTCCTTTTCTTCCTTTCTCTTTTATTTCTTTTTTCTCGATTCATCTTCCATAAATTTTAAACCAGCTATCTTTACTTACTTCATACAAGGAAACAATTAGGTACTAACATTCTTTTTATCGCCTATAAAATGATTTATTAATTTCAACTACCTAACTTAAATTTTGCCTTACCCTGGTATACCAAATTTATTTTACATTACAGTCACTCATTGCTTTACATTCTCCCACCTTTTAAAATACCAAAAATTGTTATGGATCTTACTACACACAAAACACAATTCTTCACTAAAACGGCCTATTCACAAACTTAAGCACAATGAGTTTTGCTCCTACTACATCATTCCACTTGACATTGACGGGTACTAACTGATTTTTCATATCATCTTTCTATCAGTTAGCCCTAGACTCCAGCACAGGTCAGAGGTAATGTAAGTCGATAAAACCTCACCAGCTACAGGGGGTCATGTAAGATGCCCCCATTTTCAGTTTTTATTAATCAACATTAACAGTCTATTGCATTTACCTTTATAAATACCATGAGGATTGTTTTTTAATATGGATGTCCTTCCAATGTTTTTATGTGGCCATACAATGTTTTTAACAACTTTTTATGTAAGTAGTAAAAAACCAACGTGTTCTTTTTATATATTTAAATTTTAACTTACTTGTTTTTTAATATTGGTATTTTTACTCTCTCTTTTAGTAAACTGATGATGGAATGATTCGATTCCAACAAGATCTTATTTACAATAAAAATTTTAAGCTTTTAATAAGCATTTTTTATACCTTAATACACACGAACACCACGTGCTTTGTATTTAACAGATATACTAGCCACTCCTGGATATCTCCACTTCATGGTTTGTTCCAGTTTCACTTTTAATTGTACATGGATACACTAAAGAAACTACCAATCCTCACAAATAACGAGATAAGATCAGTATGATAAATGTAGAAAAAATGTTACCAAATTGGAATGTAAAAATATACCTAAATTGAAGGCTGGCTAGCGGACTGTGCCGAAGGGTGACTACTTGACACCCAAAAGAGAATTCGGCCAATTTGCATGCCCTACAGAGACCGTAATCTATATTATATATGAATAGATGTAAATTCAAGTGATAGAATAGGAAAGTTGCTCTAAAATGTGAGTGGACGTCAGGAAAGTATTAACATATACCTTCCAAGGTATCTTGTAATACTGTATTCCCTTTATGTTGAAATAAAAAAAAAACAGGTAATAATTGAAATATTTAGTCTTCGCAACAAATTTAATACGTAACCAAATATATACAGCCCATATTTATTATTTCCCTACCATATATTTAAGCTACCCACCACCACTTAATGTACAGTTAACCTAGTTATATACAAAAAAATTCCCTAATTGTACACAATTTATCCCTGATTATGTATGAATTTAAATTTGCTGAAAGGTAGGACCTAATACTATTTAAGAAATATACAAATAATAAATATCAGTAAGAAAATTTACTAATTCTACCTAAAAAGGTAATTAAGTCGCCTCTTATGTAAAAAATGACGGGTCTTTATTATTATTAGAAATAGAATGATTTAAAGTAAAAAAAATATCATAAAAGATCATTAAAATTGATGAATAAAAAAACTTAATACAGATTGACAGTGTTCCACACTCCAATCAATAAGGGAGGTCCTACCGGCTGGTTTACTGAAGTTGTCAGTTGTTGTGAAAAACAAAAAAAAAAACAAAAATAACGGATTCTTGGCTCCTGATTTTAACTTCTTCAGTAGGCTAAAAAGAACATTTGTGTTAGCATTCCTTTTTACTCTTGACAAAAGGTAAGGACAAACACAAGGTTTATTAATCGAAGGGTACAACAAAAAGTTACCAAATAACCTTGTATAAAGACAAAAAAACCCTTAAGGGTTTTGTAAAAATATGACCTTTTAATGGTTCGACCTTTTAATTTGAACAAAAAGCATGCTCTGGATATATTTTAGAATATAAAGGATTGGTATGACAGAATATTTTTAGAAACTGAACCAAGATAGATAATTATATGTTTTTAAGGCTGGGAACTAAATAGAAAATTGATATATGATTTTATATTATTAACGGATTTTAGATTTAGAATATGTATTAAGGAAATGATGAGAAAAATGACAGATATACATATATCAACTATCAAAGGTGATATAACAATATTTTAGAAATCAAAATGGCTGATGGTTTTTATACGCTTTCCCTTTTTTATTGATATTCAGATCCACTAACTGTGTTACTTTGAATGTTACTTTGGTGCGAAATTCATATACGGAATGTTAAATATTCGTAGACCCAAAACGACGACTTCTCATTAAAATCAGAAAAGGAGAGTAATTTTAAAATAGTTAATAATGTATTAAAAAAAAACGTTAAAAATTTTGCACCAAAGGTTATTTATTCCATATTAAAACCAAAACGAACATTGAATTTTGTATAAATATAACATTTTAAAAATTAAAATTTTTTTATTATTTATTAAAATATATTATGTTTTATTTTCTATTGCACTGATTTACTTTTTTTAATAATACGTTACCAAAAATATTTTAAAATCACTCTCCTTTCCTGATTTTATTGAAAACTCGTCTGCGAAGGTTTAACCAATGAATATAGACGCATATGCGTCTATATTCTTTGATTTAACATTCCGTATATGAATTTCGCACCAAAGTAACATTCCATATACGTGTTTGACACCTCGCCACCTATTGGTTGAAACATGGAAGCGTGCCGTAACGGACCAATAGAAAAGTCCTAGGTGCCAAATACATATACCCAATGTTTAGATGCAAACGGGACACACAAAAAAAAAACAAACAAAAACTTTCTTGAACTTTTCTTCTTTCCAAAAACAAACTTTAATATTCATAAAAATAAATTTTAGCACATCTCTAGCCGCCTGTACGCAATGTTTAGATGCAAACGGGACACACAAAAAAAAACAAACAAAAACTTTCTTAAACTTTTCTTCTTTCTAAAAACAAACTTTAATATTTATAAAAACAAATTTTAGCACATCTCTAGTCGCCTAATAATGTAAACCCACCTCTTCTGCCCAGAGGTCAAAACAAGAGTGACCCAAGTCGCCGAGTCGGAAGAAGCGTATACGTTTCCAAAACTGCCGCTTGGAGTCGCTGCTTAATACCAACTTAGAAATTAAAAGTAACTAAAAGATATTAAAGAATTTCTTTAAAAGTGATGAATGGATTATTGAAGTGACGGACTCGTTACAGTTTGAGAATTCAGAAACCTACATCCTAGAAATGTTTTGCAGCACCTACAATGGGTTCAAGAGCAGATAGAGCTCCTTTAACAGATTTAGAATATTGTGTTTTTTTTCAGAGGAACAACTAGCGCATACCCGTTCCATAATTACTTTCGCTAGTAGCAGTGTTATGCTTTGGGCAGGTATTATGGCAGGTGCACGCACGGAATTGGTGGTTATTGACGGGACTCTAACAGGAACAGATACATCATACGGATTTTAAAAGCTCATGTAAGATTAGGCGAGGAGCTGTGAGTGAAAATTTTGTAGTTATGTATAATATCACCCGTTCACTTAGGACACAAACGGTAATGACTATCTTGAAACAGAAAGTATTCGCCGTTTGGAGTAGCCTACGAAGTCTCCAGACTTAAAATTAATTGAACATGTATATGATGTGCTCTCCAGAGCTATTCATGCTTGAAAGAATCCTCGTGGAACTCATCATTAATTACAATGGCTTGTAGAGATGAATGGGGGAATATCCACAGAAAATGATTGATCGACTTGTTAGGAGTATTAGAGTGCGAATGCATGCCTGTGGTAAAAATACACGCTATTAAAATTATTAAATACATTTTAGTTAGAAATAAAAGTTTTAAATTTTTTATTTATTAAAAAAAAATACCTAGTACCTCTACAAAAATATCTGGCAACGTTATTATATTTATTTACAAAATTTAGTTAGAAAATAGTTAATAGCAGCGAAAATTTTTGATGGTGCATAAGTTTTGAAACTATATGTATAAGAAATTTTCATTATTGTATTTTTAATCTTTTTTTTTCTTTTTAAATTTACATCTTTTAATTTATCAAATTCATCCCCCTAAATACGTCATAAAAATATGATACAAAAGGTTTCACTTCTCCGAACTGAACGAAAATATTTATCCATGATAGAAAATTGAACAAAATTTTCACCGAATCCGTGATTAAATTTGTGTTGATTCACAGGTAAAAAGCGTAACCATCAGGGAAATTACGAGCAACAAACAAAACGAATATTCAGTTGAATAAATATGGCCAAAAGTTTATTAAAGAATTTCCAGTATTTTAGGTCCTGAATGTTCTTTACAGAGGGAGTTTACACAATAATCAAATATGTTTAAACATATTAAACACAAAAAGTTACGTACTTTAACAACTAGCCATGTTTTTCATCAATAAATGCTGATTTTCTGCTTAATTTCACCGGCATATTTAAAGGGACAACCATAAAATCTAAGTATTTTTTCTCTAGTCTATATATATATATATATATATATATATATATATATATATATATATATATATATATATATATATATATATATATATATATATATTATATATATATATGTATTGTTAATATTGTTTAAATAATAGCATAATACGAATGTTGGTGAAGTATTTTGAATTTATATTGCAATGGTAGTACAATATGAAACCTGTTTAAGAAGGAATAAAACACAAAGATGTCAGACTCAAACAAAATACGGATTTTAAACACATTAACTTTAAATTAATTACTATTTAACTGGGAATAAGCCACAATTAAAGGATAAAGTACTTTTATTGACGTTTCAATTTCCACTTCGAAAATCAAACGATTTCCGGAGTGGAAAATGAAACAACAATAAACGTACTTTAACATTAACTTTATTGTATAGTTTGATCTTAAATTGGTTTTTTATGCATTTTTTGGATTTAAACGTCTTCTCATACTTCTAATAACGCTGTTGAGGCAGTCTCTCCCATTCTTCAATCAAAGCAATTCTGACTTCCTCTCTGTTTTGAATAGCAGGAACCCGTGCTCTAAGTTTTCTGCCTAGCATATCCCATACATCCTTTATCGGGTTCAGATCTGGGGAACAAGCTGGCCAATTCATCGTTGTTATACTCACTTGTAATAAAAAATCTTCTACACAGCCTGCGACCGACGTGTGGGCTCGCATTATCCTGCATTAAAATAAAATTTTCGCCAATATATGGTGAAAAAGGTACCACAGGGTCTTGGAGAATATCTCTGATATACCTATCTGCTGTTAATGCTCCATCATCAATCACCACTAAATCTGTTCTTGCTCCCAAACATATACCGCCCAAACCATTATTAAACCTCCACCAAAAGGTACGGTCGTAGTAATATTGAAAGGGGCATTTCGTTCTCCTTGGCGTCGATACAATATTTCTCTACCGTCGATGTAATTTATACAGAAACCGCTCTCGTCCGTAAAGAGAATTTGACTCCAGTGGTTATCATTCGAATTTTGATGTACTCGACCAAATTGTAGTCGTTTTTGGTTTGAACTGCCATTTGACATCTAGTACCTAATGTTTGCAACGTTATAAATCAATCATCTACAATCATGGTCAAACGTGTTCTACCTTTCCCCTTCTTCTTACATGCTCTCCGGTTTGTCTCCAACGACGTACACAACGATGAATGGTTGATGGTGATTTACCAAATACTCTAGCAACTTCCCTGTACGTTCGACTATTTTCGACCATTGTTACCGCCCTAGCAATATCAGTGGATATTAAATCACCAATTTTTAATTACCCTTTGCAATAAGAACACCACTGATTAGTACAAATCAAAAGAAAAATCACATCCAACACACTCAAACAAATTAACTTATCAATTAAATATAAGTTTGTACTTGTTATCAACAGACAGAACGACTGTAAAATGTAAAACACAATACAAATAAACAAATTAATTTGACATTTTGACATTTAAGACTTTCTTGTGACAAGGAGCATTCAAAGCTATGTAGATATAGTATATAAAATACAAATATAAAGAAATATTACATTAATAACTTACTCCTTTAAATTTGCCGGTGTGTGTATTAAATTGTTAACTTCTTATAGCCTACTTTAGGCTTTTTTATTAAACTAAGCAGAAAATGAGAATTTATTGACGAAAAACATGGCTAGTTGTTAACGTACCTAACTTTTTTATTATCAAACACAAGCAAATGAATAAAAAAAAATGTTAAGAAAGCCTGAGGCTATAATTGAGTTTTAATTTCAATATTTTATATATTATGCTAGAATATTCCACAGGGTGTTCCGAACTTTAAGGAAAAATCAGTATCAAATGACATTGACCTGTCTAGCAACAATATTATTACATCGATATTCTTAAGTAATATAACTATAACATACTAAAAAAATAACTTAAATCGGACAACAGGTTTAGGAAATTCGAAACATCTAACATGTCCCATTTTTAAGGCGTTCCGTTAATTTTGCCCATGAATGTAGTTATTAAACACATCTAAGGATTTTATTAGTCTGAGTAAATACATATTAATAATATTAAAGATATAAAACAGTATTACAAGCAAAGAAAAAATCTACAGATTAGGTTTTTGTTTTAGTTTTTTTTTTATTCGGTACGTACGGTAACTTGTCGTAAAACGCGTGGTGGTCTTACCACTGACTTCAAGTCCATGTATCGGTCCATGTAGATCGAATTTAATTTTTACGATAGGACGTGGGGAGGAATACAATGATTTTGGATTTTCATTGCCACATTTTCGTCTATGAGGTAAGCTATCTCATTGTTCATTATGACAGAGTCGAAACTGTATTTCTCCATTGGGCAAGTATTTTAGACCACTAATATCGGTGATAACATGGTCTCCTACCTTTTTGCCGGGTCTGAGTGAAGGTAGTGTACTTGGAAGTGCTTCATAATTGAAGAAAAATGTATAATCCAACGGAATAACATGGTATGGTTTCTTTGACCTTGCTCCTCTCACGCGAGATATGTAATCCACTGGGAAGTTAATGGAAGGCCGAAAGTAGTGTTCAAGAGTAGTATAAACAAAATCCGCATCATAGTATACCCCTTTTTTAGGTATAATTGTTCAATAATAATATTCCTAGATTTTGCAGTATCATCTATGACAGAAGCTAAAAGTTAATTCTGATTTTAGTAATTACAACCATATGAAATAAAGGTTACATGTTTATAGACTCCATCTAAGTTTGACATGAAATCATTTATACAAGAAGTGAATTCATTACTGGTTACGCCACCATTAACCTCAAGCCATACATACAGGGTAACACTTCTATCATTTATTACGTAGATGGTAAAATTATGTATTTGTTACTTTGGATTATAGTACATTTTAGATGCCATAATTTTTAAACTGAGAAGTATACTCTGCATATCCATCGCGAGCACCACTTTCTTCAGCTTTACGCTTGGCAGCTATAGCTTCATCTTTCATTTTAATATGCTGTTGAAATGTATTTTTCTTCTTTCAAAACACCAGTGAAAATCTTTATAGACCCAGGCTTAAATTCGTTTTTTTTGCAACGTTCTTGATAAACAGAGTACATATGGCATATAGACCGAAAAGTAGATTCCACAAAAGTCTTTGTGAAGGAGGACCTGCAGTAATGGCTGGGAAGTTTTGGTAAAAAACTTAGCCATTCTCGAATCTTGTCATGTACAATAGATTTTTTCTTTCATTTAGCAGATGCTAGATCTATCTAATTAAATATATCTTCTGAGTCTTCGAGATTGCCATTCGTGTTCATGGGAAGGATACTAAAAATCTGATTCCATCTATTAAACGTATTACGACCCAAATTCAGGGTATTCAACAAAAACGTTCTGCAAACTCTGACTTTTTGGCTATCTTTCCTTGGCAAAATAAATGTCATGACCTGCATTCTTCATCATTTTATTATCGACCTGTTTCCTTCTTCTTTTAATAACTCTAGTAACTATTAGAACTTTCACGTAAGCCTGTTTTTCATCCCATATATTGAATTTCCTAAATTGTTGAACAATTTTTCTACGATCATCGTCAGAAATTTCACTACATCGAAAAATTCTCTTAATGTACTTGCTTTTCTGATTTTTCCCGGTAACGTTGAGTGCAGCGTTCTTTAATTTTTCTTGGAGTTCTAGTAGTATTAAGAGACAACACCTTCCTTCTATTGCGAGTTTAGAATTTTTCCAGACTTACATGACTGATTTGAATTTCGATTTAATACCTTACAAAAATAAGTTTGTATCACATAGCAAATATTACTGGCCCATAGAATGACCAACGACGATATGTTTTTCAATGTTTAACATCATCATCACAGACATTAACATCTTAGTAGATGTGTTGTGGTTCATAATTGGGCTTCAGCAGCTCGGACAGTTTGATTGCTAATATTTCTCCACTGGTCGCGGTCATCAGTTATATGTATTGCCTCAGTATACTGTTTATTGAGAAGCTTTTTAGTAATGTCCGCCCATCGCTGTGGAGATCTTCCGCGTTGGCGTTGAGTCTGAGGCCTTCCTTAGACCACCAACCGCTCCATTTTGTGATCACTTCGATGGATATGGCCAAAGAACTTTAAAATTCTAGAGTAAACGGTACTGGAGAGACGCTGATCCGGTTTAATCTCATCCAGAACCGAGATATTTGTACGGCGAGCCGTCCATGGAATTCGAAGCAGGCGTCTCTATGTCCCCATTTCAAAGGCGTCTATACGTCGTCGATCTGATTCTTTGACTGTCCATGTCTCGCATGCATAGTAACATATGGAAAAGACCAGAGTTGAAACGAGTCTCTTTTTGTTTGTCATAGTAATGTGACGATCACGCCAGACCCCGTTTAGTTCACTCATTGCTGCTCTTGCTAGTTGAATGAGTCTTCTAATTTCGGATTCACAACTGCCTGTGTTGTTAACTAGTTATGTTTAACATAGGCCCATCAAAAAAATCAGAATAATGGTAGGCTGTGAATTCCCTTGTATCCTTTATTGGTAATAATGGTATTGGTGAATGACGAATTAAATATATGGACCGATATTTTCAATGATAAGACTTATAATACTTTGTATTCAAATATATTATTGTTTAAAGTTTTTTGATAATTACATTTTTGTTAGTTAATTATTAGAAAATATAATAAACAAGCATCTCCTTTGCACTTGAAGCAGAAAAATCTTCAAGATGCTGCTCAGTCTGGCTTTAGAACTAATAGAATCATGATAGATAATACGGTCCTTTTTTAATCAGACATTTCTTAAGCCATAACGAATAAGAACGACGTTATTGCTGTAGCCTTGGATATACAGAATGCCTTTGATACTGTATCTACAGCTATCATTATTAAAAACTTATATCGTTTAATATTTCTGGAAATATTTTCCCATTTATATGCAATTTTTGAACAGATCATTTAACTGCAAGTTATTACAAATGGAAAAACTTCTGCATCATTCATTATTGGGTGTACCACAGGGCCCAGTTTTGAGCACCACCGTGTTTCGTTTCAGTATAAATGACATGGGTTCCTTAGTATTTTCCTCAGTAAAAAAATATGTGATGTATCCTGATGACTCTATCATAATTTGTAAAGGAAAATTCACAAAACCTACATGTTTTTTCAACTTCAGAGGGTATTAAATTAAATTTATAAGTAGTCGACTGAAATTGGCTTTAATTGTTCACCCTCTCAATCTAGAGTTATCCCATTTAGTAGAAAACACAATCGCCATTTTCCTGTTATATTTCCTAACGAAGTTCCACTGAAAACTGTTGACCAACACAAATTTTTAGGAGTAAAACTTTAGCAGCTAGAAAAAACTCGATTTTACCAAGATCTATTAACAATACGTATAAAACAAAAAACCTGAAAACATGGAAAACTCACTTAAATAAACAAAACACAAAACTACATGTGATCCAACTTACTTTCTACTCAGCTACAATGTTCAGAAGGGACAAAATCACGATCCAAGGACTCCGAATAGGTCACATCCGTCTCACTCAGGGACAACTATAACTTCCGAAAATCCACCTGCTCATTGTGATTCTCATTGCCTGCACTTACACTAAAGTGTAGTTACTGTAGATTATAGACTATTACAGCACATAATATAAACGGCAAGCAGATACAGATTTCGAGAGAGGCTCGACAGATTTACGGTTATAGATACTGTAATCATTTGTAGTGATTTAGCAGACTGTATTTAACTATCTCTAGTGTGACTTAATTGATTTAAGTTAAATGTAATTTAAAAGAGGTTTTTGTACCCGTGTCAATGACCATAGCAGTCAAGACACGTTAATCTCAATAATAATAAAAAAGATATTACTAAACGCGCATTATAATGTCATTTTCCTGTGCTTATATTAGAAAAGGTACCTTACGTTACTTAACTAAATTTGAAGCTAATCCAATATCTTACGGACCGTTTTTTCGTGCTCAACCAAGACCTGTAAAGATAAAAATTCTTCCCTCGTGCCAGCCTCCTAATCTCCTAAAGAGTTTTTCCTCTAATTTAATTAATTTCTGACTAACGTTGTTAAAAATTTTAATTTCCCCGGAGTGAATGCATCTAATGCGGACGCCAGAGGGCGCTGGTCTTTTGCTTTCTCTTTGACTGGATAATGACCATTATTTACGTTTGACCTGAACGCCGGCAGACAAATACATTTACAAATGATTTTTCCTTTTTTTATAGGATTAGTCTTAATTAACAGTTTAAAATATGAAAGGATATCTTTTATACAAGACCAGATAATCTACTTGAATTTAATACGATGACGAAAAACTTTCATAGCTATATAAAAAAACCAAACACTTACATTTTTGAGGAAGGTTAGGTAAAATATCCGGTTTCATGTTTATTTTAAGTAATACTTTTGCCCTATTTTCATATGAAATTTCACATCTCGGTGAAATGTCTTGTCAAGTTGTCCTTACCAAATACCCATTATTGTGTCACTGTGTAACATTTTTTTTATTATTAAAATATTAGTTATTTTTAATTTCTTTTACCTCCGTGCGATACGCCGATGATTAGGAATTCCCGTGTTTACGATAAGAAAATAATATTGGATCTAATAAATTATAATGGACTTCCCTAATTACTAAAAGTAGTTAATCCTTTCCGTCTTAATACTCAGTATGTAAAGATCTAATGCTTTTGGGTATGCAGGTTTTTTTACATAAATTGCTAATTTTTGCCGAAGGCCCGTATCTTTTGACAATAACTTAATCCCAAGTATTGTCTGCTTCTCATGTCCAATTGTTGGTACCGGTAACTCAAAACTTTCGGAATTTTTACTTCCTCAGAATTACCTACAACGGTCCGATGATTTTAAGTGGGGGATATACCTTCTTTTTCTTTTTTCTTGGATAGTTGGTGAAATTTTTAGTGGAACCAACTTACTTCTCGGTGGGCTCTCGTTGAGCACAGGTCGATTATCTCGTGAGACTTCTCGCTGGCCTCTCGTTGAGTGTGGTCGCTTGCCTAAAATTATCGCCTCTGTGAATTATTTTCTAAGTGTGTATACACTCTATATTTCAGTTTTCTTGTCTTAGACTATATCAAGTTATATATAGTTCTATACTACCTTTAATGGTACCTAATTAAATGCAGTGTTGAATACCAGTACAGTATATTAAATTCAGTGAATTAAGCTGCCCTCATCAGGAATTATGTAAGTTACCATAATCTTTATCTGCAAATTATCTGGGCGAGTAATATGGTATGGTATCATACCACCTGCTATTATATGGACGTATCACCCATCATTAATCCATATCTTCATCTGCAGATTGCCGATTTTTATATTTAATTTAAAGAACAATTCAAGAACTTTCCATAAATAATAACTATGAACATCTCAGTTTAGCATTAATTAATAGTGCGAGATAGTAACCCACCTAACCAAGTGCGGTTTGGCTAGTTAATGTTTTCAACTCTGTTACCTGTTTGTTTTTTTTTGTAAATTTAGAGTTAAGAAATTTTTGCTATCTTTTGTATTTGCTATAATTTTTGCTCATTATCTTTCCTATAATATCTCGAGATACGCCAAACTATATTTGTATATGATTGCCTTATATATATATATATATATATATATATATATATATATATATATATATATATATATATATATATTGGTAAAGGTATTTTTTTATTATATTACTGCTTAATTTTATACATATATAACACCATTTGTCGGCTCCTAATAAGTTGCCTGATAAAATAGTAGCTCTAAATAATTGCTTAGTATATTAATTTTTTACTATACCTTTGACCGGTAGAAAGATCAGGCTGATTAAGTTTCGTAGGTAAGTAAGTGTAATACCTAATATATTTATTATTTGTTTATATATTGTGTTGACCAAATTTATTTGATACTGTTGGTATCTTTCCTTGGGTTTGATCTCTGATCTCTAAAGGATATCTTTCCTTATCGCTTTTCTTTTCTAAGGTTTCTTAATTTTCTCCTTAACCCCAAAAAATTGAGTGGCGTCCTGTTTCTATCTTCTGTTATCGTTGGTAATTTTACCCATCTATCTTTTTGTTTATTTCTGTATCTTTTCTAATATCTTTACTTATTTCGTCCGTTGCACCCAATCCCGGTTCCAAAAGCTAGTTTCGAACCCACGACTCGCTCTCCACCAACCATCTGGCTGCCGTCCGCAGTGTCTCCATTGGTTATCGTTCTAGCACCATCCAAAAAAGATTTCCGAGGTTACAACTGGAGTATAAAATTGTTTAAGTTGGCTTGTAGGAATTTAATGTAATTGGGTGAACCGTAGTTTACTTAAAGTGCATACGTCTAAGAGTGTCATCATTAATGGTAATGATTTTGTAAAAGTGAAAATTCTGTCCAGCTACCATCTGGCTGGTAAATCTGCAGCTTAATGTGGATTTACAGTTTAAATGACTACAAGGTAACAAAAAAATACATTATTGAATTGGTTACAGTATTACTTTTACAGTAATAATACATTGACTTACACGATTTTTTAAATTATCCATTTTTCTGTTGTTTAAGACTTTTGCCGATGCGTAATACTACTTGTAAACATGTCGCGCCATAATATGACGAACTGGTTGACCAACGAGGAGAAAATTGATCTATTGTCATAGTCAGAATACTCCCTATTATTTCAATTCAATCTACCAAGAAAAAATTGCTACACATATTAACATTATAACAACATTTAAAATGCGGTTTGTTTCCTGAAAGTTTAATAGGACAAGGGATATTGACAATATAATTTTGATTGTGAAGATATATTTTGTATTACATTTGTTTTCCATAGTAACACACAACTTCCTATGGACGTCAAATATACATCCAGTTTTGATCCGGACGTCCCTGGACGTAAAATGGACGTACTTGGGACTTACGAAGTGAGACATACTTTCGGTAGACTAAATATGGACGTTTCCTGGATTCTGGACGTCCCACATTTACCAATTATGGGATCAAATAGCAAATATTTCAATTGAATAAAAAATTATTTACGTTAATAAAATAATTAAAAGCGAAAAGATTAAATCATGATTAATTAAAAATTCTATAGTTTAAAACATGTTTTTGTTTTTAGGTAAAGTGTAAAAATCTTTTATTTCTAGCTAATGCGTTACAATTGCTTTATTATTCTAGTGGCCATGATGATATAAATTTGCTAAAAGTAGAAATATATCTTTTATCAACAAGATAAATCTTGAAGGTATCTCTTCCAAGATGAACAAGTGTGGCAAATAGCAAAATTATGATATCAATTGTCATTCTCTTGTCAAACGTATTTAAACAAGTGGCACAGTTTAATTAAAATAATTTAATTAGAATATTCCTAATACTTAAAAGAATTCTATTTAAGCAGTATACAGTGAAAATGGTGTGAATTATCAACTTTTTTGACGCTTTCTTTGGTTATAGTATATTGTTAAATATTTGGCACAATTTGTTAGGTTACTTCTGAGTTTGGTTTTTATTTTATTACAAAATGGTAAGTGAAATTTTTCCTAAAATTAGTTATGTTTAAAAGAAAACGATTTGTTTCTAAACGTCATCAACGAGGATGGTTACTAATATTGTTGTAAATATTAATAAACCTGATATTTTATCTTCTTCAAACCTTTCTTCGGAATCCGTAACTGATTATTTTGATGAGAGTTTCAGTTCAGATAGTTCAGGTTACAATACTTCTGATTTAAACTTTTTATTAACTTCATGTTAAGTATCTAAAATAATCCAAATGGACCACGTGTACGACCATTCTGGTGATCCCTTTTAAAGCTCTTTTTTCAATTAAACTGAAGAAGGGTCTAAACATAACGAGAATTCTGGAGAACTTTATCGAGATGTTTTTAATTTTTCTAATAAGTTATGCAACTGGACTTTGTCCTTGTAATACTAGGTGATTTATTAAAAATTCATAAAGAAGTTCCTGATCTTTCTTATTTGCCTTAAGATGCTAGAACCCTTCGTGCTTCACCCAGACAACAAATACTCTGATCCATAAGATTCAAATTTCAGAGGTATTTTTATCTTTGAAAATAACTATGTTATGGAAATTTGTGTAAATTTTGATGGAATCCCACCAAAAAAGAGTTTTAGTAGTTCATTTTATCCTAGTTCGTGTAATTTGTTTATATATCCAAAAATTGCAGATTTAATAGGCATTTATCATGGTTATGAGAAACCAAAAATTGCAAATGAATGTTTGATTGATTTTGTAACAGAGGCTGTTTGTTATTAAATAGTTTAAACTAAAATAATTAAGCATGGATTACGTCCAGATTTACGTCCCGAACGTTCGCTCGGGACGTAAATTATAGGACGTTTGGCGCAGCGACATTCGGACCAATATAGGACGTTAAAAGGACGTCCTTGGGACCAAAGCGGACGTTCGAAGAACGTCCTTAAAGTCCGTGTGGGACGTCACTGGACGTATGTGTGTTATTAGAGTTTTTAATATTAAAATTTTTTGTAAACTAAACATCTTTTTTTAAAACTTTTCATTGTTATACATTTAAAACTTTTCAATGCCGGCAAATAAGTATTATTGATGTAAACGGACTGTAAATATATTTATAAAAACTGTTTGATTTAACCCTTAACCCGAAACATTGGCCTAACGGACCACAGCGAAAGGATAGTCTGCTAATGGCGGCAACAGTGTAGGCCGCATGCACTGTCCGTTTAAATATCTTTTTATTAGTGTAGAACAGACTACACTATAAACAGCTCCCTAACTTTCGCGTGATTGGTCACAGCATAAGAGATGTCTATTGGTCTGCATCTTCATCTGATTTATAATTTTTTAAGGTTATGTATATGTCTGTTTGGCGGTTGTTTGGCCACATTTGGCGCTTAAACATCTATGATTAGGCGGTTTTATACCAATTTGCCAATAAGCAAGCACACAGATGAAAATTTCAATTTAAATTTTTCTCATTTATTTTTAAAAATCTGTTCGTTAGAACACCATATTTAATTACCTAAGACTTTGTTTTAGCAAGCAATTATGGATTCTGTCTATCCATCTACTTCAACAAGTTGTGAAATTAACTTAGGAGCCTGCCATCTTTGCAGCAAAATATTAAAAAATGTGGAATTACAAAATCGTCATATCAAAAGAATACATAACATAGATATGTAGATTAAGAAAATTAATCACATGATTTGTCCCTTATGTGAACAAGAAACTAATTTCGAAAGCCATAAGAACTTACGAAAACATCTAAAGGAGAACCACCAGGTGAGTATTGAATTAATATCTTTTGAATTTTCTAGTTTACAAGAATATGAGACATGGAAAGACATGCAGAAATTTGAGACAAGTTATAGAATAAATAGAGTTGTTCATAAAAATAAACAGAAGACAATATACTATGACTGTAACAGAAGTAACATCACAGGTAGGTACAATACTTTGTTACTTGTAATATTTAAAACTTATACTAAGCTATATTTAGGATATAAGTCCAACTATAAAATTAGGACAGAGAAATCTGGTGGATCAATTAAATTAAAGGAGTGTGTCCCTCCAGGATGATTTGCAAACTGAGAGATCAAGGACAAGTTTCAGTCAGTTATTGGAAAACACATTCTGGACATCAAGAGAAATTAAGAACCATGCATCTGTCAAAAGCAGAAGAAAAAATGATTGTAGAGAAGTTAACATCTGGGGTGCCATTTAGAAGAATTTTAGAAGATTCAAGAAAATCAGAAACACCAGAACTAGAAAGGCTTAGCCTATTGACAAGTAAAGATCTTTCAAATTTGTCCAGGAAGTATAATACATACAAGAAACGAGATCAGAATGTTATGGTAGCAACAGCTTTAAAGGTTCAGGAATGGAATTCTAACAACAAGAATTATGCTTTCTTATTTAAGCAGGAAGGTAAAGACCAATCATTTTTTTATGCCTACTACAATTATAATTACAATCCTATTCCAAATTTGACTTGTGTGAATTGTTGTCACTTGACTCATGTAACAAACCTTACTCTTTGCAGAATCAACAAAATCCCTTTTTATGAAACATTCAATATACTTTTTAAATAATATATCTCTTAAGATTGTATTTATTGGTTTTTTACATTAAAACTAAGTTTGTAATGGAGGTGCTGATTCATGGGGCAAATTTACTAGTTTTTTATTTTACTAGACAACCCTTTTTGGTTCTTAGTCTGTTTAAGAATACTTCTCCATTCTGATCTATTTCATACTTTGCTGTTCCAGTTTTTGATTTTTTAAATTTTGATGTTTTGCTTTATTTGTTCCTTATAATATCCAGATCCTGGTATTCCCTTTATAGTTCAAATGTATTATCTTATTATCCACATACAATTTTCTGTTACTGGTATATATATTATGTGGCTCAACATTTGTCTTTCAGAATGATCCTATTGGCTTTCTTTACTTTTAGTAAGTGTGCATTATTACCAGACCTTTGTTGTCTAATTAAGCCATGGTAACTCTTATTGGCTATGAATATTCTTCTACCCAATTATCGCTTTAGTGTTTACGTCGTAGTAACAGTAGTTTTCAAAACGTGTAGGTCTAGTAAGCCAAGTGTTTCGAATTGCAGTGTTTTTATGATAGGTCTAGGAGGCCACTTGTTACGGATTGTGTAGTGATAAACAATAAGGCATTTCATATTTTTTGTTTAATAAACATAATTACTCAAACATTTTTAATTTTGTAGTAATAATGGATAGAGGAGGACTTAGAGGAACTGGCCGTAATAAAAAAGTAAATCTGGCTGACCCAGATTTTGAAAAGAATATACGAAGATTACTACTTGTCGACGATCAAGATTTATATTTATCAGAGCAAGGGAGTGACGAGGACATGAGAGATGTTATAGATGATTCAGATGAAGATCCCGACTATGTAATTCGGCAAAGTGAACCCTCTAGCAGCGAAGAATCGAATTCAGAACTTTTGGAATTAGATAAACCGTCGAATGATTTACAATCCAGAACCGACTTTTTACAAGTAGAAGGGGATGTGAACATATTCAAAGGAAAAACGGGTTTTTAATGTCAGGGAACAGAGCCTCCGAGAAATACAAGGACACAAACACATAAGATTGTCAGAGAATTAGGAGGCCTAACAGCGGTAAGCAAGACTCTGGGAAATAGCCCTTCTAAATCAAATATTTGGAAGTTGTTGTATTAAAAGTTATCTGATTCGACTAGTACACCAAACTACAGAAGAACAAATATAGTTGAGTTGGAGGCTTTGCTTGGGATTTTTATGCCATCTTTAATTATAAAATCCTCTCATGAAGATATGCTTCAACTGTTTTCTAAAGATGTTTTGGGTCGGCCAATATTCAGAATGACGATGTCTTTAAAAAGATTTGAAATACTTTTGTCGTGTCTTAGATTTGACAATAGCATGGATCGCGAAGAGCGGAAGAAAACTGATAAAACAGCGGCTATTTCAAATATTTTTAATAATTTTGTGACTAATTGCCAGAGGGTATAGACGTTGTCAGATTGTGTAACTGTGGATGAGATGCTACTTGCATTTAGAGGTCACTGTGGTTTTCGAATTTACATGCCCAGTAAACCTGCGAAATACGGCATAAAAGTAATGTGCATGACAGGTGCTAAGAGCTCGTATTTTTTATAATGGATTTATATACTCTGGGCAAGATTCGGATGGTGTTGAACTTTTAGAAGAAGAACTGAAGCTTTCCAAGCCTGCTCAATGTGTCATTCGACTATCCCAACCAATAGGGGGCTCTAACCAAAATATTACTGCTGACAACTATTTTTTTTCAATAGAGTTAGTCAAAAAAAGTTGTAAAAATGCCACCTTACGTATGTAGATACAGTAAAAAAAATAAGCGAAAAGTTCCTTTGAAATTCCAGGCTAATAAAAGTATGGAAAATTGGTACAACACTCTATGGTTTCTCCAATGACATAACCTTGATATCATGTGTACCGACAAAAAGAATAAAGCTGATCTTTTATTATTCTCTATGCATCACAGCAAAGACAATGAATTAGGAAAACTAGAAATAATTCGATACTATAATAGTACAAAATCGGGAGTTGATGTTTTAGACATGAAGTGTGCCAATTATAGTGCAAAACGCCGGACAAGGCGTTGACCCTTAGCCGTATTTTATACACTTATAAATATAAGTTCAGTCAACACTTACATCCTTTATATTTGTTACAGAGATAATAAATTACTTCCACGTTTTAAATTTATAAAAGATTTGGCATTTGAATTAATTCATCCTCATCGAAGGCAAAGACTTGAAACAAATCTTCCCCAAGAACTTAGAAAGCAGATAGAGATTTTTTTGGGAATAAATCCCGAAGTGCCTGTTACCTGTCTTCAAAATTAGTAGATAGCTGTAGTATATTTTTTGTTTTATCTAGAAATATATATGTTTGTTTACTTAATTACGCCTAATAATGTTGTTTTCTATATTACACATTTTGTTTTATGTAAGTATTATGTATGAATAAGTTTTTTTTGCTCGTTTATACCTAATAAACCCTTTAATATTTTGCTTTTCTCTTCAAATGCTAAATTTGTTTTTGAATTATCAATTTTTACATATACTGGTCCAATAGGCCATAATATGTTTCGCATTAGCAATAAAAGTACTATGTTTCGGGTTAAGGGTTAATATCTTAACACAACATTTTTGATTGATTTTGTTTGATCATATTATTATTTATTTTAATTAAAAGTTTCTGTTAAATGGTATAAGAGTTAATTTCACAATTATCAATGATTCCCGGGTAGTTTTTATCAATTAGGGTGTAATGTTTTAATACAATCACTGTAAATTATTTATGTTTTCCATTCATATTTTCCATATTCATATTCCATAGTTTTACTTCTATGTACTAATTTTTCATAGAAAGATCATAAAAACTACTAATACACTGCATATTTTTACATAAACCTGTGTTTTGTAATTTCAAATCTATTTTATTAAAATAAATAATATATTCATGAACACGGTAAAAGCCTAGATTCTATACACTGTGATTCATAGTTGCTATACAGGCATTATTTGATGATTTTAGACCACGGAAAATTATTATATTGTTTAGTAACTGCGATAAACAATTTATATATATATATACATATATATATATATATATATATATATATATACATATATATATATATATATATAAATATATATATATATATATATATATATATATATATATATATATATATATATATATATATATATATATATATATATATATATATATATATATATATATATATATATATTAGGGTGGAGTGAAAAAACGACTTTCTACGATATCAATTTCTAATAGTGCGGAAAACTTGCGCATAGGCATCCTTAAAACAGGAAAAATTAAAAAAAAATTTTTTTTTTAATATCCTAAGATCGCGCAATAGGCCTAAAGTTTGAAAAATTTTGAAAAAAACGGTCATTTTTAAAGTCATGGGAAAAATATTTCTGATGAATATTTTTTTATTCTAATAGCTTAAAACATTTTCTTTGAGGTGTATTTAGCTCGGAAAAAATATTGTTGAACATTTTTATGTATATTTTGAGATCGCGCAAAAAGCCTAAACTTTGGGGAATATCGGCAAAATGAGGTATTTTTCTGTCAAAATGAGGTCCTGTAGTTGTGCCATCTAGGTGTTCAAAAAGATGCCTGTAAGGGAGTTTATTGAAGTGTAATAGGCACACAAACCATTGCAGGGGCCGTTTGAACATTACTTCGATGTTGCGAATCACTCCATTTTTCCATCCAGTGTTGGTGGCGGTTCCATCGCATCCAACGGCTTCTACTTCCTTCACATCATAGTCTTCCTCTTTCATGAAGTCAATAATGCACTGAGCTATTTCACTTCCAGTTCCTTTTTTTGGTGTTACATGACCAACATACTGGCCACCAGGCTCACTAATAATGCTGATGTGCTCTTCTTTCGTTACTCTACGATAAAATTTGGCTCCTAATTTTTCTTGAGTTTGAGTGGTATCTTTTCTTTCATCAAAATAGATTCCCTTTACTTCTTTAAGCTGATCTTGATTGTCAATTGTTACTTCTTTTCGCAGCTTTTCTTTCTCTCTCCTAATCTTACTTCTGTCAATTACTTGAGACATATCTGAATCACATATTAATCCAAGATCATGCATCACACCGGATGCAATTGCTGCTGTGGCCCTGTCGGAAACTCCATATCTGTCACTTATCATAGCAGTAGTTGTCAACTTATAACGCATTTGCGATGTTGAAGGCTGCAACTCATATCACAATGACTTTCTTGGTCCACACTTTGACGAACATAAGTATCACATGTGCTGGATGCGCTGGTATCTAAGGAACAAGTTTCTTGCTGCAAGAGATGTAATTTTTTCTCTTCTCTTTTATGCAGAATCACTGACACTTTCTTATCCACATTTCCAATAAACATTTTTCTTGTAGTTCGTCGTATACAAACTTCAATTCAATATCAGGAATCTTTTTTGCTTTCTCGCAATTGCAAACTTGAACCACACGACAGTCACAGCTTAGTTTTTTCTCGCATTCACATGAAAGCATTATTTCACACTTACATGCTGCAATATCAAATAGTTTTCCCCGACCATTAGCGATAAAAACTTCCAGTCTTTCCTTGAAAAAATCTTTGTCTTTATCACGGTTAAGTGATTTTCTGATCTTGTAGTACTCTTCGTGATACGAAATTACCATTTGGACAACACGAGTGTGTGTAACAGTTGGAATTGAAGCATTCTTAAAAAGATTTTCAACTGGAGTGGCAACACTTTCTGCAATAGGTGGAAATTTCACCTTGAACTTTGAATCTGACAATAACATTAATCTTTGTCTCTCTTCGAAACAAGAAAGAAGTACGTCCTCGTACGTTGGCAAAGTATTAGCACTTAGTTCTCGAGACGGACCGAAAATCGGGCAAACGTTTGTGTGGGATTGTCTTGTAGCAACTCCACTATTCGACGACATCATGTTGAAATTAAAAACACTACTAACAAACAAATTTTGTGAAAAATGCGCACTATTTGACTGTAACACCTCATTTTGCCCATTTTCCCCAAAGTTTAGGCTTTTTGCGCGATCTCAAAATATACATAAAAATGTTCAAGAATATTTTTTTCGAGCTAAATACACCTCAAAGAATATGTTTTCAGCTATTAGAATAAAAAATATTCATTAGAAATATTTTTCCGATGACTTTAAAAATGACCGTCTTTTTCAAATTTTTTCAAACTTTAGGCCTATTGCGCGAACTTGGGATATTAAAAAAAATTTTTTTTTATTTTTCCTGTTTTTATTAGAAATTGATATCGTAGAACGTCGTTTTTTCACTCCACCCTAATATATATATATATATATATATATATATATATATATATATATATATATATTGAAAAAATTGTATTTTATTAAATTTATTTTTTTATAATAAATGTTGTAATTTTTAAAATATGTGGTTCGTTGTTTAATTAAGCTCAGTTTAATTAACCTCAGCTAGCTCAATTATGTGTTCTAAGCAATCTGTCACTGTGTGACGTCGACTCTGTAGTCTCCTGGTAGAGTTCAAAAAGAAATTAAACCAAAATTTACTTTAGACTTTTGATAAATTAACCCAAATGAAGCACGTTATTTATTAATATTGAACAAATTTAATATAAACATTAAAATTCGTCTGCAACTTGGGTTGCCTTTAAAAATTTACAAAAATAGGAATCGTGTAAATCTTAATGTGGTTTAGTGTCGTGACAATAAAAATTTATTACAAAATGTGGAGACTCTCTACAATACCTAAAAACTAAATAAATATTACAACTTTATAAAGTGTTTAAATGAACTATAAAGAAAAAGAAACTGAACACTTTATTCCGCTGACTTTAAACTTGCATTCAAATATAATCAAAATTTCAAATGATCCCCAAAATTATTATCCAACCTCACTTTAAAACAGTTCTGATTTCTTTAAAGAAAACTCACTACTCGCAAAATAATCGGTGAAACTGGAATATCAATCCTCTCTTCGGAAGTTAAGGTACGTACTATTCTATTTTTTATTTAATAATCATTAATATTTTCAATTTTTAAGGCCTATCGCAATTATCTTAATTCATGAATTTTAATTTTCTCAATTTAAATGACATTTCTGTACTCCAATAATAATTTATAAGTCAAATTGTTTCTCTTACTCTCTGGAACAAAAATATGGATATCTCTGCTGTGAAAACTGTGGAAAAACTAAAATTCTAATTAGACGAGTTAAAAAACACTCCCGACCTATTCCACAGTTTCAGGGCTCCTCTTCGTCGAAAAATCAAACAGCAACCAACGTTCTTTTTCTTTTCGTCTTCTCTTCTTTTTAAACCCTAAAACTGTCCTGTTCTGACACATTTGTCAATCCACCTTAATTTCTCATAATCACTTTAATCACATCTAATTTGGGAATTTATAAAAAAAAAGTTCAGATATAAAACTTATTCTATTACAATACTAATAAGTACAATTTATTCTTTTCATCTCCACATCATTGTAATTTCTTATTTAACAAAACCCCTATTAATTTAGCTCCCACAGACTTGCTTGACAGTTTATTTTCTGACGTTTTTTTTAAACTTTTATTTTTTAAAATTTTTTAAGAATTCTTCTTTTTTGTTCTTTTTAAGGTTTAGACGATTCACCTATACACTAGGCAACTATACTATCCAGAAATTATTAACACTATACCAGGTAAGTCAAAATTAATTTATTTAACAATTTACTAATCTTTTTCTCTCTTTTATTTCAAAGTCGAACCCACATTGTGATGGCTTCATGAAATTCATGAACAACAAACTCATATAAAAATCCATTTAAGTTGTATCTTTTTTAACATATTGAAATCATTTCAATATATATATATATATATATATATATATATATATATATATATATATATATATATTATGTTATATGAGAAAATATTAACCTTGAACTAGCTTAAGTTCGCCGACTTCAGATTTCATCATTTCATTCCCATAGAAACAGCTGAGCACGCAGTAGAACTTTGTACGAACCGTTGGCCAATATTCATGGGAACAGCGATTCAGCACTTCATACCAAACCTATAAATTGCCATTCTCAGATGCCGGGACCACTCTTAGCTGCAACTTCGACCAGTCCAGTTATTGTAGTCATTTTAAATTAATTTAATTTTGTACTATTATTTAATATTTAATTTGTAACAAATAAAGTTCTTTTTTAAAAAGTTAAACTCGTGATCAGTGATCTAACAATTGGCGCAAAGTCAGTAGGATCCGAAAAACGTTGCTAGAACACGTGTATACTCACTGGCAGCGGCGGATTCTCATCCCTTAACGGAACAAAGAATCTACGGAAGTCCTCACTCCTGTGATCTACGGAAGGAACACCTAGTGAAGCCCCTGGTAGCCGAGCAGAGAGAACAAGACGACCCTTAAAGAAGAAGACATCTCCGAACAACCTCACTCCTGTAATCTACGGAAGGAACACCTAGTGAAGCCCCTGGTAGCTGAGCAGAGAGAACAAGGCGTCCCGATGTTCTTCTTTATGTAAGTGGATTTTGAATCATCTCGTTAATAATTTTGTTCTAATAATTTACGAAATTGACTATACTGCAAGTCAATTAATCAAGATACAAAAAAACAATACAAGTTGATTATCTAATATTTGAAATTATTGATATTGACATATTTCTTTTATACTATTTTATAATTACTGATATTTTATTCACATATTTTTTTTACTTGCTATATTTTTGGTATATTTTCTTTTGATATATTTTTATTTGACATATTTGATACATTTTTACTTGATATATTTGATACATTTTTATTGATATATTATTTGATATTTTAAATTGATACATTTTTGTCCTTTATATATACCACCACATTTTTTTCTCCCTTATATACTGATATATTTTATACTTCTTCATACTTCTATTTTTCATTTTCGTTTCAAAATATCTCGAAAAATGCCCGAGACACGTTCCCAAACTCAACAAGAAATCGAACCATACAAGCTTTCGGAAATATTTTCCATTATCCCAAAATTTGAAGGCGATCCGATTTCTCTTTCTACATTTTTAGATGCGTGCGACTGTGCCTTTAAAATGGCCACAGGCGATCAGCGCGTTCTGCTAACGATTCACGTAAAAAATAAACTTAAAGGTAAAGCTGCACAGCTTATTAATTCTAGAAAACCACTTTCCTATACAGAAATAAAACAATTATTAAACCTACATTTCGGAGACAGTAGAGACCTGACCTCCTTAATACAAGACTTACAAAGACTAAGACAACTATCTAACGAATCTCCTCTAACTTTCTTTAACCGCTTACAAGTTCTGAATGCAAAAATGCACGCCTCGATCCAAATAGCAAATTTATCCCCAGATCAAAAAACGCCCAATGTGACTTAATCGATACCATGGCCCTAAACACACTTTTAACCGGTTTAGAACCCCGTCTAGGACAAATTATTAGGGCTAGTAATCCAAAAGATCTCATTGAAGCAAGCAATCGTATTAGACGCGAACTTCAATTGTCATATTTTGAAGAACAAAAATCTAATTCTAGATAAACTATTCCTAAACCCTCTCAACCAATGAGAAGACCCTCATCTCAGTTTACAAAATGTACAAATTGTGGCCGCATTGGTCATCTAAATACTGAATGCCGCTCTTCACGTTTCGTAAAGCCAAACCAAACGTTTTCTAGGCCACACGGTTACCAAAACCAATATAATAATGGACCTAATAACTATCAAAATAATCAGAACCCTAATAGGAATCAATATTCTTCCAACAATCCAAATTTCAACCAACAGAGACCTTCCTTTTCATCTCAAAATCAAAATCAAAATCGTCCATCTGTTATTCAAAGAAACCCAAACTTCCAACGGGCACATGTCTTAAACGAATACCCTGACGAAATAACGACTAACTATTATACAGATGATTACTACACAGATAATTATTATAATACCGATAACTATGAAAACTATGACACAGATTATTATACAGAAAATAATCCACAAACTGATAACTTTTACGAAACCAATAACACACAAGATTATCAAAATTTTCTTTCACTTCCGAATCAAAATCATCCTCCCAATCATACGAACCACTCAACGGATATTACGAATATCCAAGAACAAATTCAAGCACTCAACTTTCATCCGGACCTCAATTTTCCCGAACAGACATTCATGTAACCCCATTTCATACAATGAGTTCCAAAAATTTATATTATATTAACGATGCTACCAACACTTTTAAACTTTTAATCGACACAGGTGCTGGAATCACTGTTTTCAAAGAAAACACAGCACGCAATTATCATAATAGATTTCCTGAAAACGTTACTATTCAAGGTATAACCGATCAAAAATTATTAATAACAGAATCTGTCCTGATTCCTTTCACTGACAATAATCCTCACAAAGTCTTTATTTTCAATTTAGACATTGATTTCGATGGCATAATAGGCCTAGACTTTCTAGATCATTACGAATGCGTAATAGATCTTAAATCCCGACAGTTGCATACAAATTTTAAGACTGTCACCCTTCACAAAGTAGGACACGAGACAAACACACCTCAAGACAAAATATCGACACACCCTACAGAAACAAGACAAAACGAACCTAAAATAAAAATTAAATCCGATTCTAAACAGGAATCAAATTTAAAATACCAAAACCCTATAAATGAAAAATACACTATCATAAAAAACCGAGATCAAGACAAAAATCTTGAAAGACCGGAGAGAAAACGAATAAAAGGAACAAACATAATTACCATTGACAGCCGGACCGAACAAATATGCAAATTAAAATGCAACTTATCGAATACAGATGCCATATTATCAGCTCAAGAAATAGAAAAAGTAAGATTACCTCATGCAATAGTCCATGTAGACGAAAATGGAGAATTCTTAACTTCCGTCCTAAATGCTAATGCAATGCCGAAGACAATCGAATTTTCAACATTTCAATCGCACCCTTCAAAAATTCCGAGACAATTCTATCCTACAACGGAAATGATTTTGAAGAACCCGTACTAGACAGAACACGAATAATCAGAGAACAACTAAGAATTGATCATCTAAATTGCGAAGAACAAGAACTAATTCTAGATATATGTACTGAATATGCAGATATATTTTATGTCGAAGGCGACAAACTGACCTTCACAAACGAAATCAAACACAAAATCGAAACAAACAACGCTAAACCTATCTTCACTAAATCTTATAGATATCCTCAAATACATAAGGAAGAGGTAAAGAGGCAAATTAATAAAATGTTAGAAGAAGGAATAATCCAGAAAAGCGTCTCGCCCTGGTCGAGTCCAGTCTGGGTCGTACCGAAGAAATTAGATGCGTCAGGAAAACAAAAATGGCGAGTTGTTATTGATTATCGAAAACTTAACGAACTCACAGTACAAGACCGTTATCCTCTACCACAAATATCAGAACTATTGGACCAACTAGGAAGATGCCAATACTTTACAACACTAGATTTAGCGTCTGGATTTCACCAGATCGAAATCGAGCCACAAGACATCCAGAAAACGGCCTTTTCCGTCGAAAATGGACATTACGAATTTGTGCGCATGCCATTCGGACTAATGAATGCTCCATCTACTTTCCAAAGAGTAATGGACAACATCCTTTTAGGAATACAAAACGAAAGATGCTTAGTGTATATGGATGACATAATTATCTACTCACCCACTATTCATGATCACATGTCACGACTAACAGAAGTTTTTAAAAGGTTACGAAAAGCAAACTTAAAAATACAGCCAGACAAGTGCGAATTTTTAAGAAAAGAAGTAGCATATTTGGGCCACCTTGTAACAGAAAATGGTGTAAAAACAAATCCAATTAAAATATCTTGCATCAAAAACTTCCCGGAACCAAAGAACACCAAAGAAATAAAATCATTCTTAGGCCTAGCCGGTTACTACAGAAGATTTATTCCAAACTTTGCCAAAATTTCTAAACCACTTACGAAACTACTTCAGAAAGACGTACCTTTTATTTTTAATTCTGATTGCAAAGAAGCCTTTAACGAACTCAAAAATATTTTAACTTCAGATCCAATACTTATATATCCCAATTTTGAGGAACCATTTTTACTAACAACTGACGCTAGTGCATTCGCGATTGGAGCCGTTCTATCGCAAGGCCCTATTGGAAAAGATTTACCCATAGCTTATGCCTCCAGAACATTATGCGGTGCCGAAACAAAATATTCGACTATAGAGAGAGAACTTTTAGCTATCGTATGGGCAGTCAAACATTTTAGACCGTATCTTTTTGGCCGAAAATTCACCCTTATTACTGATCATCGACCCCTTACATGGCTTTTCTCGATAAAAGATCCCGGAAGTCGATTAGCGCGTTGGCGCCTAAAGCTCGAAGAATACAATTATAAAATAGAACATCGCGCAGGAAAAATAAACAGAAATGCAGATGCCCTCTCAAGGATAAAGATTAACCATTTTAAGGATTGTGCAAACTTTCAATCAAAAATCTCATTACATGCATCGAATCAAGATGACACGGAAACTCAAGAAAACGAAGACGACGATGAAGAAAATATAGAAGAAATGTCCGAAGAACTTGACAAGTTTATCGAACTGTATAGAACTAAATCAATAATCGATTATTCAAAAATTGAAGCATCGAATACGGACTTATTAGACAAATCCAACAAAAATATTGTTACATTTTTTTGGCAAAATAAACTTGAAGAACTCCACGAGAAAATAATGGATGACATATTCGAAGAAAACATGGAATATAGTAACCGAAGAATTAATATTGTACACAGTAAAACTATAAAAGATAGAAAATATTTTATTATACCATTACCGTTTGATCCCGAACGAGTAATATCACATTTATTTCTTATACTTTTTGCAAATAAAGATCAATTCGATGAATCAAAAATATATTGTGTCGAAAATAATCTCGAACTGCCTATCCTAGAAATATTTTCGTATATTTTTGCTGACAAAGAATTAAAATTAAGAATCTGTCAAAATATAATTAAAACAGCCAGCGAAGACGAAATCCCTCAAATTTTAGATCAATACCATTGTGGTAAAAACAATTTACATCGAGGAATAAACGAAACTGTCAGAAGAATAAAGCAGAAATACAATTGGAAGAATTTAACAAAAGATGTAGAGAAATTTGTAAAAGCATGTGAAATTTGCCAAAAAGTTAAGATTAGCAGGAAAAACTTAAGTGGACCATTAGTCATAACAGAAACTCCAAAAACACCATTCGAAAGAATAAATATTGATATATTCGAATACCCTACTAGGAACTACGCTTTAACTATTCGTGACGAATTGACAAAATTCACGCAAGCCTATCCTTTGGAAGACAAAAAGGCAGTAACAGTAGCCAACACACTCCTACTCTTCTTTCAACACTATGGAACACCACTAAGAATTCATTGTGATTGCGGTCGAGAATTTGAGAATGCTATAATCAAAGATCTATGCGAATTATACGACATCAAACTAACATTTTCTAGTGTTAACCATCCACAATCTAATGGGTCTGTGGAAAGATTTCATGCCACACTCTCAGAAATGATTAGAGCAAATCAAGCCGAGAACCCAAACGATCATCCCTTCACTATACTTCCTTATCCCTTTCAGGCCTGAACTTTTTTTGAGTGAAACTTAAGTTTCCCTTTGAGTAAATACGATATACACTATCCAAAAAAGGTATAAAAAATGCAGAAAAAAAAATTCATAGTTTGAATTTGTCAAAAATGACATATCACGTTCGTGCGCTCTCGGCTTATGTTCTATCAACGCACGATCGTGAGTGTTTACTTTTATTAAACCTAATTAGGATTAGGTTAGGACCAAATAAAAATTATTTTATATTTTTTTAACATTTATTACATACAACCTTAAATAAAACAAAAACTAGGAGTAAATTTCAAGCAATTATACGTGAACATATTGTCAGGTACAGAAATTTCAAAAAAATAATTATTATTTTTTATGGTAATCTCTAAAACAGGACTTGTTGCGTGACAAACACAAATAAACATTGCACTTTTCACATCTAACTTTAGACCTACTAGAGCAATTTTCAAATCTGCATGTTCTAGGAGCTGGAATTTCATCAAAAATAGGGAAATGTTCATAACAATCATACCTCCTTGAGTCACTTGGATTATTGGCTGGTCGATACCTTTTTTGGTTTACAACTGGATCAATATCCATAGATTGAGTGTCTTCACTTGTTGATGAAGGATTTTTAGTTTTCGTTCCAATGAGACCATCGGCTACTTCTAATCTGAACTGAAGCAAATCTGCTATTTTCTTTTTCGGAATATGTACATTGATGGCTTCAGTTATATAAAGGCGCCAAGCATTCACTACACAAAGGTCTATAAAGTGCAATATTACTTTGAGGGTCCATTTTTTTGTTTTCATGAATGTGCGATAATATTGGTCATACCTTGGTCTAGAACGTCCACACCTCCCATGTTGGTATTGTAGTTGTGAATAAGCTTTGGCATGGAAACTTGAATATAAGCTTTAGAAGTTTTATCCCAGCGATTCACATTCACTGTATTGTCAGCTGATGTACAATTCGATACCATAAGCACAGATTTATTGTCTTTCCATTTAACAACAACTAATTCTCCACACACAAATTGCTGTGATTCGTCTCGTTTCATACAACGATCTTCTTTAAAAGGTATCTTTCTCCGTTCTGGAAGTCTGTTCATCATCAAAGTAGCTGTTCCATGAAGTTTCATTTGAGATAGACGTTCAATGAGGGGTCTTGATGAAAAATATCTATCAAAATAGAGACAGCTTCCTGGAGGAATTGACTTTGATAGGTGTAGAATCACAGCTGCGGAAACTCCAAGTGATCTGTCAGGGAAGGGAGTCCTTGCACCTTGATATACCTCAAAGTCTATCATTAGACCGTCGCTTGTTGTAGTCACAAACACTTTTAGGCCTTGAGGTCGCGGTTTGTTTTTAACTACTTGTCTTAAGCCATTTGGATATCTTCCACAGAAAGGAATAATCTGTTCGTCAATGGAATAATTACCTGGATGTCTTTCTAATCTGTCACATGCTCGTTTAACTGCAGTTATGATGGGTTGTACCTTCCAAAGTGCATTCGTATTACCTTCAGGTGCTATGTCCTCATCAACTACATGCAAGGCTGTACGCAATGTCTTGAAACGGTCTCGTGACATTTGGCTTGATACCATGTGAAGTTGCATCTCTTGACGCCAATACATGTGAAGTCTAGGATAAGGGATGCATCCCATAATCAAGTGTATACCTATTAACTTCTTTATTTCTTCACTGTTTGTGTTCAGCATGTGACCTGTCTTACGCATATAATAATTATTTGTACAATTTGCAGCTAAATCAAAGAAACCATTATTTAAATAATCGGAAAAGTACTCCATAGCATTTCTGATTGGTTTAGGTGTACTTTCTGGATAATTATGATTTTTTTGCTGAAATGGCGTGTCTTTCCATTGCCTCCTTGCTGAAGAAGAGCTCGTTGAAGGAACAGGTTCTTCATCCAATACAGTTTCTTCAATATCCTTGTCATCGATGTCATTTTCAAATGTTTGAACCTCAAAAGCATCATCATTTTCGTCATCTAAATCTTCTATTTTAGACTCGTTGCCATCATTTAATAACTCTAGCGTGGGTAAGAGTCACACCTGTAATTAGAAAAAAAAATATTTGTATCATTTAAATAGAGAAAAATTAATAAAAAGTTAAACCAATACATATTTAGTATTTTTAATTTCCTGCTATTGAAAATTGAATTTGTGACGACAACTCACTATCGTGATATTCAAATATTATGGGACAATATCTCTACAAACAAACCAATAATTTCTTAAATCTTGTTTACTATCACGAAGTTTAAACTTTACTTATACCAGAAACCCGTTACCATAAAATAAATACATAAAATAAAAACAAAATATCTTTTACTTACGTTTACCGGTTTTGTCATTAAAATACACAGCCATCTTCTGGGGTATTCTATTGCAAACTATCGCGAATTCGTTAAATAATTTCAGTTGTGCTGATAATGCATGATAGACACAACATATTGAATCATCTATCCCAGTAAAAATATGTTTATTTTAATATTGATACTCATATAAACATGAGCTCACGATCGTGTCAGCCGGTCACGAAAGGGTTATGCAATAATATGCTATAACAACACAAAAAATAAGACCCACGGTTTCACACCATATGAACTTATATTTGGGCACACTGCAAGCCGACCACCAGAAACTCTATACAATCAAAAAACACTAATGAGCAAATATATTCGAGACCTGAATAATCGCATGGAATATTTTTACAAAGTAGCCAAAGCAAAAACAGAAAGACAGAAAGAAAAGGCGAAAGTAAGATTTGACGAGAATATTTCAGAACGAAGACCTGATTTTAAAATTGGTGACAAAGTTTACGTAAAGGAATCCCAAATTAAATCAAAATCGGATAATCTTTTTAATGGACCTTTCGAAATTCAAGAAGTTTTTACAAATTCCGCAATTATCCTTAACCCCAAAACTAACCAAACCTCTAAAGTAAATTTTGACAGACTGAAACCTTATTTTGAATAATTTTCCTTTACAGATTCAATGGACTCCTTTCTATCGTCCAATCCCAAATTCTCCTCACTCCAATTAATAACACAATTGGAATATTTTTTCATGAAAAAGGAACTATACGAATATCTAACGACAAATGGACTTTACTTGTTTACAAAGAATTATTCCCTATCAAAACTACAATATCCAACAATGATAGAATTCTGGAAAACCTATTAGAAAAATTTATTAACGTTGATACACCGAGAAAACTTGCCTTTCAAGCCGAAGTACAGACACATGTTAGTCTGCTAAAACAAATCTCAAACTCCGTTAACTTAAAATATAAAGAAATAACCTCCGACACAGTACCTTATAATAAACGCCTAAAACGCGGTTTAGTAGATGGTATTGGAACAATCTGGAAATCTATTACTGGAAATTTAGACGCATCTGACGGCGAATACTTTAATAAATGTATAAATAAGATAAATTCCGATGAAACTCAAATTGAAAATCTCCTAAAAAATCAAATATCTGTTACCACTTCAGTTATAAGAACTTTCAACACTACAATTCAAAAATTGCAAATAGACGAAGAAACCTTTAACAAAGACTTAAAAACTATCGAGACTACACTTCTGGACATTAATAATGACATCTCCTTTTACCAAGCACAATTACAAATACTAGATTTATGTGAGTCCTTAATGGAAAGTTACGTATTTTTAGAAAATTATTTAAATGATATACTAAATTCTATCACATTCTCTCGCCTGCAAATTCTACATAGTTCTATTATTTCGCCCATAGACTTATTGGACGCATTAAAAGAAATCTCACAGTCATTACAAAATAACGTATTGCCTCTACCCACTTATATGTCAAATATAGCTCAGTATATTGACATAATAAAACTACAAGCTTATCAGCTTGATTCAAAAATTGTTTTCGTTCTCGAAATTCCGTTAGTTGATCCCGAAATATTCACTTTGTATCAATTATATTCAATACCAATATTAGATAATCAAACTGGTTTTCATCATATACTTTCAACTGTTCATAAATACATTGCGCGAGATGATGATTCAATTTCATATGTCTTACCCATGGATACCGAAAAATGCAAACAAATCAGTCAAAACCAAAGAATGTGTACAGACATTCTTCCGTACCCCATAGACACAGATGCTATATGTGAAGCCCAGCTTTTGAAACCTCTCAGCAACTTACCAAAAACTTGCCAGATGTCCATGCTCTTGGCACAAGGTTACAATGTACAGGAAATCGACCGAAACTTATGGTTAGTAACCATTTCCGATCTATTACCAGTAACGATCAAATGTGCAAGAAAAGAAGTCACTACACAAATAATCAAAACAAATTCAATCTTAAGATTAATTCCCGAATGTATTGCATTCATCGGCAGTACCAGAATTCATGCTAGAGACCAAATTGAGAAATATACAAATATAACGTATAGAAGTCACCCAGTTAACGTACCCTACAGATGCTGTGACCATTTTGAGCCAAAAAGTGACTTATCAAAATTAAAACCACTAAAACTCA